>JAWNNX010000699.1:600000-907785 GCA_035044505.1 Zaprionus lineosus | reverse complement strand
GTTCTTGTTGTTGTTCTTGTTGGTGTTGTTGTTAGTGTTGTTGTTGGTGTTGTTGTTAGTGTTGTTGTTAGTGTTGTTGTTAGTGTTGTTGTTGGTGTTGTTGTTAGTGTTGTTGTTAGTGTTGTTGTTAGTGTTGTTGTTAGTGTTGTTGTTAGTGTTGTTGTTAGTGTTGTTGTTAGTGTTTTGGTTGCTTGTTGGTGTTGTTGTTAGTGTTGTTAGTGTTGTTGTTGGTGTTGTTGTTAGTGTTGTTGTTAGTGTTGTTGTTAGTGTTGTTGTTAGTGTTGTTGTTAGTGTTGTTGTTGGTGTTGTTGTTAGTGTTGTTAGTGTTGTTAGTGTTGTTGTTAGTGTTTTGGTTCTTGTTGTTGTTCTTGTTGGTGTTGTTGTTAGTGTTGTTGTTAGTGTTTTTGTTAGTGTTGTTTTTGGTGTTGTTGTTAGTGTTGTTAGTGTTGTTGTTAGTGTTGTTGTTAGTGTTGTTGTTAGTGTTGTTGTTAGTGATGTTGTTAGTGTTTTTGTTAGTTTTGTTGTTAGTGTTTTTTTTGGTGTTGTTGTTAGTGTTGTTGTTAGTGTTGTGTAGTGTTGTTGTTAGTGTTTTGGTTCTTGTTGTTAGTTCTTGTTGGTGTTGTTGTTAGTGTTGTTGTTAGTGTTGTTGTTAGTGTTGTTGTTAGTGTTGTTGTTAGTGTTGTTAGTGTTGTTGTTAGTGTTGTTGTTAGTGTTGTTGTTGGTGTTGTTGTTAGTGTTGTTGTTAGTGTTGTTGTTAGTGTTGTTGTTAGTGTTGTTGGTTCTTGTTGTTGTTCTTGTTGGTGTTGTTGTTAGTGTTGTTAGTGTGTTTGTTGTTAGTGTTGTTGTTGGTGTTGTTGTTAGTGTTGTTGTTAGTGTTGTTGTTAGTGTTGTTGTTAGTGTTGTTGTTAGTGTTGTTGTTGGTGTTGTTGTTAGTTGTTGTTAGTTGTTGTTATGTTTGTTGTTAGTGTTGTTGTTAGTGTTGTTGTTGGTGTTGTTGTTGTGAGTGTTGTTGTTAGTGTTGTTGTTAGTGTTGTTGTTAGTGTTGTTGTTAGTGTTGTTGTTAGTGTTGTTGTTAGTGTTGTTGTTAGTGTTTTTGTTGCTTGTTGTTGTGTCGTTGTTGGTGTTGTTGTTAGTGTTGTTGTTGGTGTTGTTGTTAGTGTTGTTGTTAGTGTTGTTGTTAGTGTTGTTGTTAGTGTTGTTGTTAGTGTTGTTAGTGTTGTTAGTGTTGTTGTTAGTGTTTTGGTTCTTGTTGTTGTTGTTGTTAGTGTTGTTGTTAGTGTTGTTGTTAGTGTTGTTGTTGGTGTTGTTGTTAGTGTTGTTAGTGTTGTTGTTAGTGTTGTTGTTAGTGTTGTTGTTAGTGTTGTTGTTAGTGTTGTTGTTAGTGTTGTTGTTAGTGTTTTGGTTCTTGTTGTTGTTCTTGTTGGTGTTGTTGTTAGTGTTGTTAGTGTTGTTGTTAGTGTTGTTGTTAGTGTTGTTGTTAGTGTTGTTGTTAGTGTTGTTGTTAGTGTTGTTGTTAGTGTTTTTGTTAGTTTTGTTGTTAGTGTTGTTGTTAGTGTTGTTGTTAGTGTTGTTGTTAGTGTTGTTGTTAGTGTTGTTGTTGGTGTTGTTGTTAGTGTTGTTGTTAGTGTTGTTGTTAGTGTTGTTGTTAGTGTTGTTGTTAGTGTTTTTGTTAGTTTTGTTGTTAGTGTTTTTTTTGGTGTTGTTGTTAGTGTTGTTGTTAGTGTTGTTAGTGTTGTTGTTAGTGTTTTGGTTCTTGTTGTTGTTCTTGTTGGTGTTGTTGTTAGTGTTGTTGTTAGTGTTTTTGTTAGTGTTGTTTTTGGTGTTGTTGTTAGTGTTGTTAGTGTTGTTGTTAGTGTTGTTGTAAGTGTTGTTGTTAGTGTTGTTGTTAGTGTTGTTGTTAGTGTTGTTGTTAGTGTTGTTGTTAGTGTTGTTGTTGGTGTTGTTAGTGTTGTTGTTAGTGTTGTTGTTAGTGTTGTTGTTAGTGTTGTTGCTTTTGTTGTTGTTAGTGTTGTTGTTAGTGTTGTTGTTGGTGTTGTTGTTAGTGTTGTTGTTAGTGTTGTTGTTAGTGTTGTTGTTAGTGTTGTTGTTAGTGTTGTTGTTAGTGTTGTTGTTAGTGTTGTTGTTGGTGTTGTTGTTAGTGTTGTTGTTAGTGTTGTTGTTAGTGTTGTTGTTAGTGTTGTTGTTAGTGTTGTTGTTAGTGTTGTTGTTAGTGTTGTTGTTGGTGTTGTTGTTGGTGATGTTGTTAGTGTTGTTGTTATTTTTGTTGTTAGTGTTGTTGTAAGTGTTGTTGTTAGTGTTGTTGTTAGTGTAGTTTCACGTATTGCCGCAAGTGTCGCTCTTAGTGGTGTTGCGAGTATAGATGTTGATGCTGTCGGTAGTGTTGTTTCAAGCGATGCTGCAAGTGTTATTGCAAGTGTTGTTGCAAGTGTTGTTGTTCATATTGAAGCAAGTGTTGCTGTAAATTGTTTTGCAAGTATAGTTGTTAGTGTTGTTGTTGACGTTGTCGGTAGTGTTGGTGCAAGTGTTGTTGCACAAACGATCGTCATTTGGTCGTTTTAAGTCTCAGGCGTTTGGGTCAAAAAATAGAAAAAACCTTTCAAATTCAATAGAAATTCACATTGGGGTACCAAGCGAACAGAACGTTGAACAACGTACCAAATTTCGTTCAGATCTTATCACATCATATAGTGTCGCCATCATTACCGGAATGTATAGCTGTCTCCGTCGCTCCTAAAGAGGCAGTGCACTACCTGTGCTGCTTTACGTTAAGCAGAAGCTGATTGGCTGAGATCACTGCGAGCAAAGGGAGCAATATTTACAATTTGCAAAGTACCGTTCATTTATAACTTCACTTGATGGTGACTTTCAAATACCCTACACTAAGAAGCACGACTGAAGTTGGTAATATCTTAATAAAAAAAATGGGATATAGATAATTGGAATAATAATCGCGATTAAAGTGACATACTTAATTTAAATACCAGAAATAATTACTTAAAAACAACAGTGAAATTAAATTAAAATAAATCATAGCTGAACTAAAATTCCAATGGACTTTTCGATACCCTAACTTTATCTTTTCGTTTGTTTACATTTTGCAAGTCGGCCATTATTAAAGTGTGTAGTAGCTGTCTCTCTCTTACTCGATGAACAAGCCACTGAGTAGGCAACCTTCTGCCGATTCTATTCGCTTAGTACCTCAAATTAAGAAAGCGGCTAATTTTGATGCAAAATTATAAAATGCAAAAGGAAGAAGAAGCATCATTTTATTTAGAAGGTGCCTTCCCAAGGCTGACGATCTGATTTTTTGGGTGCTTTGAGAGTTTTTATGAAATTCAAAATTAATAAAATAAGTTTTTATTTTCTTAAGCAAATTTTGCTGTATTTTTTACTGTTGATTTATTGCCGACAACCAGGATTATATATATATATATAAAATATATATAATGTATATAAAATAAAAAAATAAATAAATTAAAAAATACATGAAATAAATACATTTACGTGAAATGCTTAGACAACCTTTGAGGTAAGAAGCGTCCTTGTAATACTCCTGCCAATGGAAAAGGAGAGAGGAAAAGTGAACGGAGTTGGTGTATAATTATCACTTGGATATTAAATCTACTCATTGTGCGTTTAATTAGTTTTATTATTCATTTTGTTGCTTATTCCGAAATAATCCATTTAACGATACTTCGGTTAAGGGTCTTGAAATTGTGCTCGAGGATTTGTCGAGTGGCGTCGGCACTCAAAAAACTACAGAAATAAAGCAAAGTAAGGGAAAAGTTTTAATAGCTGCCCCGACGCGCTTAATCAAGTTTCAGAGTTTAAAGGACAACAGCGATTATCGTATACAAATTTGGCCTCTCCACGGCGCTGGCTCTTAACCTCGAGGAGCCAACATTCTGGTTATGCGTCATTAACTGCAACTTAAAGGACAGAATGTAAAACTAATATTGAAATCAGCTTGTCCGCAGCCTTCGCAAAATGCCACGTCTGTGTGTGTGCACGCCTGCCCCTGTGTGTGTGTGTGTAAGTGTAGTTGTCAGTTTACATGGCACGCTGGAAGGCATATTGCGTATTTTTGACAATATGTTGCCTGAAAACTTTTTATTTAAACTTTAAGTTGCAGGCTTTAAGCACCCAAAAGGAAACCACCAAAAAAAGCCCGATCAAAGAGGAAAAAATAACGAAAAAATACTTATGAAAACAGCAGCAACAAAAGCAACAAGCACCAGAAGAAGAAGATGAAGAAGAAGAAGAAGAGGAGGAGGAGGAGGAGAAGGAAGAAGAATAAGTAACAGATGAGCAACAAAGAACTGAAAAGAGCTCAAGCAGCAATATTGATGCGCAGAAGCTGCTGCCTGTTCCTTGGCTCGGGGAGCTGTCGCGTTTTGGGTGGTCGGGGGGCGTGTGGGGGTGTGCGAGGATGCGAGGGTGGAAGAGTGTGAGGATGTACGCGCGCAACTTTATCTACAAATTGGACAGTTTGACAGCTCAAAGACTTTTTCATAAACTAGCGTAACTTTTCGTGTTGCTTCCCAAAATGAAAAGCAACAACAACAGAGCAACAACAACAACGCCAGCAACAATAACACAGCAGCAACATAAAGACATGCTACAGCGTTTGCTGCCTGTTTTTCTGATTTTATAGTGCACTTTTTTAAGATTTACAACTTTATGGACAACACATCTCCAAGCAGAAGAAGAAGAGAACGGGGAGCACTGGAACAGCAGCAACAGGAATGTTGCACATCTGCAACTGCAGTCCCAGCCCCCCAGTGCTTCCATCCCTGCCTGCAATGAGCACTCACTCCAAAGGAACTTCAGTCCCAACCAATTTGGAGGAAAAAATATCGTGATTGATTGGGAAAACATTAGTGACTCCAGTGAAATGAAGCCCTGGGTGAGAGTCGCAACACTTTCCAGGACACAGGAATTCCATATGCAAATCGAATGAGCGGCACGAACTTTAATTTAACTTGGGAGAGGACAAGGAATTTCAATTAGTATTTAATGTGAAGAAGTATTTGAGGTCCTTTGCTTAGGGCAGGGAAATGGCGGCGACACGAGAAGCATAAAAATTGTCATGCAGCGGAGTTATCAGAATAAACGATAGTCACAAAGGTGGCAGCTGTGGGGATGGGCATTGGTGAGGGTGGAAGGGATGGGGACTAGGGATGGGGAAAGGGGGAACTTGAGCTTGGCTGGTCGGTCAGACTGCCACTCATTGCACTTTATGCGTTAAAAATAAAATTGCCAAGTGCTTTTGTGACTACAACGCCGACTACAACGGCGGCGGTGGCTGCCTAGGCGTCAGCGGCAGAGGCAACGGCAGAGGCAGAGGCAGAGGCAGAGGCAAAGATGGCGGCAACGTAAGCTGCGCTCCCATTTGGGTATGCAACACTTTTTAAACTTTCTTTTTTTTCCCACTGACTGTGTGTGAGTGCACGAGTGTGTGGGCATGGGTGTGCACTTGTGTGTTATTTGTGTGTTGAGTACCACTTGGAAATGCAGCTCTTGGCTTTTGACACACGCCCTCGCACGCCCTCGCACGTCGCCCCACACGCCGTCAGAGAGGCGCGCGTCAGCTCACACTCTCCGCATTAACACTTACGTGGCAGACGCGCCACTTGAGTTGTTGTTTAAAAATGATTAAAAGCTCGAGAAGAAGCAACAACAACCCCAAACATTAAGAACAAGTGACAGCCGTGAAATGAGCGCATAAATGATAGCCATCAGCATACCCTGCATTATCTGCCAGCAGTAGTAGTCGAGCCGAATGCCATCGCCTGGGTGAACTCTTTTCCAGCACAGGATTCATTAGCGTCCCTGAAATCATGACTACTCATACAACGGGCAATACGTAAGCCTTCAGAGCAACCTCAGTCACAGAGGAGGAAGTTCCCTTCACCCTTCCACCAAGCACGCTTAAGAATAAATTCATATTTCATTTTTGCCCATTAAAGGCTTTAAGAATTTTAATTTAATTATAAGTTCCAATCCTTTTGATCCTTGAAGGCGTACCCATCTTGAAATAAAAACATGAGAATTTCTGACAATTTAAATCGAATAAACGTAACCCATTTTATAGATTTTTTCCTCTGATCCTTCGATCAGCTTTTGTATACCCCGTACCTCACCTTGCCCCTTCCTTACATGAGTTTAATATACCCCCTACCACACCTTTCCACTTCATTCAAAGTGCATTTATTTAAATATGCGACGTTTTGGCTAAGGATGAGATGAAAAGGCTTTGCCTGCCGGAACACATCATCCGCGCTCTCCGTTGCCCCTCTGCAGGGGACTTGTCCCGGAATGGGGGTGACCAACTGCTTGTTGCAAGTATAAGGAACGTGATTGTAATTCCCAATATTATTTTTATTATATTATTTAATTTGTATATTATTATTTATCATTTATTTATTGTTTATTATTTATTATTTATTTTTAATTTATTATTTATTTATTTATTATTTTTTATTTATTATTTATTTTTAATTTATTATTTATTTATTTATTATTTTTTATTTATTATTTATTTATTATTTATAATATAATAATTTCAACTATGGCAAGAGATCCGCGTACAGCCGTTACCCAAATAGAAACATTATGTCAATGGATTGCTTTAATTAGTGAATCGTAATTAAGTTTTTGGATTTCAATGGATTTTGGGGGAGGGGGGAAACACAAAAGTCAAAGGAAAGGAAAAATCATATTTATATTGTAATTAGTGAAGTCAGAGTGATAATTCTTATAAGTAGATATCAAGTTCTTTGAGTTTGTAGCATATGAAGTACTAGTTTCTATATAGAAGTTGATTCAGATTTGAATTTACGTATATCTGTATATACAAGTGGCCTTTGTTAACCCGTAACAGGAAGTAAAAATAAAGAAATAATGAATAAAAAATAAAAATATAAAATTATTACATATAAAAACATTTAAGAACGATTTATCAATAAATTTTTGCTTTTTTATTACTTAAGCTTTTGTGTTGCCTTCTCTTCTACCTTGTTTGTTTTCCTTTTCTTTTTCATTTATTTTCTATCTATACATAGCATTATGTATGTTGAGTGTATGCTTTGTATCGCCTGTGTCTGTGTCTGTGTCTGTGTGTCTGTGTTTCTGTGTTTCTGTGTTTCTGTGTGTGGGTCAATTTGGATGCGAATGTGGATTTCGTTTCCCTGCACTCGTCTTCCAATTTGAACGAAGAACGAAACCAACATTTTGAAGATGCATTCAATCCATTCAATCGGTATGGTCGTGGTTTATGTATGCGTATGCGTATGCGTATGTGTATGTGTGTGTGTGTGTGTGTATGAGTATGTGTATATGTGTATGTGTTGTGTGTAAGTCTGGGTGTGTATGATGTAAGTTTATTTATGTATTTGCATGTGTGCGTGAGTACTGAAGATCGATGAATAATATGGTTAAACCTTGCAATACATGCAATACCCCCGCACAAGATTCCGGCAGATCGATCAGTTTACACATCATCTTCCTCTGTTGCTTCTCTTTAAGTTCTTGTTGTTTGTTAAAAGTGTTTCTATTTATTGATGGCTTTTTGTTTTGTGGTTCTTCTTTATATTGTTAAGCTTATAGTCTGATTTTGTTGTTGTTGTTGCTGCTGCTTTCACTTTGCTTTTGTTTTTGTAGTAAGAATCGTTATTATTGCTGTTATTATTGATGCTGTTGATCTTCAAGCAATCATGATGGTCCGATTGTTCCTAAGACACTGCTGCGGCCGCTGCCTCCGATGATACAACGGAGCAGACTTGTGCAGATGATGGCGTCGACTCGTTTGAATCAAGGTGAATCAGTTTCTGTTGCTCCTGTTCGGCGCGCAGCTTTGCCGCCTCCTTTTCCTGAAGCTGTGCCTCAAGCTCCTCGATATTACGAAAGATGCGTGCGTATTGGAAACGTTGCTGGCATTTTAGTTTATAGGCGTCTGCCTCCTTTTCACATTCTCCAAACACATCGCCATCTCGCAACGCGGTGTAGATTTTAGTTGCCTCCTGCGTTAAAAAAAAAAAAAATAACAAAAAAAAAATGTATTACAAAATATTAAATAAAAGATCAATTTAATAGAACGTACCTCTAGTCGCAGTTTACCAACATTAAACTCAGTAATCAATTTAATGGCAACATCCTTTTTGCTTGCATCAAGCTCGTAGAGACCGCGTGCTCCTTCATATAAATGCAGTATGGAAGATGCGTGGTGCTTGGCAATGAACTCATCATTTAGCTGTTGAGGCGTCTTGCTGCCTATCAGTTCTTTGGTAGCCTTGTCCAGCACCTGCTGAACATGCTCATTGAACGGCTGCTGCTTAGCAGTGCTGGCTAAAGCCTTTATAAAACGGATTATGCAACTATGTAGGACAGGATGTGAGGTATCCAAAACACGAGCACGTCGGATTGATTGAAGCATTAACAGCAGTTTATTTTTCCGGTAATACACCTCAAAGGCTAGTAAATGCGTCTCGATTTGCTCTTTGGCTAATTGCTGTAGTGGTCTCAGGAAATCAATTGCCTTTTCAAGTGGCTCGTCCGACCGCTCTAGTTTCTCTGGAATAAGCTCATCTAGTTGCGGGGCATCAGGATCGGTTTCTTGGTTTGCTTGCTGCTTTGATTTCTGATGTTGCTCGCGCTTTACTTGAGCTTGTGCAGCCTGTGCGCTCTCCAGTTCAGCTTTCTTCTTGGCTTTGCGCTGTTTACTGCGTAGCTTCTTAAGCTCCGATGGCGGCAGGTTTTCTGCAATAAATCCAAATTTAAAATACAACGTTTGAATATGGAATATGAAAATGTGGTTCTCGTCTCTCACCGATATCAATTTCCGTAATAGCGGCCTCCGACTTAAGTGGCTTATCATACAAGCGGATGTAAACCTCAATGGCGCATTTGGCCGCCTTAAAGTAAAACGGATGGCGTCGCAGAACGTCCTCCAGTCGCAACAAGCCGACATACGCCCGTAGTGTCATCTTTCGCATGCAGTAGGTATGAAAATCAAACTGATCCTCAATAATCTCCGCAAAATGACGATCAACCTCGAGGCACTTTTTAAGTGCTTCACCCCAGCGACCCATGCGTTGAAAGGCCAGAGCACATTCCGTTTGGAACCACATGCACTGCATCTCGTTCAAATTGTCCATGGTGGAAACTCCTTCACGTGTGAACTTTGCGCAAATTTCCTCCGCTTCCGTAACCATATTCGCCTTGAGCATATACTTAGCACACTTTGAGTTGATGTATCTAAATAGAAGGAGCATTCAATGAATTCAAAAATCAGTTTGGAGTGTCAACATTATTATCTTTAAATGGCCATATTACCGATCCGCTGTGTCCATACTTTGCGCCTCCTCAAGCCAGACGTAGGCCTCGACTGGATCACCAGCATGTTTAAAGATACGACCTTTCGTGATGAGCAGCTCAATGAGAGTCGGCGTGTGATCAATAGCCGCATTTATATACTCAAGAGCACGATCTGTCTCACGCATGTAATCATAGTGTTGGGCTAAAAACAGCGCCGTCCACACTAGAGCTGATGCAGGTTCCACAGGTGCTCCCGCGTCGGCATCATCACGTGAGAAATGACCGGACCGTGTCAGATTCTCAAAGTACTGTAGCGTTAGAGTCTCAATAATGGCAGCCTTTTCCGGATTCTGGTGCAATGAGCGCACATTAACGAAAAGCGGTGGAATTCCTTTACGCAGACCGCGGCGTAAATACTCATCGGCCACCACACGAAATTCATCCCCGTTGGCAATATTCAAAGGCAGGCGGCGTGGACAAAGAGCACGAGGATATTGGGCCTGGAACTCACGATATTTTGCTACTACTTCACTTGGTGTGCTTAGCTGTAGGGCAAGCATATACCCTTCGTAGTAAAGCACATTTTCCGGATTGCGGACAATCAAGGCTTCAAAAATGGGCACTGCTTTCTCATGCTGGTTCAGTTTGACATATAAATCGCCGATGGTCTCGCGCACCGCGAGTTTGTCAACTATTTGCGACTCGTACTTCAGCAAATGGTCAAGTGCTTGTTGTAATTGCGACGATTCAATCAGTATCTGATTTTGGTAAAGCAGCAGCTCCGAATGACGATAATCGTGCGCCTCCTGTAACATAAATTTAAAAGATAAGCAAAAGCTGGTACATTAAAAAAGAATTTCGAACTTACAATCGAGGTCTGGGACAAACTAAACGTCTCTAGGATACTGTTAGCCATACTATAGTCGCCTAGCAGGTGATAGCTCATGGCAAAGCCAATCCAAGATGCATGCTGCGAGGGACGCAACGTAAACAGATGATGACGCGTCTCCTTGTAACCTTCGAGGTCACGCATTTGTATTTGCAGCAGCGACAGATCCTTTAAAATCTGCAGATTATCCTTCTCCCATTTGAGCGCATTACGATAGCACTTGATAGCCTCATCGTATTTTTTATCACTTCGCTGCAACAGACCGTACACATGCCAACAGACATGGGACTTTAAATCGTTACGAAGACCCAAACGCACATACTTGTAGGCCTCCTCGCGCCGTCCCAAGCCGTTCAAAGTAAGGCCCTTCATGGCTAACGTTTCGCCATGCTCGGTATACTTGGGGTTTGACAGTATCTGCTTAGCCAACTTCAGGCCATTTTTGTACTGCTTCATTTCGTAGCATTTCTATTTGTGCAAAATAAAAGAATATCAATTTAAAATTAATGAACTTCACAATAAAGTAAAGTAGTAGTTAGTTAATAGCTGATCATCTGATCCGCACTTCCACTAAATCACCCACCCGCCACAAAAAAAATCAATTTTGAGGTTATGCGACATCGACCTGAGCCTAAAAACAAACACGGCGGACTAAGCAGCACTGTTGCCTTTAACTACAACATCCCATGTGCACAAGTTGCCAAATTCCAATTAGAATCTAAATATGCTGTTATTGTCGCTTAAATCCATAAATAGGTGCAACAACTAGAAGCATGATAGCGCGTGTGTGTGTGTGCATATGACTGAATATGGGATTAAGAGTAACCGGCGATTTGACACACGATACTCTCTTAGGTTATATCTAGATTTATCTATATGTATTTATTGTCTTACCAGTAGCTTACGGAAAAGTGCAGCCTCTTTGGGCGGCAGTGGATCGCTGGAAGGCATCTTCTTTAACGTTTTGTTGTTGCTGCTGCTGCTTCTTCTTCTTCTTCTTCAGCTCCTAGTTTCGCACCGGATAATAAATGTTTCGTTTGCAATGTAAGAGCTGTTGTTGTTCAAACGTATAAACTACATTAAATACATAAATTTATACTAAGGTTTAAGCACATCCAAAAAAAAAAAATTAACATTCACACGGTGATTTAAATATATTTATATACAAGAGTATATATAGTTTCATATATATTCATACACATTTAATTTTACGGAAATGCACATAATATAAATATGTTATTTTATTAATTTTAAAAAATATACATACATATATTTATATGTTTATATAAAAAATATATTTATTTGTTATATATACATATAAATAAATTTTTTATGTTAAATTACACAGCAAGCACGAGTAAAATTTTGTCTTATCGGTGAGACAGCAACATCAACGCAATATACACATGCAGCACGTGTTCGCGTAGCGATTTGAATGGCAGTTAATAGGTTTTCAGTAAAAAAAATTTAAACGAATTTAATATTTTATCGTCACGATATTAAAAATATGTGCGAAGAAGAAAGCAATACTTACAATTAAACCGAGGTAATGTTGACTGAATGATTTACTTTATTCGTATGGGTCAGCAATAGCACTTTAATCACAGCTGTGCCACTGTTGGAGTGGCAAGAGGCAGCAGCAACAGCGGCTAAAACACTTGTTATATAAAATGTTCGGATTATAAGTTATAATGAATGTAATGGACTTAAATGTTACAGTAGGTTTGTATATATCAATAACAAATGTTTTAAAATACACTAGTTTATTGCCATAAACTTAAATTCACAACATAATTTAATTTACAAATGCTTACCTAAAATGACATTCACCCAAAACTATTTCACAATCAGCTGTCAAATCGAGCTCACGGTATCGACTAAAAAACTTAATAAGCTTTAAAGTGATATATATCGATAACTTTCAAAAAATTTAGTCAGTTTTCTTTTAAAATTTGTATTTATAGTTTTATAAGCTATACAACTAGATAAATTCAAAATAATTGTTGCCGTACAAATAATGAGAAATTTGATGTCTTAATAGACTTTAACAATTACTAATGTAAACAAAAAATTCAGAAACACAATTTTTTCGGTTCTACTCGTTTAATGACAAACATTTTGTATGAGAATTTTTAATACGATACATTTCATACTATTTGCCTTATCATTATTATTATGTGATTATTTTGTACAATTACAATTCTAGCAAAATATAATAATTTTTTAAAAATTATGTAATTTATTCAGAGAAAAGAAATTCATATTGTTTAAAATAATTTTCTTAATCTAATTTCTTAGATTTTCTAACAATCTCTCTAAAAATAATTTTTTTAAAACATTCATATGACTTGTTTACAGTTATATACATATATATGCATATATATATATATACTATATATGTACTATATATACATTTAACGATCAACAAGCGCTTTTAAGATGCTATTAAAAAGAACAGAGTTCTTTCACTTAATTTTGTAAATTATAAGTAAATTATGTATAAACCAAATTTTGTTCTCCGAACATTTACGATAATAAAGTAATGTGAAAAAAATTGTCTGACATCTTTACTTCAAAAATAGTCCAAATTGTCCATTTAAGGAACTATATATTCAAAATCAAATTTGGCACCGATTCGTGGTAGGTGTACGCGCTTTTCTTGTCACTTTTTTTGTAGGCTACAGAAAAAAAGTTAGGATTAATAAATTAAATTAAATTATTTACTACAATTAAAGTAATTATTACATCTGCATGTCTGGATGCTCTGGAATTGTATTTTCAGCGGCATCGACACTTGAGATCGCTACTGATCCAGAGGTCTCCGAAGTGTCCGGGCACGGGCCAGGGTAATCTATGTTCTGCTGATTCTAAAAAAAACATTGTACAAAAATTTATAGAAACATGAATTCAATATATAATAGTTTAATTTATAAAATAAATAAATAAATACAAATAAATTTAATTGGTTGCTTTCATCCTGATAATAATGTGAAACCATGATACTGAAATCATCATCTTGATCAAGCAGTCAGCCACAAGTCAGTCAAGTTGTTGTCAAACGGTCAGATCCAATTCTTCCTTTCCCTTCCTTAATTTCCCTTACTTAATATTTTCTAAAATCACGTACCGGATATGACGAAGTGTTCGGTTTTGGCTGCTTTGAGTAAAATGTTTGTGTGGGCACAAAATCTTGGGCAGCTTGGAATTGTCCGCTTGGAAAATTTGAAACCGCATTTTGGAAGCCTTCCAGGCTATACCATTGGCATTCTTGTTGTTGCCTAGAAAGTTGTTTTTGACGATTCTTTTCCATATTTTCCTGATGCTTCTGAGCTTCACGCCTCCAACATAGCGGAGGTTGTGGCAAATTCTGCTATGTGCATATTACGTAAATTTAAAATTTTATAATTAAATTACTAACAAAAGAAAAACTTTACCGGCATTTGGCTTGGTACTGGATGCATTGGCAACGGCTGCTGTGGTATCTCAGCCGGGATGGCATTTGAATTATGTGGTTCCATTTCTGTTTTTGGTTGCAAGCCAAGTAACAGCTTGAGCGCCTGTGTCTGAGCCTTACCCTTTTCCAATTCTGCAGCATCCTCGCCACCCGTTATGCGGGAAGAGGGATTATTGCTGTGAATCATTGATGGTTTTGGGGGTTGTGGCAGTTGTACTGACTGTGGTGCCTGTGGCAGTTGTACTGACTGTGGTGCCTGTGGCAGCTGTATTGGCTGTACTGGCTGTACTGGTTGTACTGGCTGTGGTGCCTGTGGTAATTGTACTGGCTGTGGTGCCTGTGGCAGCTGTAGTGGCTGTAGTAGCTGTACTGGCTGTGGTGCCTGTGGTAGTTGTAGTGGCTGTAGATCATTTGATCGAGATCGCCAATTTTGGGCTTTGGACGGCGATGGTTGGGAAACTTGCGGCGAAGATCCTGCTTTAGAGTTAGAGACCTGACTCCGTCCAGGCAAATAAAACTCTTTGGCAATGTTACGTTTCATTGTAATTGCATTGTATTCAGAACCGGCGGCTGTAACAAAACGTTTATCCTTCTTACGATTATCCCGCCACTTCTTATCCATAGGTTCGACCATAGATTCATTTTGCGACATATTATTATTTCCTAAACGATACAAATATGTTTATAAGATCTTATGTCAGGATTTGGAGACTTACCATTTGAATTAATCACTAATAGGGCACTTGCAGGCAACTTGTAAACTTGTTCGAGGGCAATGCCGTACTTGTCAAGACAATTAGGTATTGGCTTATCGAAGAGAACCTCGCAAGCGTAGTCCACGTTCTGCAGACACTCTACGCGTACGGGATTTGGATCTGTGATTGGGTAAACTCCAATGATAGTACCCTTCGTGCCGATTGGCACTATGAAACTAGTTTGCACAACGACAACACGGTCTAAAATACTTAAGGGATTAGGTAACATGTAGGCACTGGGAAGCGTTACGTCTGGCTTAATAAGCAGATGTGGTTTCACTTGAAGCTTCACATAAGTAATGGGTTTCGTTTGTAACTGCTCAACGGCTTGAAGAATAAGTTCAATGTTTTCTTTGGAGACGTTAGACGTGCCACATGGAACTCGATCTGCCTTCATATGCGGCTGATTACGCACCCAATTGGCCACATCCTCAATATTGTGCTGGCCCACTTCCTCCGGGTAGATATCCTCCTCGCAAACATCATTGTGACAATTGTTTTGGGAAAAGTAATTCATAACAGTTGGGAAAAGTTTGGCATATTCCCGTATCAATTCGATGGCCTCATTGGAATAATACCAGTTATGCTGCACTCGACGACAGTAGCCGTTGCGCTGTTCGTTCAGCCGCGGATATCTTAGCTGCAATCCAATATTGTGCTTCGTCACATTTTTCAATTTTTCCCGTCGCGGTCCCAGCAACACCCAGATAGTGCTTGTCAGATATCCCAGACAAGTTTTCGATATATTCAATTCACGGCATACTTTGTACGAGATCCAAAACTCATTATCATCTTTGTTCAGCAGCTGTTGTGCAGCCGATAGATCCGGTTCCGGTTTGACACAAATGTTAACTATAGTTTGAAATGAAATTAGTTTATAAAGAGTGTTCACTTTTACAAGCGATCATTACAGTAGACACGCACCCTTTATACGTCCGCAATTATAGACGAGTCTCGAGTCCAGCACAGTTCCCTCGCTGCCTGTATAGGGATGATCTATAAAATAGACCTTGCTGTTTTGCGGAAAGAGTTCCTCAATATTTTTAAACTGTTGCCCTAAGTTATCCTGAACTTGAATTTTTGATACGGCGCCCAGCAATGGATACGGAGTGACTGTTGATTTCCAAGTATCGCTTGTGAACACATTGCCGCGGTGGTCACAGTTCACGGTAATTCCATTAAAGGATCGAGTATAAAGCAGTACATTCAAGTTGGGAAATTTGATGCCCATGCGGCTGCTAAAGCTAAAGTTAGGCAAAAGAAATACACAAAATTAATAGCTGCACTCCAGGATTCCATTGATAAGCACAAGACTCAACTGTTCATCAAGTGTTGAGCGGTCCATTTCGAATAACTTGGCATTGTTTGTATTCACACCAGTCTCGGTAAAGATCTCATTGGCCGTGGCAATACTGTCCACCTTGGCTTTGATAAGATGTGGCCAGCCAATGTATATAACTTGACCCAAATATCGTCCGACTATGTCATCTAGGTCCATATCAATTGGTGGCTTTTTGGGCATCAAAACTATACTTTCGTTACGGCTCGCCTGTTGAAACACTTTGATACGCTCAAAGCGTAGTTCAAACTAGGAAAATATTTGGAAAAATAAAAAATATTTCAAGTGATTGGAGCACCTTACATCAAAGTCAAGGTGCCGCATAGTAGGGAAGCCCGTAAAGAACACATGACGGGCTGCGTTGGGCAGCTCAACACAAACTGACTTTGGTCCTTCGACAAGGAATTCGTCTATCCATCGCGAACGTTCCGTGCAATATAAATTATGAAGAGCCTTTAAAGGTCCAAACGCCTTCAATGGGCCCTGCGATGTAGATGTATGGTTATATATGTACACAGGTCCATGCTTGTTGCGGACATGCTCCTCGGTGGTTAACTGCGAGTCACAGGCAGCCATCGCATTGAGTAAACGTTGTTTATCGATAAACGGTATTAGGACTACAGCCTCCCAATCATTTTTCTTCCCGTTAAGATCGCTCTCAAACTTCGTGGGAAAGAACTCTGCCAGTGGACTTTCGGCACTTAGCAGCAGATGGTGGTAGCACGCCGGTAACAATTGGCAACTTTCTGCTGGCAGCACAGCAAGCAACTAAAAGTAGTGATTAGTTTGAAGACGATTAAAGATGGGGATATAAGTGGCTGACTTACCTGCTGGAAAGGTAAAAGGGGTTTACCCAACTTATAGTTAATCGTAACTTTAAAATTCGAAAGGTCACTAATGAACGGTGAATAGTGATATGGATAATACCAGTCCCACGATTGTACTCCAAGATAATAATAATCCAGGATCCATTGTAATGCAACTATATAGTGCCGACTTAGGTCGTCAACCAGACCTTCGTGCAATTCATCCTTAAACTTATTTCTATAGTAATTACGTTTATAGTTCTGGAATTCTTTTTGCAGTGATACTTCCTCGTTGCCTAAATCATCCTCATCACTGTCATTGTCATAGAGCTGTGGAAAAAGTAAACAGATGTTTTGTCCCAATGACACATTTGCTACAACTAGCGACTAGACATTTGAATAGAAAACCTTACCTTCATGCTATTTTGGATGAGTTCAGCCAAGTCGTCCTTAAAGTGATCAGAGGTGATATCCTTGAGATCGGAGACATCGACATCGAAGGTATCGGTTCTGGCATTCGCACGGGGAGAGTCGCTAAGCTCACCAAACAACTGCAGCTCAACATCGCAAAGGGCCTTAATGAAGAGCTCCAGACGTTCCATGTTAAGTTTTCCATGCTCATTAATGTTACCACCCAACTTGGGATATATCGAGATATATGTTTGCCAGAGCAACGGTAGAGCATTCGATGAGATATTTAGACAGGGAAGATGTGGTATAAAATCATTTCCCACCATGAAGCTCATTAAAACCCAATCGTCTATTAAATCGGCAATGTCTAAAACTCTATTGCCTTTGGACAGCTGATGGAACTCAAGTTCAATGTATTCTCGCAGCAGACCCAAATGAAATAGAAAAAATCTGGTCTCTTCAGCGGCAGCGCGTGTAGTGCGTCCAAATTTGACCTCTTCTCGGAGCACAACGAAGTGTAGTTCGTGGGTACAGAGTCCGAGTATAATCAGATCAGCGTCAAGACCATATAAGCAGTGGCGCGTGTTTGGATCATAGTTTTTTTGGGTTTTCATATAACGAATATAATCCATTATCTTATGCTCACCCTCACCGGGGGCCGTCACTCCACTTAATATAACAGAACACTTTTGCCACAATGGATCTGTTGAAACTTTTGATTGTAAGAAACTACGCAGACCTTCCTGAAGAGTTTCCATAAACTTTGTTCCTGGTGTAATGCAATTTTTGTCAAATATTTCATGATCTATTTGTTCACCGCGCTGTAGTGTCTTAGCCTCGAGCTGCTTTGCTTCACGAGCTGAACGGAAACGCCGGCTGCGCTGCTGGTTCATCTTAGCCCGTGGAGCAACGCCATCGACAGAAACATAGAACACTTTCTGAGGCTTTATCAAATAATAAAGTTTTTCAATATAGTTGAAAATGTTTTGAAATATCTCTGTTTCCGTTATGTGAGTGCTGATGGCATTGGTTTCCGAATGAGAGCAATTGTGCACGATTCCATTTACATCTAGGTAAAGGTTATCGAATTCAGGAATCTGCAAAAAGTTTAACCATTATTTAGAGCTTACTATACTTTCCAATACCAGCAACAATAGTTGCAAAACAATTATCTAAAAATACGTACATCACCCTCACGGGCCAATTCACTGAGGCACGGATACCGTTCACTTATATATCGAAAAAATTTTGGAACTCCCATTTTGTTTGTTGTTTGCTGTACTGCCGCCTGTGTGTAAATGAAATGAAAATAAAGATTTCTATGGCGATCTTTGTTTGTAAATGACAGCACCAACAAAACAGGGCTACTTTATTTTTTACGTTACAGTAAATTTCGACACGTCTGAACTCAAGCAGATACTAACACAATTTGAACAAATACTTTCTTGCAAATCCTAAAATAAATCAGCAGTATATTATTTTTAAGTAAAAACAATGCTAAGATATTATGCCTAAAAAATACCGAATGCGAAGCATTGCGTCAACCATATCAGTCAGCTTTATGTCATTGCAACAATCAGCTGTTAACAAAAACTTTTTACGAACTCTTGCTCCAAAATTTTACGTAATTTTAGTGGTGCCTGCATTAAGAATACAAAAATGTCGCTAATACGTCAGATGATGTGCCGTGCAACGCCTACACTGCATTTGTAGGTTCTTTTGTTATTATTAAGCTGTAGCTGTTGCTGATTTTTTGTGTGTATTGTTGATAGCACTGCACGCTGGGCTTCTTCGCAAGATGTAGCACCATTGGATCTTAATACGGCCTTGGCCCGCCCGGACGAGCTAGAGCAACGGAATAAACTAAGTGGCAAAATTACAGTGCCAGTTGCTGTAAATCTAAGTCCAATCTCTGGCGTGCCAGAAGAGCACGTTAAGGAGCGTCGTGTTCGCATTCACATACCACCAAAGAATGCTATGCAAAGTGGCACTGACAACGTTAACAAGTGGCAGATTGAATTTGATAATCGCGAACGTTGGGAAAATCCGCTTATGGGATGGGCGTCCACGTGAGTAAATGTTCTAAACAACAGATTAAGCGTATTTAATAAGTATATTTCAGTGGTGACCCATTGTCCAACTTAAATGTACAATTTGGATCAAAAGAGGAGGCGGTAACCTATTGCGAACGTAATGGTTGGACATGGTATGTTGACGGCGAGCAAAAACCCAAAAAGGAACGTGTCAAAAACTATGGTGTTAACTTTGCATGGAACAAACGCACACGCGTTTCCACTAAGTAAAGACCAGAACAGGATAAATAACATCGGGAATATAAATATATGTTTTTTTTTCCTTTCGGTATAATTTAAATATAATCGATGTATAATTAATAACAGTATGGTTCCTTGTGCGGTGATCGTGAACGTCTTTGCATACTTATGTACCTATCCCTACTTTGATTGCTCTTGTTAAGCCATTGGTTTTTTTGTACGTTAGAGCGGAACTTTTTTCCTATGGGAGTTGAGTAGCGTTCTCTACATACTGGAGCGACATGGTTAGGTAGGTTTTGTTTGATATCGCCCACGGCATTTTTTAGAAACTGCTGTTGTAGTGCCTGCATTTGCAATTCAACCAGTTGACGCATCTCCTCGTTAAGTGTGGGTTTACTTTTCCTATATCGACGTTGTTTTTGATGTTCCCTTTTGGTTATAGCCACCAACTTAGCAAAATCTTCATTGTCCTTGAAACTCGCAATTGGCGATGGTATGCATTTCAAAACGTACTCGTAAAGAAGTAGTCTTTCAGAAGAACTAAAGTTCACAACCAGCTGATCGAGTGTGTTTATTTTTATCTTGGAATGTTTCTGTGTGTTTAACAGCTGCCCTATAAGTAAATCATCCAGTTGTATACTTCTGTTTTTTAATTGTGAGCAACTGGGTAGTAGCCCACCGGCATCAACTTCTGCCGAGTTACAAGACCGGTGAATCTACAAAGAATTCTGATAAAGTCAATGGTGTGGACAGAGGCAAGTGATAACTTGCCTGTTGTACTCCTTTTTCGTTCCACTCCAGGTTCCGGAGCAACTGATATAGATTTTGTTTGAGGTTTATTAGATTATTGTGAAGAGTTTCCATCGCCTCGGACATGTTGGGATAGACAACAATTGTACATAAGCAAAACACTGACGACTTCAGATGTCAGTATTTTAGTTTGTGAGAAAGGGCACATTGCAATAATAAAAATACTAGCATCATATGCAATTGGTTTTAGGAACTGCATAGCGGCAGGGCAAAAAGACAATGAAACTATCTTAGCGTATAAAAATTATGTATAATTTGAAAACAAAAAGCACTTGTCAAATCTATGAGCTACACTTATTACATGCTAATTTATTATTTAAAAACTTTTAGCTCCAAAACAGCAAAGACAGCGCCATAACTAAGCAGGCGGCACCCACCCACTGCGATTTCCTTTCTCCTATGCGTGCCAACTTCCAAAAGATACCCATCATTCTGAAATTATCATTAATCTACAATAATTCCTTTTAAAATTAATCATTTTATATACCTACCCTGTTTTATTCCGATCAATTATGCTTGGAAACAGAGACCTTAAATAGGCACATGTACATATTAGCAATATAATTACAGACAAGAGACTTTGAAAGTTAAAAAGTGCACTCTAAGAAACAAAAAATATAGCAATAAAAGAACCGGTTAAATAAATTTTTATCTTACCATTTTATTTTTATTTTTTCTTTTGAGTTGGCAAAAAGCAAAATAACATAGAGTTCAACTATGACGTGCCGTTATAAGTGTGACCGAGCGATTACACTATCGCATAATTTGTTCTGATATGATGCTAAGCATTTTTATTTAGTTAATGGTTTGTGTTATTGGCAAAAAAAAAAAAAATGTCAAACCAACTTTAATTGAATTCTAACACCATATAATTACACATTACATTTATATATAATTGCTATTAAATAAAAAAGGAACTAGTTCTTCAATGTCAATGAATATTTTAATAACATACGAAGGTCCGTGGAGGTTGTTTAAAGGAGACTAGAAGATAAAGTCGTTTGGCGTACTTTTATAATATAATATCAACGAATGTATGTATGTTTGCAAACAACTACGCAGGGATTTATTTTTTGACTCCCTAATGGAAAATTAACATCAAATGTCTACTTTTATTTTTAAAAGTCTATTACTAGCAAAGTTAGCTATGCTAAAATTCATCCTGAAAATACCAATTCAATATACCGATTCGGGTTAAAAAACAGAGTTGATATTTTTTATGTTGACACCTCTGGAATATTGCAAAACGTTATAAAATGTATGAACATGAATCTTAAATAAGATTATAAAAAGTAATTTTGTAAGAAACAATAAATTAGTTTTACATCATGTATTTTAGTTCTTTACAATTGGAGTAGAAAATGAAGCCCTCGTTATGTTTTCAATATGTGGCTCGTTTTCCAAATATATCGATGCGGCTATACGAGCAACACTGTATGCACCTTATCGATATATATATCACCCTCACTTCAACTTCTCTAATACGCTGCGGGATTTTTTTGGCCTATTACAAATTTTTTATTTTTGTCGTTGTTGTAACTTGATCGACAAACTGCAAACCCATTTAAAATAGTCTAAGGGATATCGGAAACGATATCCCAATGAATGGCACGCGTAAAATTGGTCAAATAAGAAAATCAGTTTTGTTTTTCAGTGTCTGTGTGTGTGAGTGTGCGTATTTGTCGGAGTGCGCTGCATTTAGCGCTGCGATTGCTTGAACTTTAAATACAAATACAATCAAGAAGCCAAAAATTGTCTTACAAACAAGTACAGTTATAACTAAAAAAAAAAAATAAATAAATTTTAAAGTTTTCGTATACGTTCGCGTTGCAATCGATAAACAGTTTCGCGCTCGTATATTAAAATATTTGCTATATTTGTTCCGTTGATTTTCGTATATAACAATCGGTAATAGCATACATATTGTTTGCTGTATTTGTATATATATATATATGTGTATGCGTACGTGCGTGTGAGCTCCGCGTTGTGTTTAATTGTTGAGAAGTTGAGAATTTTAGCCGCTGAGGCGCTTTTATTTTGTGTGAGGAGAAGTGTCTGCACAAGCGAGCAAAAAGACAACAGGCACAGCTTGTCGCAGCCCTATACACTCGTTATGTTGCCACTCTCCGAAATTTGGATTGCATTTGCATAGCGGTAAGTGCCCACAAAAATATCTGCAAAATACTAAAGTAAATTGAATACAAATGTAGTTGTAATTGTTAGGCCCCTTTATGTTAGGTCATACTTTAACGTTCTACAATTACTTTACAATACAAACTCAAATATATATCCATATATATTTATACATATGTAAATATTATATATATACAAATTTATACATATATATTTATATATATATATATAGATATACATATCAATGCATATATATGTATGTGAATACAATATATGCACAACTACAAACGTGCATAATCATATATACAAGTATGTATAAGTTCATCAACAGTCTGTGATTGTATGCGTGACAGAATCGAACGCTGCTAAGTGTTTCTTTTTACAGAACAATAACATATGACATTAAATGCATTTTGTTGTGAACTCAAAGTAAAATTTATAATAGAAAAGTATAATTTATAAATAATTTGTATCAGAAATATAAGTAAGTTATAAACGTAACATATATGCATTTATGTACACAAGCATATAACCTGCTTGTCCGAATGTATAGACGCTTTTGATAGTGTTGTGTTTTTATGGTCTCCTGAAAAAGCTAAGCCAACCGCGGTACTTTTTTCTTCTTCTTTCATTGTCGAGAACTGTGTTGTGTCAATATATACTCATCAGAGACATTCACCATAAAGTGTTGAGCAAATCAGCAGCATTCGTTGGACCAGTGTGTTAAAATAATTAAAGAAAACCCAAAATAGCAATAACAAAATTATAAGAAAACATAGAGTAAAATATTTATATGTAACAACATATATATATATATATATGTTGAAAGTGCGCACAACGAACGTGTGCATAAAAATCGACAGCGAAGAAAGAAAGGCATTTTCTGTTCTCTCTCTGTGTTAATGCTTTGCCTTTACATATGAGAGCGAGCGAGTGCGCCCTATATGTATTTTTTGACTCTTGCAATAGCAACAGCTTTGAGAATCTGTGAACTCAAAACAGTAAGGTAGAAAGAAAGAAAAGGTAGGAATTGCATTAAAATTCGTTTATTTTGTTATGATGTTTTATGACATACGCAAACATGAAAACAACAAATCAAACATACTTATACACATATATACTCTCACTTGAAAACATTTGTTAAAAGTGTTTATACAACAACATGTAGTGAAAGCTTTGTAACTTTGTAATAAAAATTGCTAAAATAATAATATCCTTGGTTTAACTTGTATTTAAATTGATGCAATGATATTTATAAATTAACAGTATTTAGTTACCATGTATTTATTTTAACTTGCAGTTATGTGGTTGTTTTCTGTTAAAGGTTTAGTTTGTAATCAGCAGCTTTTATTAATATATGTAAATACTTTAATGGTATGGTTGTTTTTTAAATTTAAACATGAATCTTTTTATAATTCTTGCTTTAAATTAACTTGCATAGATTATTTGTTTTAAGTAAGTACATTTTACGCAATTTTCGATGTTTCTTTTTGCCATGCTCTCTTTTTGTATACATCTATCTCTTTTTTACCCACATCGTGAAGGGAAAAGCTTTAGCAGTGTTGCATTTAGGCGCGCAATGTTTTCTTGATTGCTACTGTTTTGACTTGAACGCGCTTTTGAACCCATATGTTAGGGGGAACATAAAAAGTTAACAGTCCTCTGCTATGTTAAAGTGCTTACACCAGCGCAAATTTTAAAAACACACATATTTGTAATACATATATATATTTTAGTATGGAAAGTAAAAACCAGTTTTGTTTACAGCTTTTTAAGCAACAATATGACCAGTATAGTAGAAAATAGTAAACCGGTACCAGGGAGTATCAGTTGGTTTCTTGTTTTTATAATCTCAATCCGGTATGCACAACGTGAAAATCTTTTGATATGTAATTAATGCACTAGCATCTTTTGTTGACATTTTTTAATTCGGGAATAGTGCCCTAACTATTCAGGAACAATTGTACGTTGTGTTGCTGAAAGTGCTTTAATATTTTGAAGTATAGGTTTTGTTGCGTTGTTTTTTTTTTTTTTATTTATTTTTTATTATAATTTAAAACAAACTTATCAATTAGAAGGAGTAGTTCGAAATAAAAATAATCGCTTATCGGTTTTGATTTTTTGCAGTGACGTCAAAAGCCGTAAATCATTAATGTCCTAAGACAAATAAAACGTCATGGGCAATTTAGATTAACATGCAAATAGTTAAGTTGAGTGTAAAATAAAAATCGTTAATTACAGATGCAGAGGGGGAACATAAAGTAGATGATAGTAGGAGGAGTGAATAGGGGTGCATTTAAAACAACACGCTGCTTTAATGGCGTGCTCTCAGTTTTATTTCTTTTATCTTGTATCGTTTATATATTTTGTCTTGCTTATGGCTCAAAGGTTCGTTTTAACCTGCATATCATATGTATGTGTGTACATAAACATGACACAAGTTGTATATACTATGTAATTTCTTATTCTTTTTAAAGTACTCAAATTTGGTTCCAATATTAAAAGTATATGCAATTATTCACGAATTTACGGAGAAAATTAACAGGGAAACGAACTTAATCGTCAAATATGCAAAATGTTTGTACAAATATATGTGTGCATGTTATAACTGCAAAAGGCATACAAAAAATTTAATTTTTCTCTTTCTTTTATACGGCAAATTGCTGTGCCAGTTCTTATCGCTCTTATAACGGTAAGGAAGCAGCTAAGCGTGCTGCTAACATTTTAACCCACGGATTAATACCTAACTGCTGCGCAGTCGACAAATTGGTGCTAGCAATTTTGACTTTTTCACGCCAGATCTTAAAACTGAGCCGAAAACATAAATGAGAGACTTAACAAATAGTCAATTTACAAGTAGAGTATCGTTATATTTAGATGCAATCGATAAATAATTTTTTTAAGGGTATTTTGTTTAAAAATATGTTTATTTAATTTTCTATGTGACTATGCTTGTTGTTTGTGCGAATTGGCGATTTATAGCCAGTGTCGCTGTCGACTGTCAACACTGGGAAGGTGTTTGCTAAAAACGAAGGCATCGTTTCGTACTCGCGTCGACAGTGATCGCTCGCGTGCCGCGTTTGCTGCTTTTGCTCATTCTTATTTTGACAACCAACTTGCGCGGAACGCAATGCGCGCGGTAGCCGTGTGATCAAATTTCGTATTGTTTAGTTTACTTTAACTTCGTTGCGTACGGCAATCAAACGTAAAACTAATATATAAACACACACTCCCACACTGTTGGTGAGTTGTGTGTGCGTTGCATTTTCTTGTTGGCTGGTAAAAAAAAAAGAAATAGAAAAATCGTTAACTATACAAAGGAATTAAAATCAGGAGCAGAATTTAAAATGGCTCAGTGTTGTGAGGCAATGTCCTCGGGATTTGGCAGCACTGGCAGACAAACGACGCCGGCGTCCACTCTGCTATGTATGTATTCTACATAAGTCACAAAATACACATGACAAATGCACAGTGTGGTACAGAACATACTGCATACACACACGCACATCCATATATGCGCCTACAAATGATTTTGCACTTGCACTTGAATTTTTTTTTTCTTTTATTCTTATTTTTTTTATATTCTCGTCCGTGGGTGAACAATGTGCTGACGAAAGCAAAGATACCGCTTCTTTTGCTACTACCTCTGATACCTTTTCTTCCTCACGTTTTTTTTCTCCTCTCTCACTCTCTCCCACGGTCTTTCAGAATGGCATAAATTTGTAGTCAATCGCATGTTTTGCGTTTAATATAGAGTTTAATGACATTATTTTCAAATTTATATTTTTATTTTATTCAAAGTCCGTTCGATTTGTGCTTGTGTGTAAGAGTTTGATAGGAATTGTTGCATATCTCCTATTTTTAAGTGTGATGCATAAGCTAATGATATTCTTGCTGTTTTTGTTGTTGTTATTGTGCTTGTTGCACTGGTATTGCTACAGTATGTCATACACTTACACTATCACCATCGTCACTCTACTCAGTAATCGGTTATCGGTGATTCATGCTAATCTAGAACGTTAGACGCGACGCACAGATATTTGTTTTGTTTGGATATTAAAATATTTTAGTTATAGTTAAGGATTTCCGCCTTCGAACTTGTTTTTCGTTTTTCGTTTTTCGCCATTCGTTTTTCTCATTTTTTTTTTTTTTTTTTTTTTCATGTTGTCAGTTTTCGTTGTTTAATGAGGTTTTCTCTAGCGGCCACAGAACGACTTGTCTGTTAGGGACTACACAAAACAAAATGTGACGTGATGTGATATCGCACATCGTACAAATAACTTGTAAATATTTTCTTTGTTTTTCTTTGTTGCAAATTCCTGTGATCCGGAACAAAATATGGGAAAAGAAAAAATAACGAAACAAATACCAAAGAAACAAATCAACAAAAATAAAATGCGACTGTTGTTGACCTTCGAGTTTTTATTGTTATTTCATATACACGGTATATTTATTATTTTGTGTATTTAGTTTTAAGTTTTTCATTTCTATTAGCAGCTTTCTATCAAAATTTGAATCTCTTCTTGCTTGTCTCTGAGTAAAGATCATCAATAGACCATCCACTTTCATTCGCTTGTTCTACCTTAACTTTTTTATTTTTATTTTTTTTTTTTGAGTGAAAGTTTTGTGGCTTTCGTTCTTAACAAGAGAGCAATGAGGAGGAGGCAGTGGCATAGTTAAGATTGTTGTGGAGAGGTTGAAAATGAAGCTAATGAACTTGAGGCTTTACATTCTACTTTAAACAAATAAATAAATTGATTGGCTTAGAGTTTTGGCAGTGCATTTAATACGCAACTTATTCGACATATGAAATATTAAAAATATTAAATATATAAAATGTTAATTTTATAACATTTAAAAAATATTAATTATATATACTTTAAAATATATAATATTATTAAATTAAACTATTATATATTAAAAATAAACGCTAAGATTTTATAGCTCCCTTTTTTATATACACATGATGCATTTAAGGCGGAGGATATCTAATTTTATTGGCCTAATATTAATGTTGAAAATAATTCAAGTTGCTTATTAAGTATTACATTTAGTACACAGTTTATTATTACCACATGTGTTATTAATATGCTTACCCATGATAAGTATTCGATTAACGGGGCTATAAGTGCTACTCTTTGTGGCTAATTCTTAGATTGGCAGCTAATCTCATAATCGGGAAGCTTTAGAAATGAACATTTGTATTGTTCATATGCACACAAACACACAAATATACATACACACACACACACGTACATGACCAAATGATATATAATATTTTAATAGATCTGCGTTTTGAATCAGGAATTCATTTTTTAATATAAATAAATAAATAATAGAAAAATAATTTAATTTCTTACTCATGATACTCTCTAGTCGGAAACACCCGATGATTTTTTTTTGTGCTTATCAATTGAGTTTTAAAGGTTTGATTTTGGCTTCTCATGTAAACGATAAATAATCACATATTTGTGTGTGGGTGTGTGTGTGTGTGTGGCAGTGCGTGTACGCTTCTAATTATAATAACAAATTTCATTGATACGAAAAATGTGATCAAGTATTTATGTAGGTGCGACGCGACGTGTGAACCCACACACGTTACGGAAAGGGCAGCCCCTCCTTATCGCGCACACAAGTTGCAACCCCAAAGGGTGACCGCCTTATCAATAATTGCTAAAACTCTTATCGGTTGAAATTAATCGTATATTGAAAGCGCAGTTGCCAATGCGTTTGATCACCGATCACCCGCCACTCGGCACTCGCCACGCGTCGGACATGTGATGTGCATTGCAGAGATGGACGAAATAGCGGGAGAGAAATAAAAGAGCTTTTTTCAAACTGCGACATTCCTGACTAAGCAAATTGAGAACCCCTGATAATTGCGATTGTCGTTTCTTATTTCTCATTTCTCGGTTCTCGGTTCTCGATTTCCGATCATCGATTCAGTAGTGAAAACATTTGAAATATAAAAAAAGAGGAATTTGTAAAGTGACGCGCACGTATGTGAACGAAAAGTCGGCCTGTCCACTGAAAGCGCTCATTATCTTTCGCTTTATACTTGAAGAAAGGTTTTGGACTTCGTAATCTGCTGTTTATTTATTTATTTTTGCTTGCTCCTGATGTTCATATCATTTTACACGCTGTCAGTTGGCGGCGCTGCTACTTCCCCCTTCCTCCTTCTTCTTTCTTCTTAATCTCCTACTTCTACTTCTGCCTCTCGCTCCCTTTCTGTCCTTCGTTCTCCTATCGGCTGAAGCACAGGTCAAGATCACTCGATGACGCATTTTCTGTTGTCTCTAAAAGTGAAGCACACACATGCGATGTGCATATGTATGTGCAGTGGCTTATTACCGATGAACTGTTCATTACCGTTCGTTAAGTTCATTAAGTTACACTTGAAATCGGTTAGACGTGTAAATGCGTTGTTTATGTGGACGTCCCTTAAACCTTTTTTTTTGTATTTTTTTCTTTCCTTCGAATCAATTGCGCAAGCATCGGTAATTGAGAATCATTCCATGTATAGACACTAATGAAAATGCATTGAATGCGTTTTGTTATTGCCAAAGCTCTACCCCTACAGCTATTGCTTCTCGTCTGTCCCATCTCCCCACCCGTTGTTGTATTTGCTGCTCAGTTAACGTTGCCAATCAGAATGAAAATCAAATCGCGCCATTTGATTTGATGCGTACTTTTGAAAATGTTGTTAATTTTAGCTGTCGTTTTTTCTTATTTACTTTTTTTTTCGTTTTTTTGTTTTTTTTTGTTTATTCTTTTTAATGTTTTTTTTTTGCATTCCGACCTTACTCGCCGGCGTATAAGAGTTTCAATTGAATTGTCCGGTTACATTGGAACGTTGCAGCGGCGGCGCAATTCGCTTGATTATTTTACGTTCAGTATAAAAACTTTGGTATTAGCGTTTTAATCGCAGTGTCTAGTGTTTTGTGTCTTACGTTTTATTTTAATTTCATTTATTTGTCGCCAATAACTTCCAACCTAGTCCCAGGTAATTGCAGCTCCCTCACACCCATCCCACAACCGCACCACCTGCCGCATAATAGGCTTAAGACACACACACACACTTAATTGGCATACATTCCGTTATAAAAGCATTTGTCATCCACAGATAAATGAGCCTATTTTGATATTTTATTGTTTTATTCATTAATATTATAATAACCGTGTCTAGTATCTCCATAAATGGAAACACTGCTTTGTTGTTGTTGATGATGTTGTTGATGTTGTTAGTAAGCGATTATTAAACTACTTAATACATATTGATTTTGAATTGGTAATTTAGGCAATAACAATTAGTTGCACCTGGACAGGTACTTACTTTATTATTCAATCAAAGTTATATAAAGCGGTATAAATTATATCATTATTTATTAATCAATCATTTGCACAAATCTCAAGTGTTGAAGTGCAGAACGATTTTCCTATAACTTTTCTAATGATTTGCGCCTTAAGCTTAGTGAGAAGAGAAAGAGAAGAGAAGTTTGTATCATTTTGTGGACAGGATGTTGCAGGGGTGGGAGGAATGATCGATAGGTGGGTTCATTATTGTGCAAAGACACTGTTTGTGCCTTTTTTAATCTAGATGTCAAGAAATACGAACCTTGAGAATATATATTCTTTAGTTTATCACGATTGTTAACTATTAGTACTATTATTTATAATTATTCAATTATTATAAGATTTTCATGTGCATGCAAACGCGACACCGACTGTCCTTTCCTTCCAAGCAAAATATTATGTGCGATATCTCACTCACGTGTGTGTGTGTTTGTGTGTATCTGCAAATCATGTCAATACCTTCATCTGTATGTCAGCCATTGGTATTATATTTAACATGACGTATATGTGCACACATATGCACATGCATGAGTTGTGCCCATATGGGTAACTGGTTGCATAAGCAAGTAGAAAAATACAGAAACTATACTTTGGTAAAAATCCTATAAAAATACTGAATATTCGTTCTTATGTACATGTTGGTTCTGATTTTATTTAAAGTCTGCAAATAATTGCATACAAATTAAACAAACATCCGCCTAGAATTATTTTTGTTTTGTGGCCAAAAAGAAGAAGAAGAGTTGTGTATTTTATGTTAATCGATCGAAAATTAAGACCAGGGCTGACCTATCGATAACAAAAATCTTAAAGTCAGAAGCACACATAATTATAAAATATACGTGTACCAGCAAGTGTGTATGTATATGCCAACCCACACACACACACACACACATGCACACTCCTCGTGTTTTAGCCGACGCATCAGCTGTTTGTTTCTCAGTGACTGACTATGTGTATGTGTAAATGTGTTTGTGTTTGTGTTTGTGCTTGTGTTTTGTGTGTGCTCGTGTTATTCATGTGTTGCCTCTGTTTCGCCCGCACAGAGCACACGTTTCTCTATGTTCGTGTCATTGTCTTTTCTCCTTTCTTTATCTACGTTACGTTTCTTTTGCGTTCGCCTGTTTGTTGCTTTAATCGCCGTCAAGTTCAAAAAAGTCAAGCATTAGTCGTCCATTTATATATAACAATACATAAATATATATATACACATATACGCACATACGGAATATGAGCGTAAACATATATTCACATATGCGAAGATCTGGTTATTAGTTGGTTTTCTTTGCGGGTAATAGTTGGATTGCTTCTTTTGATTTCTATTGGGTATTTTGAAGTTTGTTAAGTAAAAATTTGTTTTCATCGCTTCCTTTCGCACACAACGAAACATTAAAAAACAACACACACACCCATACACACCCATGAAAACTAGGTATATTTATGAAGAATAGTTTTGAGTTTATTCATGTGGAACATAAAACAACAGCATCATCATCAATATCTTCATCATCATCATCATCACCATCATCATCATTATCATCGACATAATCATCTTCAAGAACAACAACAACAACACCAAAAAAATTAATATCATCAACTTCGCTTTTCACAACTACACAATCAACTAAAAGAAGTACTCACCTTATTTCATGTATCACGCCACAACAACAACAACCACCACCACCTGTAACAGCGTCTTCAACAACAACAACAACATCAACATCATCAACATCATCAACAACAACAACAGCAGCAGTAGCAGCAATAACAGAGGCAACAACAAAAGCGACATCCCAGAATATAAAAGAAATAAAAGAAGTGTGCAAAAAGGAAAATTCAAATGAATTAATTTACATTACAGCCAAAACGAGCGGCAGCAACAACAACAACAACAACAACAAAAATCACAACAACAATAACAAAGAAGAAGAAGATACGAAGATAATTGATGGAGATACAATAGGCACATTACCACCACCGCCCTTAACACTAGAGACAGCAGCAGCAACAACAATAGAGAGTAAAGAGGAAAAAGGAAGAACGGATACAAGATCAACAACCTCTTCGTCCACAACAACAGCAACAACAGCAGCAACAGCAGCAACAAGAAAAACCACAATTGTGCCACCTCCTTCTAAGTCTTCCCTTTTCAAGTTCGCACAAAGTAATCAATCATTGAATCCTATTACAAAACTCTCCAACTCGACCTCGACCTCGTCCTCGTCCTCGCCCTCATCCAACTCATCCAGTGAGTTGTTGTGCAGTTGTTGTCGTGACACGCACGAGCAACACGAACACGACAAAGAATCCGATTATCGGAAACAACAAAAACACGCTGCAGTTGCCGCCGCCGCCTCAGCGGCTCTAGCTAAGCACATAGTTCGATCCGTAACCGCAACCAGCATCATGGACATGCCCTATAACACCTCGCCTTCGCTACGCGTGCGCACCACCTCACTGAACCAGCTGAAGAAGACCGCAGATCTGGCCATTGAGAACGAGCTGCACGTCTGCCCCTCAATAATGTCCGAGGAGCTGCGTAAACTGTTGCCCCCCACCTCGGAGACGGTGATGACGAAGCCCTTCCCCATCCGTGGGGAACGGACCATTGCCGATTGCACAACTCCTCATGTAATCGCAATGGTCGGTCTTCCGGCCCGTGGCAAGACATTCATATCGAAAAAGCTGGCCCGTTATCTCAATTGGATTGGGATCGCGACGAGGGTGTTCAACTTGGGGGAATATCGTCGTCATGCGACCACCGCCTACAAGTCCCATGAATTCTTTCGGGCTGACAATGAGGAGGCAATGGCCATTCGGAACCGTTGTGCCAACCAAGCCCTTCATGACTCATGTGAGTGGTTGCTGAGCGGCTTGGGTAGCATTGCGGTGTTCGATGCAACCAACTCGACCCACGACCGCCGGCAGCTTATATATGACATTGTGGTGAAGCAGCATGGATTCCGGCTCTTCTTTGTGGAGTCCATTTGTGACGACCCACAGATCATTGAGCAAAATATACTGGAGGTGAAGGTCAGCTCTCCGGACTACATAAACATGAATACGGAGCTGGTGGTGCGGGACTTCCTACAGCGGATCGAGCACTACGAGGAGCGGTACCAGCCCATCGATGAGGTCGCCGAATCCCATCTTAGCTTCATGAAGGTCTACAACGCTGGTAAAAAGGTTGTCGTCTATAACAACGAGGGTCATGTGGAGTCTCGCATTGTGTACTACCTGATGAACATCCATATTACTCCGAGGACCATCTACCTGACACGACACGGTGAGAGTGAGCATAATTTGAGCGGCCTAATCGGGGGAGACTCCAACCTAAGTGCCCGAGGCCATCAGTACGCGCGGGCACTGTCATCGTTCATTGCCCAGCAGCAAATCGACGGGTTGCGGGTATGGACTTCGTGGATGAAACGGGCCATTCAGACGGTCGCCGATGTGAAGGCGCCACAGGAGCGCTGGAAGGCACTCAACGAGATCGATGCGGGCCACTGCGAGGAGATGACATATGAGCAGATCAAGGAGCGATTCCCGGAAGAGTTCAAGGCGCGCGATGTCAATAAGTTTGCGTATCGGTATCCGCGCGGAGAAAGCTATGAGGATCTTGTGGCACGTCTTGAGCCTGTGATCATGGAACTGGAACGTCAGGGTAATGTTCTCGTTGTCTCCCATCAGGCAGTACTGCGCTGCCTGTTTGCCTACTTTCTAGACAAGTCCGCCGACGAGCTACCCTACTTGTACGTGCCCCTTCACACGGTCATTAAGCTGACTCCGGTCGCCTATGGCTGCAAGGTCGAGCACATTAAGTTGCCCATCGATGCAGTGGATACGCATCGTCCCAAGCCGAAGATACCCGGCGATGTTAGTGAGCCCGGTCTGGACGGTCTCAGCGGTGAGCTGGTGGCGCCCGATGGTGTCGGCAAGGTGCTCATTGTTGGCGACGATGTGGCAACTGCAACGGCCTCCAATGGCAACGGAGGACGCTCCGAGTCCCAATGACAATGTCGTTTATCCAAATCATACAAATCCCTGACATTATAATATGTAAGAGGCTGTGCCTTCTCCCAACTAACCCCGCCTTCAGTTCCCTTCTAAAAGCTACGCTATTCATTGCTTCTGTTTGTCCGATTATATCGATTACTCCGATTATATCGATTACTTCGATTACTCAGATTGCTTCGATTAATTCGATGAGAAATAACCAGAAAAAAACAAAAACTCCGCCTACATTTGAATACATAAAATACAGGACACTGACACACGCAAGGACTCTGATTAAGAGCGCAGACACTGATAAGTTAACAGCAGGTGGCATAGCTACTGTTAACAGCTTTATGTTACTTAACAGCAACTGAAATGAGACTTACAAATTATTCGCTCTGCCGCCGCCTGCAGTCTCAGTCCTACTTAACTGTTAATTCTAACGGTACCCGCAAATCTGTGCCTGTGCAAGTAGCCGTACGCTTTGGATACTCCCCCTCCTCCCCTGCTCTACCGCTATTGATCGTCTCCCGTCCCTCGTGCCGTTCTTCTTAGCTGTGTATTTACTTATGTAACTTTAAGTGTTTACCTCTTTAATTTTTGGAAATTTGCCTGCATTTTGATTTTACGAAATTGTGATTAAAAATGTAAATTTTTATATGGAAAGGCGCTCCCAAGCAAACTGAAAGAAAAACTTAATTGGGAGCGTGTATGGAGAGTAGATTTTTATATTTAGTACTAATGTCAAACTTAGAGGCAAAATCAATCTATATATATATATATTTTTTATCGATCTTTACATTTTTGAAATATCCGTCTGTTTGGTTAAAATGTGTAAATGATTATCCTGTAATTGTAATTGATTCAAGTCTTCAGCTGATAAGGCGCAGTTATTATATGCACACACACACACATACGCAACTGTACTACGTAACTAGAGCGATAACAATAACGATAACGATAACGATAACCATAACAATGACTAGCTTTAAGTATAAATGTACGTCTAGTTTATCGATTACTCACTTTTCTGTATTTTGTTTTTTAATTATTAAATTCGATGCGTTTACAAAACACAATTTAAAATCTCTAAATATCTTCAAATACATATACAATATTCATATACTCGTACATATACATATGTATTAATGTATGTATGTTATTGGAATTATATAATCAACAATGTTTACAATAATCAACAATCAATAATCAATAAACAGATAAATAAAAATAAATCAAATATATGCTTATTCAATAAAATACGTTTTCATGGGTTCTCTAGGGGATTGATTGGATTGATCTTGATGCATTTGATGTCGAAGGACATACTGCCGTCTCCATTGCTCCTTTGGGGCTCACATTGGATTCGATCGCATCCTGGAGAGGAGAAGCCTAAAGGTGAAATCATGAATCACAGACAGTAAAGTACTTGAAAGATACTGTGGCTTAGTTTTCTCCTCTGAGAGTTGGGTAACAGACGAATGTTAATGTGCAGCAGGTTAAGGATAACAGCTGCTTAACATTTAAGATTAAGATGTGATTATTTGAAGGCAAATGCTTGAAACTTTGCATGAAAAACTGAAGCTACACACTTGCCGGTCTCGATATCTAACATTAGGTATATTTTAAGGTTAAAAATAATGAATTTTCAAGAACTGTTAAATTTAACATAATAAAAAATGTTATTTAGAGCATAACATAAAATGTTATTTAAAGCATTTGTTCTTGAATGATGATTTGGTGTTGTTTTTGGAGCTTTTGTTGATAACTATAAATTTGATTTTAGATGCCGGCACGCAGCAGGATGTGGTGACTGAAGGACTAAAAGGCAGCAGTACAACAATAAGGACCAAAAGGACTAGTCGGACGTTGGCGTATACAGCGCAACTCAATTGCAGAGATGCCACGTTTTCGAAATGAGGCACCCTTGAAGACCCAGTACAAGGATGGGGACATCGTGTGGGTGAAAATACATAACTCAGAGATTTGGTGGCCCGGCGAAGTGACTTCGTCACAGGACTTTCGCTTCGTGAACTCCAGTCGCCGACCGTTTGCGGTTGTTGAGTTCTTCAATGAGAAAACCTTGTAAGTGCCTTGTTGAAAAACAGAAATTTCCCTTCTTGGAAACGTATGTCTAACGTCTCTCTCGACTTCCAGCGAACAGGTCAATACGCCGAAGCTGATCTATCCCTTTCAGTGCGAACACAAACAGGACTTTATTAAATTGGGCACAAGTAAGTTGTACTTCATTTTGAAAATCACCAGACCAATTTTCAAAAGTGCGAATTATTATAATTGAGGATCTTACCATATCCTTGCACTTGGTATATCCCTACTTCCTACCTACTATTCCGACTTATCGGCTTCATCGCCTTCAAACTCTCAGCGGTTGCAATTGCACCCATTCGTTGCTATCCTTTGCCTGGTTTTCATGGTCATCATGTGATCAGCGCCAGGGATGGCAGCGAAATGGCAATTACTGTGTCTCAGAATCTCCCCCGCCACTCCCACACTTGAGGCTAATGAACGACCTTTCCAAAGGCAGATCCATGCACTTTCTTTAAGACAAAATTAGATCTGATTCGGATTATATGATTTTGAAACTTGTGATTTTTGCAGAAAAATCTGTGGGACGAGATTTGAAGGAGAAGTTCAGCATTGATGTGAAGGAGGCGGAGTCGCGGAGTGTCAACAATACTCCAACGCCGACTGTCGTTACGCAACCGGAGAGCTTGATAAAGGCGCTCCTGTCGAACACGAGCAATGAGAGCAGCAGCGGCAGCGGCAGTGCGAGCGGCAGCGGAATCACTTTGTTCAGCAGGAGCTCCAAGTTTCGGGAGAGAAACCCCAGCATCCGATTAAGTAGCTCGGTAATGGACGAAGATGCCTTAGCCTCGGTGCATAGCGTAAGTATTCGGTCATGTGACCAAATCCAGCGTTTTTAATGTTGAGTGTTGTATATTTTTCTTATAGCAGGAGTCGAAGTTTCGCATCATGGACATCGGCTCACCCATCACCGACTCGAACAGCAACTCGAAGCAGGGAACTTCTGAGAGCTGCTCGTCCGAAAATCGATATGAGTGCTCACTCTGCGAATTCCGAACTAGTAGCATGAACGTGCTGCTGATTCATAGGCGAACGCATATGGATTCGTCCAACAGCGGGCGCCAGCAGCCACAGTCGGCGGTGCAGCAGCGTGCAACGCGACGAGCCAATGCCAGCCGGGATACGTTGCCGTCGCTGTGGCGCTGCCAGTCGCGACATGTTTCTATTGTGGTGGAAGCGCCGCTGACCGACGAGGAGCAACGTCAGGTGGCCAGTATAGCGCAATTGACGTTGGCTAGCATCGAGCGGGTCGTGAAGCCACAACAGCAGTTGAACAACTCCTCCTCCAATGAAAGTCAAGCGCCACATCGTCTGCAGCAGCGTCGTAATACACAATTGACTCCGCGAGACCCACGATGCAGGCGTGGAAACCAATTGCGCGCCACTGTGCCAACGCCACCAACACCGCCAACTCCGCAAGCACCAATCACAGCAGCATCGGCCAAACGACGTCGTTTGACGCGCTCCACCAGCCGACAGCAAGATAGCAGTCCCAACGGTGCCTATAACCACTCCGCATCCGCATCCACATCCACATCCGCATCTATGTCAATGTCCATTCCTATCGATGTATCGTTGGCGCCGCCTCAGACGCCGTTGCGACGCGGCGCCGGACGCCGCATGGCAGCCGACAGGCGCAGCACTATGTCCGCTTTAGCCACTCCCACCTCAGCCAGCAGCACCAGCAGCAGCAAAAGCTACTACAGTCCCACCAAACGATCCAGCGTTTTGCGCAAGACCTTCACCCTAACACCCTCAATGACGACTCTTTCTCCCGCCTTGGTGCCGCACATAACATCAAAACGGCCGCGCAAACGTGGCTACTCCAGGATCAGTCCTCCTTTGCCATCCTTAAATTCCGAGCAAATCAACGAGAGGCACCCGCCATTGACAGAGGCCGAGATAGAGCTGGAAGACAGCAATTCCACTCCCACAGAGATACCAGCAGAGAGCCCCACAGTGCCTAATTTTCCTCCCAGCAACTGTTCATCAAAGGATTCTGCTGTAGATGCCTCACTAGAGCTGCAACGTAGCCTCCTCGCAGAGTGGGGCGAGGACGAGCAGGAGGAGCAGTCCCAGCATGAACTTCAGCCACAAGAAGTTCTTCCAAGTGCCGCGCAACAGAAAAATATGCCCGAGACGGAGTCTGAGCAAATAATTAACAATAATAAAAAGGAACAGGATCAGGAAGAAACAAGCAATACTTCAGGCTCTGGCTTTGGGACAGCCTTAGTTTCAGCCCCATGCAGCTCTGTGACGCCATCGTGTGGCTTAAAGAAACGCATACGCAATATACCAAAGAAGGATCGTCGCGATGTGGTCCTACAGGAGTTTGATGTCGCCGACACCCGCGTGCCAGATGAACCGATCGTAATTCAGGACAGTGATGCGAGCTCCAACGAGAGCGTTGTCTTTATAGAAGCTCCTGAGCCGCAGCATCGCTCAGTCAAGTCAACGGCTGCACAGACAACGCCTGAGCCAATTATAGTTGTAGGTCCACTTCCAGCACTAGCTCCTGCTGTAACTCCCGCTGCAGTTCCAGCTCTAGCTCCAGCTTTAGCTCCAGTTTCTGCTTCAGTTCCAGCTCCAGGTTCCGTACCAGGCAGTGCAGCTTCATATTTAGCTGCCACTACGGCAGCAGCTTCAAGTACACCTTTAAGTGCTAAGCCTGTGGCATCTGCAAACAATTCATCCTCCTGCTTTGACTTTGAGGAAGAGGAAGAGGAAGATGGCGCGCTGCAAACAATTGCCCTGCCAGCGGATGGTCAGAACGGCTTGAGTTACAGACGACACACCAAGCCACAAGTACCAGACAAGCCGCCCGAATCTCCGCTGACTAATGGCGAAGAGAAGGAGTACGAAGGCGGTCGTGGACAGGAGTTGTCGGCCACTGAGACTACGCCCGTGCAGGATATGTTGGGAAAATCACACGATGAGACTTACAAGGATTTCAGTGATGAACTTGATCTGGAGCAACATGGTGCGGCACCGGCTGCGGAGGCAGAACTAGAAACGACCCCAGCAGCGGTGGCTCAGGATGCGGAAACGGAACCCGATACCGACCAGTTCAGTTTGCCCATTAAGGAGCGGCAGAAGCGTATTTTCAAATCACGCAACAAGTCGCAGCAGGCGACTGCACTTCGGGAAGAGCCCCACGCCGAACTTGACGAGTTACCAATTCTGCCTTCAATCTCATCGTCTCCATCACCAATACAGTCCCCAGTCCAGTCGCCAGTCCAGTCGCCAGTCCAGTCGCCAGTTCAGTCGCCAACCCAGTCGCCAATCCAGTCGCCAGTTCAGTCGCCAATCCAGTCGCCAGTCCAGTCGCCAGTCCAGTCCCCAGTCCAGTCGCCAGCCCAGTCGCCAGCGCACTCACCAGTACAATCCCTCACGGAGCCATCGGCAGAAGAGGAGAACGTGTCACCTTTGCCCCTACAGTTGCTTGGCAGCGACAACGTTGATGTGGATCCAAGGATTCTGGACAAGGATGAGCTATGCAGGCCGCTGGCCAACGGCGGAAGGGGCAGCAGCAAAGTGAAGATTGAACGAGAGTACATAGGGTCAAATCACACAAACCTCTACGAGTCTGCCCCTGAATCCATCTCCATGGCAGCTTCCTTGTACCCCTTTGAAGGCTTAGGCTATCCCATGCCCAACCAGAAGTCCAAATTGAAACCAAAGCCGAACGCCAAGTCCAAGTTCAAGTCGACTTACAACCCAAACTCGCTGACTCAAAGTGGACCTACGCCCACACCGTCGCCGGAGGAGCTGAGCATCAACTCGAACTCAGTCCTGAGCAGCCTTGCCTCGCCAGCCCTGAGCTGCATCACACGCAACAGCCCCACAAACAGCAACAGCAACTGCAGCAGCAGCAGCAGCTCCATAGTGTCCAACATTGCGGTGATATCCGCTGAGGAGGCAAGGGAGCTACAACGCTCGGCGCCTGCCTTGGCTGAAGATCCGGCAGCGGAGGTCAGCGGCGTTCTGATCCTCGAGGACATACTGCTGCCCAACTTATACGAGCTGCCAGTGAGTGCCTCCGAGAACAGCAATAGTGTAGGTCACAGTCAGAATCAGATTCAGAGTCAGATTCAGATTCAGGCTCAGACTCAGAGTCAGATTCAGGCTCAGGCTCAGAGTCAGATTCAGGCTCAGGCTCAGACTCAGAGTCAGATTCAGGCTCAGGCTCAGACTCAGAGTCAGAGTCAGATTCAGAGTCAGATTCAGGCTCAGGCTCAGGCTCAGACTCAGAGTCAGAGTCAGGTGCTCAGCCAAAGCCACAGCCACATCCACATCCACAGTCAAAGCCAAAGCGACAGCAACCACAGCATGTGCAACACCAACAGCAACAAGAAAAGCAGTGTGAGCAACAAAAGCAACAGGAGCGGCAGGAGCAACAAGAGCAACAAGAGCGAGAGAAGCGAGAGGAGCGAGAGGAGTGAGAGGAGTGGGAGGAGTGAGAGAAGTGAGAGGAGTGTGAGAAGCGAGAGGAGTGAGAGGAGTGAGAGAAGTGAGAGGAGTGGGAGGAGTGAGAGGAGTGAGAGAAGTGAGAGGAGTGGGAGGAGTGAGAGGAGTGCGAGAAGTGAGAGAAGTGAGAGGAGTGAGAGAAGTGAGAGGAGTGAGAGGAGTGAGAGAAGTGAGAGGAGTGAGAGGAGTGAGAGGAGCAACAGGAGCGAAAAGAGTGAGCAGAGTGAAAGGAGCCACAAAAGCGGCAGGAAGAGCAGAAGTCACAAGAGCAGCAGGAGTCACAAGAGCAACAGGAGCGACAAAAGCAGCAGGAGCAACAAGAGCAGCAAAAGCAGCAGTAGGCGCAACCACAGCCATGAGGATGACGTGGAGAAGCAGAGTGCGATAGTTGCAGCGGGTCAAGGGCCTACAACAGAAATTGAGGTTATGCCAAAGGAGTCGCAGCAGCCGTTGCAGTTGGAGCAGCAACCGTTGTCCCCAGCTACGAAAGAAATTGAGATGGACCAAACGCCATCCTCGATAGAGGCGGCAGACGAGTCGACGGAAGAAACAGCAGCAGCTGAATCCAAGGTGCCTGACTGGGAGTGGAGTAGCAGCTCAAGTTCAAGGAGGGAGGTGAAGCTGAAGAAGCGCGAACAGGAGTTGCTCCGGCAGTACGAGGCTGATGTAATCAGCGGACGAAGTGCCGAGAAGTGTCGTTTAGCCCGCGAGCGATGGACAAGGACGCGTTCAACCCAGAAGCCCGATGCCGAAGAGATCGAGCTTCTGGATGGATTTGAGCCGGGAGATGGAGAGTTGCAACTGTTGCAACTGAGACTCTTGCACGCCCGACGTGCCGTCAGCGAGCAGCCAGTGGAGGAAGAAAAGATGGGGCAAAGCGTAGCACACAAATCCTGTGACACTTTGACAGCCCTGCGCGATGAGGATGTGGCCATTGCCAGTGAGCAGTTTGCACAGCTGCAGAGGCGTCGTAGCTCGGGATCGGTGTCCAAATGCAAATTGTCACCGTCCCCGCGCCATAGGCGCTCTCAAAACTCAGGTAGCAGGGACCTCGAACTGCAGCCAGTTGATTCGGAGGACGACCAAGTACTGCACCTGCCCCACGAGCAAGTAGAAGACGATAAGGAGCAACACTCAAGGCTAGGGCCAGACCTGGATTCAGATCCTCAGCCAAAGCATGTGCAGCTGGAGGAAGAGGAGGATCAAGAGTCCGCTCTGGAGGTAGAACTGAAAGAACCTGGCCTCGAGTGCAACACAGATCCTCGCATCTGTGCCGTTATGACTCATCCGATACCTGGTTACAATAACACCTTCATGCTCTGCTCCTTGACCAACAATAACAACTTTACGCCTCTGAACAACGAAGCGCTTTACTTGGATAGCGAGAATCACTTGGTGCCGGTGCCACTAGAGGCACTCACCGAGTCGCCGCGTCTGCCCGACGGGCATCCGCTCTCTGCGGTCTTCCTTCTGGAGGGGGAGGCAATGGCACAGGTAGTACAGCCAGAGCAGATGGCAGCTGCTCAAATCGACGAGGAGGTACAGGAGCAGGTGCTGCATCCACTCCAGCAGCCACCTGTCCACCTGGCGCCGGATGTACCTGGAAGCGATCAGATGGAGATGCTGGGCATAATGACGCCACTTAGCCAAGTGGCTGATGTAGCCACCGACTTCAGCGCAGCCCAGGGCGTTGCAGTCGACGAGGAAGAAGCTGACGAGGAGGAAGAGGAGGAGGAGGACGAAGACGAAGATGATGAGGGCATGCCAGCGCACAATGAGATGTATCAGCTTCAATCGAATGTCTTGCAGCTCAGCGTCAATGGACACCAACTGGAGCTCACCACGGAAGTGCTTATGAACATTGCCGACCAGCAGGACGACATTGTCATTGAGATTGATGGGGGCGGACGGGCGATGCTTCATGCCAGTGATATTCTGCAGGCGGCCAAGAACTATTTGCAGGAACGCGATCTTCAGCTGGTTAATGTCGAGGACATTGCCCTGGATCCACAGGGCAGCGTTGCTGGCGCTCCTACCGGTGATTTGCTGGCTGCGGCACTTGCTGGCAGCGATGTGGTTGACGTGTCCAACGCGGGCGTTGGACTACTTCACATTGACACACATCACCCAGTGGGTGGGGCGCTCCTCGACGAGCAGCAAGTAGTGCTCACTGGAGCACCAGACGATGCGGAGAATCCAATGGATAGCAGTGTGGTGGACTTTATGAGCCACGCTTTGCCTTCATCGGTGGCCACGACGCATCTAACGCCTCCAATCACAGCGCGCACAAATGAAACAAACGCTCTCTTGGATCAAACACCCATCATGTCCACTCTAGAGAATCCCAGCGGTGGAATCCAGCTGCGTCACATCTCTTCGCTGACTGAGACGAACCTCGAGGATAGCCTTGCTGTTATTGGCGTGACCAATGGTGGGAATAGCGGTGTGCCCACATCCCTTGAGCTGCCCATCACAGTGACCAATCCAGCCATAGCGCCACGTGTCGCTGCCCCCCCAGCTGCCGCCGGCGTCGGTGACCTGGCCAAGTTTGTGCCCTTTCAGTAGCTCCAAAGGAAGGAGGAGTAGATCTTAAATCTTTAGGAAACATTTTAACTGTTTTTTTTTTTTTTTATTGTTTTCATTTTATTTCTGGGTCGCTTGTCGTCTTTTTGTTCATATGAATTGTTTTACTCATTATTTTTATGTTTTGCCCCCAAGACCCAAGAAGGATTCTCGCCCTTTCATCACATTTTCTCTCAGCCTGCTTGTATTTCTCTCTCTCACTCTCTCTGTCTCTCTCTCTCTCTCTCCTTCGCCTCTGGCCCTGTCCCTGCCTTAACTCAGCCAGCTCGTGTTTGGTCACTGTTGAATTAATGGCGGTTATATTTTAAATGTAAGGCCTGGCAGGAAACAAGGATGCGTTTAGAAGAGAGAGCATGTAGCATGGAGCATGGAGAAGATTTATTAGACTAAAACCCTAAGCGTTAAGCAGAAGCTGAGAGATAAAAAGTAATATATAAAAATAAATATATATTAAGGTATATACAAAAAATATATATATAAAAAATTAAAAGTGAGTGGGACGAGAGACAAACGAGGCGAACAGAGAGAGCGAGAGAGAGAGGGAGTGAGAGAGAGAGAGAGAGAGAGAGGGAGTGAGAGAGAGAGAGAGAGAGAGAGAGAGAGCAAGAGAAGAATAAAGCAAAGAAAGCAGTGAGAGAAAAGGATTATAGAGGAAGAGAGATCAAGAGAATAAGTGATCGACCTGACGAGGGCGACCGAAAAAAGAAAAAACAACAATAAACAAAAAAATACATAATTAATTAATGAATATAATTATAATTTTATGTATATTGTATGCACTGTAAACAGAACAGAATTAAGCGTAAGACCATTAAAGAAACATAACTAAGTGCTAAGAGGGAACCCGAAATTCTAATAATTTTTAAGGAATACAATTAAACAATGCCTAATTAAATTAATTTAAAGAAAACACTAATTAAATGAAACCAAGAACAGATGAACAAAATCCGGAACAGACAACAACTAAAAATAATCTAAGGAGCTGCAATAAAAATGCATAATAAACGATATTTAAAATTAAAACACGTCTTTCATTTATCTAATTTATTTACATTTAATATATATTTAATTATTTGTATCTATTTATATATTTGTATTGGAAGCGATGACCTTCTCCAAGGAACTTTGTATGACCGAACTCCCTATATCAAATAGAAAACATGAAAGAGATAGAAGAAGGACGAGATGAGCTGCAAAAAGAACTGCACCAGATTAATCGATTTTAAATAGAACGTAGCAAAGGTCTACGACGAGAATGACATTTAATCTTTATATATATTTATTAATAATTTAAATTTTAAATGTCAATGCGATTCGACGACAAAGAAAGAAAATGGCGAATTTCCGAGAGGGCAAATCACAATTTCATCAATCATATGAAGTTGATAAAAGTAGCAGGAAAAGACTTCTTCAATGTCCTCTTTTTGTAATGATAAATCAATAATTGTTTTTACATATTAAAATATTACTTCTTTGATTTCATAAATGAAAAACTTAATTTTTCTTGCCTCTGCAAATCTCTGCAAGTCTTTCACGGGGACTCAAAGTAAATTGAACGCAATTTGTGTAAAGTTTACAATTTTGTTTTTATTGAGCTTTTAACAACTGTTGCATTTTACTTTTGGTTTAAAATTAATCAAATTTGCACTCGAGTTTATAGCTTTAATTATTATCAATTGCTAGTATTATCAACATTATTGTTTTGTTATCATAATTATAATTATTGTAACCATTTTTGTACACAACTCTTGACTTTTCGACATTGAATTTTAATTTAGTTGTGTGGCTATTAGCTTTTGTCTGTATGTGTACGTACGTACGTACGTACGTACGCGTGTGTGTGTGTATATTTGCATGTTTCTTTTGTTCTTTTGAAAGATGATCGATAAAGGGAGGGGTACACATTTTAACAAAAGGTTTCTGGGACGAAGTGGGAAGTGGAACGAAAAGGAACTCCTAAAGATTTAATAAACAACGAGTCACAATTTGGTTTGTGGGCATTGCGTATTACAATAAAAAATAATATTAAAAATAATAATTGATAATCAGGTGTCTTCTGACTTTTATTTATGGATGGCAACAAATAAATACTTTGATTGAGCCCAAGGCACCGAAGCTTGAGTTAATTGTTAATTATTTAAATTATTTAAAACTTAACATGCATTCATTGGACCTTGGCCAATTGTTGATTCAATAAATTAAAAAATTATTGTATTCGAACATAAAAATACTTTGGGTTCTTCTATTTTCGAAAGAACATAAGAAACTGTTGTCTTAGTTTGTAAGAGGTTTTGTTTTTGTTGTTGTTTTTCTTTTTTTTGTTGCTTGTTGTTGATTTCGATGTTTATGTTTATGTTGATGTTGATGTTTGTTATTTAGTTTTAATTTTTTGGTTTTCTAAACGAGGCTGTCCCCTCTTTCTGTTGAAAGCGTAGACAGGCTCAGGTCTTTGCTATTTGTGTTTTTGTTTCTGTTTCTGTTTCTGATGTTGGTGAATCTATCGCAGCTTAAAGCTTGGCACAGATCTCGTTCGTGAACTCGGAGCACTTGGCCCGTCCTCCCAGATCACCAGTCAGATATTTACCTTCTTTGATGGTTGCAAAAGCGGCGGCTTCAATTTTGTCCGCATGCGAGTTGAGTTCCATGTGCCTCAACATCATCACAGCCGATAAAAGCAATGCTGTCGGATTAGCCAGATCCTTGCCCGCAATATCGGGCGCAGTGCCGTGCACGGATTCGAACAAAGCACCGTTAAGGCCCATGTTTCCTGATGGTGTCAAACCAAGTCCACCCACTAAGCCAGCGCACATGTCAGATAGAATATCACCATACAGATTCGGCATCACCTACAACAGGATAACAATTGAAGTTGATGATGCTTCCAGGGATTGATCCCATATGTTCTTTACTAACCAGGACATCGTATTTGCCGGGGTTTTGCACCATGTTCAAGCAGACAGTATCCAAGTACCGTTCCTCAAACTGAATTTCTGGGTACTTCTGTGCCATGTCGCGCACACAACGCAGGAACAGACCGTCGGACATACGCCTGCAAAGAGACGGAGGATTAAAATTAATTGGATATTGGCCATTGAATTGCTGGTAGCTTACATAATATTTGCCTTGTGTACTACGGTGACCTTCTTGCGGTTATTGTTTTTGGCATATTGAAAGGCGTATTCGGCGACGCGCTTGGATGCCTCCTCAGTGATAAGCTTTATGCTCTGGACAACGCCGTCAACAATTTCGTGTTCAATGCCCGAGTATTCGCCTTCAGTGTTTTCACGAATGGTGACCACGTCCACGTCGTCGTACAGTGTCTTATAGCCTTCCAGGCTACGGCAAGGTCGCACATTGGCATACAGATTGAATTCCTTGCGCAAAGCCAAGTTTAGTGAACGATGTCCTTTGCCCACAGGCGTCATCAGTGGTCCCTTCAGGCCAATTTTGTTCGTATTGACCGAATCGATGGCGGCCTGAGGAATGCCGAATTTGCCATCTGGGCCCTAAGCAAAATAATAAAAGATAACTTTATATTCGGAGGTTCTTCAAATCGTAACCAAGATAAGAGCCCATTAGCGATAATTAAATAATTAATTAAAATTGATTATTATTAAAAATAATAATAAAATAAAATATTATATATTAAATATCCATTGTTTTTACTTACGCGCACTGGTGTAACATCAACAGCCTCCCACTCGATGGGAACATTGGCGGCAGTGAAAATTTTTTGAACAGCTGCTGAGATTTCGGGTCCAATGCCGTCGCCGGGTATCAGAGTTACCTTTTTGACACCGGACGCAAAGCCGCGGCTGGCAGCGGGCGTTGTGTTGACCTGCATAAAAATGAGAAATATTTAGGAAACGAGCAATCGTCTAGTCCAACACACTAACACTTCAACAAACACACAATTAACAATATATTATCATTAATAACAGTTCTAAAATGCACAAACAACAACAACAGCAACAACAACATGACAGCTGGCTGATTACATAAGCAACATCTCGCAATGCGGCCTACAGGGAGCGCTGCAATCTGTCCGTGCGCCTCTCGTACTTGTTTGGTTGTTGAGGTTAGAGCATTTAGCTGGTACTGCCAGCAACTTTTTATGCAATCCACGCAGCTCGCGCGCTTGTGTGTGTGTGTGTGTGTGCATGTTGTGAGTTGAGGGTGAGAAATAATAAATAATAGTCTACTACAGGACATTGACTCAAATACGTCAAAATAGTTTAGATTACTTTTTTTTATCTACAAATGTTCCTCCACCCGCCCGGAGCAGAATGTTATGTAAAAAAAGCTTTAGGCTGTTTTCGATTGCGAACATCGCAACGAATATCTCTTGAGTTAGATTTGAATTTTTGATTGCGAGACTGGACGAACCTTGGCGTTAAGTGCTGCTCCTGCCAAGGCCGTTGAATCAGATGATTTTGGAGAAATATCACGCGCAGCGTTAAGCCCCAATTGCTTGAGCTGCAAATTTTAATTGTTTGCATAATGCATTGTTGTTTTTGTTGTTTTCACATTAGTTGGCAATTGTAGGTGAGGTGGATAAGTTATTATTTTCATTGGAAGAAATAAAATTAGATTGTTAGTTTATTTCCATCAGTATGGCCGCACGTAATCAATGAAAAAATGTTCGGTTTTTGTGAATATGTGATTGATGGGTGGAAAGGGGATACGAAAGGGTAAATGGTCGCGGCACAATGCTCTTTCCACAAATTTTACAGATAGACAGTAATATGTTTTGTTATGCTCTTAATCTTGGTACTCTTACAATTTTTTGTATAAATCTGGCAGCCATTACGTTGCGTTTCACTTTACACTTGGTGTTATTAGACGTATAGAAAAGAATTTAACCACTCGCACGTCTGAGACTTTTCTTTGCGCCCGCCGAATCGCCACCTAGCGGAAAACTACGAACCTTAGCTCCAACCGATAAGCACGTTATTATATCGGATATCTCTTACAGTGCTGCCACACGTATATCTAAGTACATTTTTACATAAATATAGCAAAGTTTACTAAATATACTTATTTACAATTAAAGAAGGCACCTTAGAAGTAAGTGTAACAAATATCACTGCTATTGTATAATAAAATAGGTAATAATACAAAGGATAATTATTTAGCTTTGTGTCTAATTTTCCGTGCTTTTTTTATTGTGTTATTCTTAATAAATGTAAGAAATTAAATTCTTATGCAAACCATACAATTTTATTATTAATGAATTCATGTTTAAAGTTAGTCTAACTAATTTTTTAAATATGTTTGATTGTTGCATCAATAAATCCAAAAACGCATCGATACATTTATAAAATATCGATAAATTATTTTTCAACGCTGAGTGTTATAGCTCAGTTTAAATTAATTTTAACTCTTGTGAACAGTTAATTTTATATAAGATTATAACGTAATTAAATAAAGATACGTTGTAAACTATAAACGGTTGCAATTTCTGATCGCCCTAATAATTGTTTATTACGGAAAACACACACCTTTCAACAAATATACGGATCATCGACAGACAAAGCTACGCTACGGCTGTATCTGGAAAAGTGTGCTGACACGGTCAATTCAGAATTGCCATACGTGAGTTTTTTTTCGCGTTTCAGTTTAGGTTTTAGTTACCTGCGCGCAACAACCCCGTCGCTTGCGTGCTTCTTTTTTTGAATTAAAACTAATATAACTTATAAACGCTCCAACCCCACGGCATTATAAGTAAGTTAATTTTGCGACGGGCTGTAAATACAATTTTTAATGCGGTACATACCAAAAAAAGAAAAGCATTAGAAGTTATAAACGCGTTTATATACCACGATTTCTATTAAGAGGCACCCAACACCGCTCTATTTTATTATTACTCGTAAGGAAGTTAAAAGACAAGCCACGGATAGCGTTAAAGGTAAGCTAAAGGGAATTCTATATGTTTAACGTGCACTTTGCCTGTGCATCTCAGCTGCTTTGGCCAACAAACAATCACACGCGAGTTCTCACATATGCAGTAATCGTACATGCACAGGCACTAACACATTCATGCATAAGCAATACAAACGTACTTCTGTTTGTCAGCACACTACGACGGTCGTAAGCGGCAAAAGTGGCACTCGTACGCCTACTTTGCTAAAATGCGCGGTGATGAGCGCTGCTGTGTTCCTATTTAATACATTTCTCCAAACGGATTCGTTTATCGTTTATCTAAATTATTGCATGCAAATATAAACAGTGTTAAAGTATAAATAACATATCTATTTTTCTAAATTTAAATTATTTGTGTTGTATTCTTTAAAGAAAGCGTTATTCACGAAAATTTTTTGAGTCGCTAACGTTAATATAAACATCATCACGCTGGAGAAACAAAATAAGCGAGCTCAGCTCATACGCGACAAGGTCGTGTTAGCTGAGCGCAATATAAGTGAAACGGTTCGCAATGGCCGCCGTTCACGTGGACCCAGCCCGAATACTCACACAAGCGGCATTGGTGGCGGCGGTGTTGCCAATGCACACAATGCTGTAAGCGGTATCAGCGTCAGTGGAAATACTGGAGGAGGTGGCGGTGGTGGCAGTGCTGGTATTGGAGGCGGTGGCAACTCTGCAAATGCCGCAGCCAATGATAAGACTACAATTGCCCCCGGTGCCGGCACACCGGAGAGCTCAGATGATGATAACTGTAAGTATTTCTTGTACAAAAACGATCAGAAATATCTTTATTAATCTTTATACCAATCCAAACAGCAACAAAGCGAAATGGCAAATCCAAGAATAAGCAGTCTGATTATGAGGAGAAAATACGAGTTGGACGCGACTATCAAGCAGTTTGTCCACAGCTCGTGCCTGAGCCCGAACGGCGACCTGAGCTTATGAACGAACGAGCGCTATTGGTTTGGTCACCTACCAAGGAAATTCCGGATTTAAAATGTAAATCAATTCTAATGCTTACTTTTCCTAATCCTGAATTTGAAATATCAAATCTTAACATGCAGTGGAGGAATACATTTCGGTGGCAAAGGAGAAATACGGATACAATGGTGAACAGGCTCTGGGCATGCTTTTCTGGCACAAACACGACCTAGAACGCGCAGTAATGGATTTGGCAAATTTTACACCGTTCCCCGACGAATGGACTATTGAGGATAGAGTCCTGTTTGAGCAGGCATTTCAGTTTCATGGGAAGAGTTTCCATCGCATTCGCCAAATGGTGAGTGGCAAATGCAAATTATTGCCAATGATTAAACAAAACTAAACTAACGTCTCTATCCTTGATATTTGCAATAAAAACAGTTGCCGGACAAATCAATAGCCAGTCTAGTTAAGTACTATTACTCTTGGAAGAAAACTCGGCATCGTAGCAGTGCCATGGATCGGCAAGAAAAGATGATAAAGGCAGCTGTAAAGGACGGATCCGAGAACGGCAGTGAAGTTGGCAGCAATGAAGAATCCGACACAGAAGACAAGGTAATAATCAGTAAGATATATGCACCAGAAAATCACAAAAAGAAAGACAACGCAAGACTCCTCATCCATTGACACCTTTCGTCGCTTTCCAATACCCTTCATCTATCCATCATGTATATGTACATAACGCATCATCTTCTTCATTCGTACATACTTTTGGGTATCAGGGATCTCTTTTAACTAACGCATTCATTTATTCATTCACATACTCACTCTCCCACTCACTGGCACCCACAAACTTGTACACTTGCACACACCATTGTACACACATATACATGCACATATACATTCTAGACAATACTCAAACTTACACTCTCTTCCATAAGATACAGTCACAAGTCAACACACCTTCACACACACACACACCCGTAATCAATTTCTTAAGCAATAATTAAAAGTTTGAAATCACACAGTGAGGAAGGGGGAGGGAGGAAGGTATCGCGCGATGGCCAATAGATCTTTACCCACATGTCCTGCCGGTAGAGATATGCATGCACATAATAGATAGACTTTATTTTGTTTATAATTTTGCAGTTACATATTGTACACCAGAGGTTTTCTTTTTAATTAGCCTTCCACTCCTCCAAATCCAAAGAATTTGGAGCAGTTTCAGATTCAGTTCGAGTTCTTGTATTTGCATACACATATGAATGCCAAGTAAATTTTTAGTTTTAATTTGATTCTCAGTTTTTTTTTCAATTTAATATAAAATCATTAAATTAGTTCAAATGTTGAATGTGCCCAAAAGAGAATAGTTTATCTTGGAAAATTTAGCTGCAAATCGATTTGTCTTTCAATTCCAAAATTAAGATATTTTTCAATTCCAAAATTAAGATATTAACATTGAATAATATTTTAATTAATATTTTATTTGCAAAGACAAAGATAAATCTGTTACAAAAAAAGCTTATAATTTATATTACTTTATTTATCTTACTAATTTCCATTAAAATCTGGCATTTTGCGGATTGCTTGTGTTATTTGTTATAATTTGTATTTTCGCCTTTAATTTGTTGGCCTCATTGTGTTCATAGGAGAGAATAAGGTACTAGTCTTCTGAATGAATGCATTTCCAACTATCGATAAACTGTAGAAACTCTGAGATGGAACTACAACTGGTTGGACATTCTGCGAATCACATCCATGAGACTGCAAGTTATAACAAAATTAAATAATTAAGTTAGCAAACAATTAAAAAATAGGTGATATTTAAGACTATGTCGTAAATGTTTGTGTTCGGGTACAATGGGCAGCTTTGGAAGCGATCCTTAGATCCGATTTCGGCTGGTTATGAATGGATCAGCCTGGAAACGAAGTAACCATTTGCTAAGAGTTAGTTATGTGATTTACTTTTAATACTTTCCATTATCGGAAAATTTTGGGCTTAGGGTTCTGTTCGGTCTATGGTGCGCAGTTTATTCTGGGGCTTGGAGTTTTGAGATTTTGTTGGGATGACTCGTGGGGTCTCAGAGCTTATGAATTCTTATATAGATTATGGTATAAATATAGTTCGTTATTTTTTCAGATAATCGCCGTGCCTGCATACCTCTCATAACCCAACACACGCACACGCGCACACACAGAAAATAAAAACAAAGTAAAAAAAAAAGTAAAAGTAAAAGAAAAAGAAAAAGAAAAAGAAAATGATACTCAGACCCAAAAGTATAAAAGTTATACAAACATAGGATACACATAGTATTAGAATGTAAAATGCCAAACCCGAAACTTTGACTAGCATTTTTAGAGACTTATACCAAAAGAAAAACTACCCATTGTTTCCGTTTCTTGAATGATTAAAAGATACTGAGGGAGAAGAATGATCCATCAGCGTGAAACTAGTCTAAGGAAGAGTTTTTTTTTTTATTCGTTATTTATACAGAGCATATATATAAATGTATTCGTTGAAATGTATGTTTGTAATACATATGGATAAATTATGATTTTATACTAAGAAGAGAGACAGAAATAATTTTGCATTAGTATTAGTAATTTATAAAATCACAAATCAATCAAGCAGAACGAAACGAAGCAGTATAGTAAAAATACTTATAATTTTACGAATTATTCTTTAGTTTCTATATACAACAAATGTATAGAAAAAATGACGCAAAAGTACCAATTTTTATTGTTTATATTGATAATGATATTGATAATAATAATGATAATCATAAAGTTAATAATAAAGATAAGGTTAAGGAAGACGATATAGTTGTAGTTGAAGATTCAATTAAAAGTATATACAGTTAAGAATACGGATATTGATTTTGATAACCATTATGATTATGGTTATTATTAGAATTGTAATTATAATTACACATTTTATTTTATTTTATTTCTCAATTATGATAAGGAAAAAGCTGATGATAATCAAACATAATGCTAATAAACTCATATCCTGTTTGCAAGAAAATTAAACAGTTTAAAAAATACCAACAACTTATGCTTCTTTCCTACTCATGTAATAAAATATACGAAATTCAAAGAATGGGCCCATTTTTTTTAAGGATTTTTATGTACATATTTCAAATATGTACATGCAAAACATTTACATATATGCATATACATACAGTCATTAGCATATAATACCAAACACGTATACATATACATAAAAACACACTCCCACACATAACATTGTCATAAAAAGTAAAAATCGCAAGGCAATTATAGTTTGCATGGTTGAGACTTTATAATTAACTAATTTTACATTAAATCACAACTCATTTCGCATATTATAAAATCTCATGCATTCTCCCAATTTCATCCAAACTTTCTATGTAATCCTTGTAACTATTGGCGCTTATAGGATACTAAACTAATTATTTTAAAATATATGTGTCTACATAAACATACGTTTCTAAATATCTATATATTTATATATATATGTATAAATATGTATATATATATATATATATATATATATATATATATATATATATATGAGTATATGTATATGTATGTGTATATATACATATATACAGAAATTATTAAAACAATATTTGATTATTCTTTTTTTTATTTACTACCTAACTTGATCAAGTAACTTTCCCGTTTACACCCTTCCGACGTAATTAAAGTTTTATTCCCAATTTTTGTATTTACAATTTTAATCGTAGTTCATTACAATAACACTTCCTACAATTAATTGTTTTAAAAATAATTATTCCTTGTGGTAATTTGTCGCAGGGCACCTCATTTAAATCTTCAAGTTTTAGTCCTGTTTCAATAGTTATTACAATTTTTATATTTTAATTTAAGCACACACATACAGATAACACAACACGAACACCAACACACACCTACGTAAGAACTGCTTATATTAATTCGAAGAACTTTTAATAGAGAGAAAAAGAGAGAGAGAAGAAAGAAAAGGAATGTAAAGTTTTAGAAAAACTAAATTTAGTGAAAACAATAGATAAATATTTTATGTAAATATTGTAAAAACTTTAATCTCAGGTAGAGTACATACAAAACATGAACAACTATGGCGAAGTTTCATAAATGCTTCTTTATACATTAGTATGTGTATATGCAATATAAAGGTGTGTGTGCATGTAACGTATGCATATGTAAAGCGGTTGGTATCTTGTCCTATATCAGTAAATAGGGTTCCACTCTCAATTTTAAGTACAAACATTAAGAACAATCAATTCAAGAAATAATCACTTAACATAACGCCACACAAATGCATCCAAGATACGCACAGACACACATACCATCCGCAGTTAAGTATATCAATGCATTCATTCATGCGCTTCGCAGTCGAAAAAGCAGCAGAGTAATTTTCAAAACCGATTTTGTTGGTGAACAACATAAAAATTAGACAAAATGACGCATTTGAAAATTAAAAAAAGAAAACATAAAATAAAGAAGAAGCACATGTAGAATGTTGCATTTTGTTTGATCTTTGTTAATTACATGATGGATATGGCGGGGGGTGGGGCACAAATAACGGCAAGAAAAAGTACCTCATAAGTGTTACCAAGTCAACTAAAGCCAAAACCAAAAACTGTTTTTTCTCTTCTCTTTGCATCTTTTCTGTCAAAACCAACATAAATACATACAACCACACTCAATTCTGTCCGAAACTTCACGAAACTTGAATTTAAACAACATCCTACGAAACAAAAATCAAATGTACTGTACGAAATACAAAATAAAACCAATTCAATTTAAAAATTAAATATGAATTTCGCTTGCTGCTGCTATTTGCGACTGCGTTGGCATTTATCCATCCATAACCCTTAACAATTAATTCGGCTGGGCAGAGGGCTAACAACAACAATTCCACAACAAACAACAACAACAACAATAGCAGCAGTAACAGTCTCAATGCTAGCGCCCAAGCGACTCAAGGAAGCAATGGTAGCAGCAATAATAGCAACAACAATGTAACTAGCGAAAGCAACAACGTTGGAGGTAGCGTTGGTAGTGGAGGTGGTAATGGAGGTGGCGGCGGCAGCAGCAGCAGCAATAGCAACAACAACAACGACTTGGAAGATCAGCTCTGTATTTATACCAATGCAATTGGCGATGACATTCTCGGCTTTGGCGTCCCCGGTTTTGGACAGCCAATGGATAACTGCGCCGATAATGATATCGAGAACAGCAGTAACGGCAATAATGGCAGCAACCCACGCCGCGTCGTTTTGGGTGGTTTTTGCAAGAATTGCAATGTTGTCTGTTCAATTTTACTCGACTCACCGTTGGGGCGCATGTGTAAAAGTTGTCACACACACTGGAGGTAGATATTGCTTAACAATATGTATAAATAATTATATATATTTAACTAAAAAAATACAGCAAATAGTTGTTCAATGTCAAGCTAATGCTAAGATTTCCCTTTCTCTCTCTCTTTCTCTCCCACTTTCTCTCTCTCTCTCTCTCTCTCTCGAACCTGGGAAAAAACTGAAAAATTTAATTTGGCAATTCGGTGACCAAACAAAATTCGTTCGAAAATTCAAACAAAACCTCATACACCAATACGTACTCACACACTCACACGCTCACACACACACACACACACACACACATGCACACATACACATTTGACTTTCACAATTGTTATGGAATTGTAATACCGATTTGGAATATCAATTCCTTGTCCATTATTGACTGTGACTGGGCAGGCGCACTGGCAATCGTCGTCCCACATCCGGCCCAGAGAGCATTGCGCCAACAAAACGAGCCATCGCTGCGGCAGCCGATCGTTCCAAGCGTAAGCCACCACGTGGCATGTACATCAATCACGACGATATAACCGCCTTGGCCGGTTGCAAAAATCCCTCTGAATACCTAGCTGAAGGCGACCGAAAAATTGCCTCCCTCATGGCAGAAGTAAGAAATGTCGTTTTAAATACTTAAATTTGTGTTTCACCTCTCTGTCCATGCTTGAATGGCGTCCCATTCAAGTAGTAGAAGCACCTAGAATCTAGTATTTAATTAGTAGTGCCTCCTCCCTTTTCAAAAGTAGAAGTTGCATGATGGTATAGGAGATTCCTGCGAGCTGTCAACCGTATGGACTCTGCTTTAGTAGTGCTTCAAGTCGAATACTTTCCATACACATACACACACACACACACACACACAAGCATAAACACACTCCAAACACCGCCCACATTCTCAGAGCTAACACCAACACTCATAAATCGACCAGCCATATGAACTTTGCACGTACAAGCATCTTATTTACATGTGCATAAATGTACACACAGTCACACACACACGCACACAAACACAAACACACACACACACACACACACAAACACATATGTGACTCATAAACGAGACCATGACTATCAAGAACAAGAACGAGTGCAGACCGCCAACTGCCGCGTGACGCTTTGACATTTAGATTTAATGCCTGACGGCCTATTCCAGATACAGAAGAATAGGCAACTGATGGAACAGCTGGAGAAGGATTGCACTGACATTAGCCCCGAGGAAGGGGGCGTTGTTAAGACGACAGCTCACTCAGAGACAGCTACCGCCCAGCCTCGTCCCGTTTCAGCCCGCTGGACAGCAGATGATATACAGGTTGCCCTTCTTGCATTTCGTGACAACGGGAAACACTTTCCGGTGAGTCCTTCATGTGTTTGCTGAAAGTCAACAATTGATTCTATAAATTGCCGTTTTGCAGATGATAGCCAAGGTGGTGGGCACGAAGACAGAAGCACAAGTGCGCACATTTTATGTGAGCAATCGGCGTCGTTATAATATTGATACCATTGTTAAGGAGCACGAAGCCCTGGCATCATCCACCAAGACAGAGACACCAAGCGTAGATGAGAGCCCCGAGACGGTGGGCACAACTACACCCGCGACTGCTTCTACAACAAATACTGCTGGTAGTGCTAGCGGAGCGGGATCATTGGAGGCAACCAAGTCAACGGCCAATGAAGCCAGCGATAGCAGCAGCCAACAACCTTCAGCCAAAAAAGAGGAGAGCACTGGTGCCAGCAGCAACAAGAAAAAACCTGAACTTATAGGAGCGGCTGTTGCTGCTTCCAAGAGCAGTGAAAACCCCAGCCAAACAACAGCGGCGCCACCACTGGCTGCACTAACCCCTGCTGGTAGTGGTAGTGGAAGTGGAAGTGGAAGTGGCAGCGGCAGCGGCAGTGGTGGTGGAAGTGGAAGTGGTAATACCAGTGGCAGTGATCCTGCCACGGGTGGGGCTTCAGCCGGAGCTAAATTGGCAGCTGCAGGTGCCCCCACCATAACCATTGTGGATGAGTCTGACACAGCGACCAGTTCGAGCAGTGACGTGACCAACAGCAACAGTAACAGCAACAGCACAAACGCTGCACAGACAACTGGAAACTCCGCCTCATCACTTTCAGGTAGCAGCACTATCAGCAGTATCAGCAGTAGCGCCATTGCCAAATCATCGACTAACAACAATCACAATGAGGAGGATGGCGAGGAGTCACCAATGCTCAAATCAACGTCCATGCCTGTCAAGCGTGACAATTCCGATCTGGTACGTATCCCCATAATGATGTACATTTATGGCCAGGTGGTAACTTCTTATCCTTCATAGAATACTGCCGACATGCCGCCAGCTAAAAAAGTGGCACCCAATCAAATCACCGAATTCCTTGCCAAGTAAATAGTTTCACTCATGTCCGCAGTCATCAGAAAACAAAAGCTGCGGCGCAGAGGCGATATTTGTGTATGCGGAAGCCGTGAATATGGAACGACGATTTCATCTATTCACTTCATATTTGTCCCCATGGTTGTGGCTGGCGTGTGCTTACCCTTTCTTATAAGTTGTACCATTCGTTAAACATCTCGTACGTCTTCATTGTGTTGAGAACCGCATTTATCAAAAATCAATCAATCAACCAATCAATCAATCAATCAATCAATCAATCTACATATATATCAATATACATGAATTGGTTGGATCAGTCAATTTCACAGATCGGTGGTTAGGCTCAATCGGACTCTCCAGTCGGTGCACAGTTGTGTTTGGATATGGATACGGATATGGATATGGATATGGATATGGATATGGATATGGATATGAATATGGATATGGATATGGATATGGATATGAATATGGATATGGATATAGATGTGGATGGGGATATGGAGAAATGGATAAATTATTGAAAATTCGTCGGGAAGCTGGGGGAAGGCAGAAAGTTGAAAATAAGGAAATGGAAAGGGAACGGGAACGGGAACGGAAACGGAAATGGGTGTGGGTGTGGGTTTGACATAGAAAATAATAAGGAATAATGAATTATTTCGAAGGACGCGCCCCCAACAGAAAGTTGCCAGTAGGAAAAGAGGGTATAAATAATTAAAAGCTTTTATAACATCACGATCAGATCCTGATCAGGACCTCAATGAAAACCGATAGTTTTTTTGATTTTAACTACTATAATCTAATTGATTTTAACTCCTCTTATATACATACCTATATATGTATATAACTATTTCTGTGTACTACTATATGTTCGTAGATTGTATGAATTGTAAGCATTTCTTCACGTGGACTAGAATTATTAGTTAGATAAAGGGGACTGCACACCTGCTGTTTGGAAAGGGTGGCCACTGAGGCTACGCCCTTTTTAGAAATTTTTTTTTTTTTAATCTGTTGTCAGTTGGAAGACTTTCCCTCTCAGAAAAGTTGACATCAAGGCACCAGCAGAGCCCCCCAGATGCGGTTTTGCGAATGCCACAGGAAAGGCGGTAGGCAAAAGTTACTACTACTAAATATGTATTTAATAATTATTGTATTGATATTAAAAATAGTTTTAAGCCAAAATATAAAGTCGACACAAACACAAAAATGCATGCACACGTACACACGTATACACACCACACACTCACACATTTACACACAAGCACACACAACATGTATTTCTTCTTTATTTAAGGTCTTTTAAATTGAATCGTATTTTTGTGTTGCGCTTGTTTTAAACTAATGCAAATTGATAAAATAAATTGATAAATAAGACACACAAAATACATACACACGTAAATGCTAATAAAGTTGTATACAACAAGCAAAAAACCGTTTAAGAACCAAAAAATAAATAAACAAAAATAAACTTCTAATTACTTTTATTCATTCGTTGCTGGAGATCATCCGAAAGATGTTTTTTTTGTACGTGTAACAATGGACTATTTGGAGAGTTGGGTAGTTGGAGAGTTCTAAAGTTCGAAAGTTCGACTGTTGGAGAGTTTTCTCTGTACGTGGTGTTCGTAGAAAAGTAAGCAAATGAACTTTTAATTTATGTTGTTGTAAAGCACTACCTGTTGGCTTTCAAAAAGGGTTGAATGTCTCTGAAACAAATTTAAAATAAACAGCTACTCTTCCACAGAGTGTCAACAATCAATCAAAATCATAAAAACTATGTAAACTAGGAACAAATTCAAAATTGAACAAATCAACAGAACAGAAACAGAGAACACAAGAAATCAATACGATCAAAAGGAAATCAGTTGAAAAGCTCTGCATGCGTGGCGAATGTAAGGACCTCAGGAGCTAGCTCTAGGTTTCAACAGCTGGACTCCATGGATACATTTATAAGAAAAATACCGATATTGAACTGCTGTAGACCACGCATGGCGGAAAATGAAGAGCTGTTGGCCAATGACGTCGGTGCTACAAGAGAGCCCGTTATTTTAAATGTCTACGATCTGTTCAATATCAACGAATACGTTACGCCCATTGGCTTGGGCATATTTCACACAGGTGTTCAGGTGTATGGAATTGAGTACTCCTACGGTGGTCATATGTCCAATAGTACTGGAATATTTGAAATAGCTCCACGAAGCGCTGAGCATGAGCTGGGAAACCACTTTCACTTCAGGGAGAGCATTCAACTTGGCTACACGCACTTTAGTCGCGATGAGATTGAAAACATCATCCAACAATTGGGTTGGGAATTTTCAGGTGCTAACTATCATTTGACCAAGAACAACTGTAATCACTTCTCAGATGCCATTGCTAAAATACTGTGCGACCGTCAAATACCCAGCTGGATCAATCGGTTGGCTCATTTTGTCGGCTGCATGCCTTTTTTGCAGCGCTGCTTGCCACCCGAGTGGCTTTCACCGGCGATGTAAGCCAACCAACGAGTAGGTGGGCGGAGCGTGGCACACGGGTTGGGAACAAAATAAAAATGACGGCCAAGCTGCGCCAAGTATGGTTATAAATCGAGTGCGAGCGAGACAGTGAGTAGTTGTAACAGAAAAAGAATAAAACGAGACTGAACGATGATAGCAACAAGAAGTATAGTAAAATCAACAGCTGCAACAACAACAAAAAAAAAAACAATCGGATATATTTTTTCTATTTATTTTTATATAAAACATCTATCGAAGTCCGATGGGCCGAAAACAAAGTTAATGAAGAAAATTTAAAATTAGCTATAATGTAATAATTATTGTTCAATATTTAACATTAAAGCGTTAGAGACATACAACCGGTTTCGTTTCCTCGACTATTCGAAGCTTATCGTATTTTGGTAAGTGAGAGAGAAAGGGAAAGAGGTACACAGCGAAAAAGATGAAACACATACACAGAGTTTCAAAACAAAAATCAGTTCTTGATTTAGCACATGTTACAGATGTATGCAGTTGAGCTTTTTGATGTCTATGTGTGTGTTGTGTATGTACACACATCAAAATATCGTATGGTTAGTTCATGTTGTTGTTGGGCAAGTCCAAAGTTTTGCATTGAAGCAATGTAATACAATTAAAAAAATCACTCCATTAAAAAAAAAATCAGCTTTATAATTTTTCTTTTTTTTATTAGTTATTATGTTCCATTTGCTGTTCTTGTATAATTTGTTAAACATGTTTTGGTTTTTATTATTTAAATATATAGTTGATGTATTCTTATATTGTTTTCTTTTATTATTTGTTGTTTCTGCTGTTGTTGTAGCAACTTGGAGTGAGTACCCTTTCATTTGTGTATTAGTGGTTGTGTTTGTGTTTGTGTTTGTGTTCGTGTCTGTGTTCGTTAATAATTAATTATTAAATTTAACTTTTGTTAATACATTGCTTAGTTTAAAAAAAATCCACTTACACTTAGTTTACACAAGTTGAAATACAATAGTTAGAAAGTTCTTGATAGCCATTCTAATAAATAATCCAGTTGTTGAATCAAAACATTTTTCGCTGCATTCTCTAGGGAACTTTAAGTTTTGGTTGTGCTGCTTCAGAGGACTGAGAGGCTTTACAGGTGTCCCCAGGTGTAGATGGGAAGGGTACCGAGGACTGAAGAAAAAGCAAGCGCTTGGTGAAGTAGGATGGGATAGGATTTAAGGCTGCGAGCAACTCAAAATACACTCATTGAATTTGGGCGTAGTGCCCAGTGACAAGTGTAGAGCAGCGAATGGCGAATGTTTTTTTTAAATCTATTCACTTTGGTTTTATTTGAATTTTACTGTATTTTAACAATTTGTCTTACACTAAGCGCTATCTCGTGAACTTTTTCTTTATGTAGTATATGTGTTTTTAATTTACATTTATCTGGTATTCATTTCTCGTTTGACTTGCATGTTCCTCCCACATGCGCCCTTCCATTAAGTCACGCTAAAATTTAAATACACAATTTGCTTAGTTGCTATGACCAGTTGCCTATTACATTATCCTTACATGTTTACTCTTAGTAATCTTAATCTCTTATTAATTAGATATTATAAATAGCAAAAAAAAGTAATTACACCGAAAAATATGATCAACAAGTCTTATAAGTATACAATCTATGTGTGTTAGTACCAAAACATACGCAGTGTCTCGAGAATGAAATTCAATACACTCCACATTTGCACCGACAAGCCCCGCCGACTCGCAAGCAGGCATGCATACGTTCCCTTTCACACTCGCATTCGTATAATCACCAGTGCGTGCACACATCCACATCCACGCGCACGCAAACACGCATATACACACATATACATATAATCCCACCTACTCGACATCTATGAACAGATCTACATTGATTCTTGCCTACATCCGCACGAATATTACGAATACATATATACAGATCGATTTGCATATAACTTAATAGATATACACGTGTTATCTTTATACTTTTATACACATGCGCACATACGTACCTACCTACAATCAAACATACATACATACACACACGCACGGTATATACACACGTAGTCCATTTGACGCACTCACTCTTAAGAGATCGAATCCCGATTTGGACGAAGATCTCTTAAAAGAAGTCGTCAAAGGTTTTTGATTATGTTTGGTATTGAAGCATCGGTGCCGATAAGTTCGGATGGTGAGAGCTGTTCATGCGCAATGCGGAGAGGCTTTTATTATACCATTCATCCTCCGGGGACATGCCTGTAAGTAGGAGTAGAAATACAAAAATTAAGTGACAAGCAAATAATAACAAATTATATTATTATTTATCCATTTAACTCGAATATCCGAGTACACATGAAAATACATTTATTTCTATTGGGGGGACGCCTGTAATTTTGCGAGGAAATTTTTTTATCATGGAGCTAACTTAACTTCTAGAAATGTCAAAGTTATTAGCCGAGTGTATATTGAATAAACAGTTATTTGATGAATATTACTGTAGATTACCGGCTTACGGAAATTCGCTTCACGAACGCAAAGTAATATACGTTTATATATATTTATTTATCCATATGTTTGCATACACGTTTACAGAGGCACAGACACATTTACATTACTACACACTCACATGGGCAAAGTAAGGAAAATGATGAATAACGAGTCATGAAATTAAGAAACTTGTCTTGCTTTCTGCTCAGCGTCTTGAATTTTGCTTGCCCGGAAATTTATTTGCCGATTCGTCGTCGCCTTTGCTTGTTTTTCCATAATATCCGGTTAATTTCTCTTAAGTTTCTTATTATTTACAATCCGACAGGCACTTTCCATGTGTGTATTTGTGAGTATGATTCCGTTTGGAGATTTTTATGTGTATGTGAAGGTGCACCTGCATGTGCATGTGTACATTTATTTATTTTATTATGTATGTATATTTTATTTATATTTTATTTGTGCTTGTGTATTTGCGTGTGGACAAATGTGCCTTTTTCGTTAAGCAACATCTCACATTTCACTAGTTGCTTATTTTTTTGATAAAGATTTGTTTATGCTTCCATTTGATGAGGCGTTGAAGTTCTTTGAAATATCATGCGGTAGACGCAATGAGCAATAAACAAAAGCGGACCCCAGACAAACGTCTCAGATTTATGGAGCCGAGTCCATACTTCAAATGGAAACTTTCTTTCAACGTCAAGGCACCTTTTTATTGAGTTGTATTATAAAATAAAATTCTTGAAAATTTAGCAAATATTCTAGTAGGCTTTTCTACGAGCCTTTTGGCTTGCGGTTTTTTGAAAGAGTTTCTTTAGTATCCAGCGCTTGGTTTTGTGGGGTATCTATATTTTAAAATATACACATAAGCTGTAGTATAATATTTCTATATATTTGATAGTTTCAAATACAATTTGTATTTAGAGATATAGGTTAAAGGTCGACATTCTAAGAACCTTCAAGTTTAGCTTCTATTTGATATACCTCTTAATAACAGAAACTCCAAATGTTAAGTTTAATTTCAGCAGAGTCGCATGACCAAAAAAGATAAGAAGGTAGTTTATGTACTAGATGTACATAACGAAAGTCTGTGACGTCAAGAAGCGAATTTTAATTGTTTTAAGAGATACCTCGCTTGTATACTATGCGCTTGTGTACTATGCGACATGAAATGTTCATAATTAAGTCAAATATCAGAAAGCTTTTAAAAGACGGGGACTGAGAGCTTCCATTCTCAAAGAGAGCGCGAAGAAAAAGAAGAAGAGAGGGAGAGAGTGTGAGAACATTTAGGTGACTGATCACAGGTAAGCTACAAGATAAAGAATGAGCCTAGATTTATTCATTAGGCTTGTGGCGTGCGACGGAACAAGTTGATACGCGAGCGATCGGAAAGTTTTTTGCTGGTTCATTCTAACTGTAAAATTGTGAAGTGAAAAATATGTAAAAAATGTGGAAAATACTATTAAAACATAAATTTATTAAATAGCAGCCGGTACATAATATAATCTGCACTTATTTAAATGCAATTGCTCTTTAAGCTAGTAAGTACTGAACAGTTTTTAATTGCTATGCATCAACACTTACCCATAGAATCTTGACGCACGCCCACCGATCCCATATTCGTGCTGTGCGCCATTGAGAACGGTTGTGTCATGCCCGGGTATGAGGTGGCCCCCATTTGAAATAGATCCTTTAAACGAAAAAACGATCATAGCCGTGATTACATATAATAAATTGTACAGATGATGTTTGAATATGTCCAAAAGCTCAAAGTATAAACGTGGGCCTTACCTGGGGATAACGGTTCATTGTGTTATGATGGGGATACGGTTGATAGCCGCGTGATACGCTGTAGCCTTGGATGTTCCGCATCATGCCATTGCATGATGGGATCACAGACGGTGCCAAAGCTTTTTGCAGCTGCTTTTCTTGCTTGCGGTACTTTGCGCGTCTATTTTGAAACCACACCTGCAAAAACAGAAGTGCAAATTTAGTTAGACATTACAGTGTGGCTGTCCTTGGATCGGATCTGTTCAAAAAAAATAATGGGCAAGAAAATGTTGAAAAAAGTGTAGCAATTAAAGCGTTGCCAGACCTTTAACTTGTTATTCTCCCTTCCGCCCACCTGCGTTTCACAATTTTCCTTTTTTTCTTTGAAAATACTGGGGCAACGCTGTGTGAGGAAGTGAATACAGAAAATAGATAAAGCAATAAAAAAAGGAAAGCAAAAAAAATTAAAAACGGATGATGTAAAAAATGGCTACGGCAAAGCCAAATGGTAAAAACATAGCCCCCTCGTAGCCCACCCTTTCGCCACCCACACCCGGTCCCCCAAGCTGCACCTACAATCCCAGCATCCTTAGACTGCAAGTCCACGTCGTCTATCGTCGTCTTATGAGCGAAAAAATCTACAAAATTGAAATTGAAAATAAGTTGACGACGCTGTTTGTGTGCTTGGCTAGGGGTGGCTCGTAAGTGGGGCCTTTGCGATGGCTGCTCTGGTCTGGTCTGGTCTGAAGGTGAGTGAGCCTGTGTACATACATATACATATATATGTATATATATATATGTATATATATATAAGTATGTGTGTATGGGCTTGTGCTCTGCTGTTACTGCTTAGACATTATTAAAGATGGTCCTCACGATTGCGCTGAGCGACTGGGATCTGTTATTAGGGAGAGTGGGTCCTTACTTGGGTCTTTTGCCTTGATGGCAAAAAGAAATTGCCAAGATGAAAGCCGTCCTGGCATAGACAACAAGCGGGGCAAACAAAGTGTGGGCAGGAACAGAGACATGGGCGGTGGTTGGGGTAAGGCTGATGCTGCTGCAGGGCTTCGAGTGTCGAGTGGGGTGGTTTCTTACATGTCGAGGCTCAAAATGGGATGACTGTCTTGGCGGTAGAGCTGAAGCTGAAGCTGAAGCTGAGGCTGAGGCTGAAGTTGGTGCTGGAGGTGGAGGCGGAGGGCGTGTAAAAATTTCCGACATTTTGAAAGCTGCTGTAGCTCGCTTTGAGTTTCTTATAAGGCGACGCTGTAATGGCTGCCCAGACAACTCAGAAGGCTATAGAGTGGGAGGGGGTGGGGGGATTGGTAAGGGAGGCCGAGTTCATCTTCGGCATTTTTCTTATATTTATTTTATCATTATTATTATCTTTGTCCATTGCTATGTGTGCGTAAATGTGAGTGGGCGAGTATGAAAGTGGGTGGGGGCATGGCAATGGGAATGGGCCATGGGCACGGGTGTGGATGTGGGTGTGGATGTGGGTGTGGGTGTGGGTGTGGGTGTATGTATGTTGCTTTTAATGAAACAAAAAATAAAATACAAGCTTGTCAAGTTGTGGTGCTGGTGCTTTTGGTGATGCTGGTTACTAATCCCCGCTTCAATATTCCTTGTTCCACCAAGCCCCCTCCCCCCTCTGCTTCTTACCCAGACTTGGGGGTTGTTTCGTGTGCCCACGTTATGGCTCGTTCGGTTTCATTTGGTTGGCTGCCAGCATAAAAATGCCAGTCCAGGCTCTATCAGACCAGCATGTGTGGATGTGTTAGTTTGTGTAAGAGTGTGTGTGTGTGTGCGTGTGTGTGTGTGTGTCTGTGAGTGTGTGAGTAAAAAATGCTCTTTACCATGAACCATGGCTGTTTGTTGGAGGGTTGAAATTGCGTCCATCCGCCCGTCCGTCTTTCCGTTTGTCTATCTACCTAGTCTGTGTGTGGATGTGCCATGTGGGCGGAGTAACTCAATTAAGGATCCATTTGATGGCACACACATATACACATAAATACTAGTATATACACAGGCACACAAGCGAGTCGATGGCGCTCGACCAATAGATACCCCGCATTAGAAAAACACACTAAGAAGCCTTTTAATTTCGGATTTAATTCAATGTATTTAAATATAATAATTAATTATCTATATTATCCTATCTGGACTCCCCTTCAACTTCGGATCAGCCACAGACAGGACGGATTTACTTAATTAAAATCTCTTCTTGAAGGAAAATAGTAGTTGATGTGCAATTTATGAATTTATTTATTTCAATATAGGGCAGGTATTATTCCTGATTCCATCTATATATATATAGTATATATAGTATATATAGTGAACGATCCAAAAACTGTATAAATTCTTTAAAGGAAGCGTGCGCTGTTTTAATTAGAGCGAGAGGCAAGGCAAAGTAATTAGACGAATGCAAATTATAGAAACAAACGGTTACACACGGACGCACACACACACACACACACACACACACACGCAAGGACAGACCAGACCACATCCATACAAACACACACACAGACACACACATTCGCATACATGGATACATACAGCCGCGACGGAAATATGAAAATTAAACGTATTCAAATTTAATTTACTCTCAACGTTTAATTAAATTTGGAGCCCACATCGCATTTAATGTTCTGTTCTTTTGGTTTTTTCACTTGATCTCCGTTTAGGGGTTTTATTACTAATGTTGTTGTTGTTTTGCGTTGTTGTTTGATTTGTTGCATTTCAAGTTAGTTGAACTCTTTAATCATTTGACCTATTAAACATTATTGAAACACAAGACAGGAGATCCCAAAAGTCTATCGTAGTATTACAGTCTCGATCTCTATCGATTTATCGACCTATCGATTTATTTTGACGGAAGAAATAAGATTTCCCATCTATTGGCGATTTGCCGTCTGTTGCCTTTGCCGCTTTAAGGGTTAAGGTATTTTCAAAGAAATCATCTTAATTAAATGTTGCCTACTTATCGGCGCGCAGAGAAAATTGCTTTCAGTTCGGACTTAGTGAAAAATATATTCCACCTTCTCAATTCCACTTGATATTCCATTTTAATATGAATATTAATTGATATATTACAAATATGAGATTTACATTTTATTTTCACATATTTTAATATGGTATTTAGTGTTTATCGCATCCTTAAATATTAATTGAGAGCAAAATAACATGGATTTATTTTATCCGATAAAATGGAAAAAATTCTATTGACGAAGAGTCTTCAGAGTTGGAAAATAATCTGTGTTTATTTTCGTCTGAGCTCTTTCAACTATGCCTGGGGAGTTTTTCAAGCAGATGTAGCTCGAAACGCCCCGCGCCACCCCCTCAGCTAGTCGCGTCGCGCCCACCCCAACACCTCTGATACCCGAGAGGAGACGCGCCTGAAATTTGCAATAAAATGTATACACGACAAATTTGTCAACACCATCGACAACAAAAACAACAAGTGCCCAAATTATGTACATGTCGCTGTTGTTGTTGTTGTTGTTGCTGCTGCTGTTGTTGCTGTTGTCGTTCCTGTTGCCGTGAGTGGCAGAGTCAAGTTGTAAGCAACGAGCACTCGTCAAATTACCAACAGAGCCACGGCAAAGTGAGGGGGGGGGGGGGGGACGTGCGGAAGGTGTGGGCTCTATGGCTGCGTGTGTATGCGCCGCTGTTGCCAGAGGGTTGTGGTCGGAAGGGACGAGAGGCCTTAGAGGGTTGTCAGCGAGTGTAAATATTTGAACATTTGTAGAAAAATATGGTTTATGCTGTGCTAATAGCCTGGCATTTGCCCGTCATTTGATCGCCACAGTTGTCCCAATAGCAATTGAGATTTTGATTCAGATATGGATTAAAGCTTGGAGTTGGATTCGGACTTGGATTTGGATTTGGATTCAGATCTAGATTTAGATTAGGTACAAGCTATCCGCACATTCCCTTTAAAAAGAGCAGTTCGTGCACCTTGCATCAGCTCAAAGGATTTATGTGTGTCTTCGGGGAAAGGATCGTGTATCGTTTGAAGACTATATATAAACCGATATTTATTTGACTCCTTTCTGCCCTAATGGTGTCTACTGGACGAGCTCAAGCGATGCGACAACCCATAAACAAGTGTGTATGGGGATTGAGGGAAGTCCTGGAAAGGCCGTAACATAATCCTATATCTAAGTAAAAAGTAAAAGGTTTTTGAAACAACTCTGTATCTGATTAAAGGTGGGTCGGGCCGATATATCTGCCCTTAACCACACTGTGCACTCTCTACACTCCTCCACCCCCTCCCCCACCAGTGCACCGCTGAAACTGCCGGCGGTACCACCCGCCTGCACTCACTTGTTTCGCAGTCACGATAACAACTATAAATTAATTATTACCGCGGCGCACTTGAAAGCGCAACAGAGTCGCAACCAGTGGGGCGGTCGGACGGAGATGTAGAAAGCAGCACGCACACACACACACACACACAGACAATTATTCACAGGATTGTGTGCAAGTTACAGGCACCCCCGGTGTCGGAGGGTTAGATGAATGGTTGGTTGGCTGGTTGGTTGGTCGGTTGGTTGGTTGGTTGGTTGGTTGGAATCTTCGATGCTTCGATGCTTCGATGCTTCGATTGCCGCCTGGAGAGCACTTTAGAGCAACACCCGAATGAAAAGCATTCAATTGAAATAATCGCAGACTAATCGCCTACCCGGGATCATCAGTGATGCATCAGCAGGATTCGAATTGGATGTGCAATTGGATGTGGGGGGAGCGGGGAGTGTGGAGTGGGGAGTGTGGAGTGGGTAACCAAAACCATATCGGCTGTGCCCTAAATCGCATCATTGAGCAAATTGTTTTCTGAACACCCGACGCGACGATGCCCAGCACTCGATGGCTGGTCCTAGACGGAGCCATGATGTGGCCACAACAACTGGTGTAATAAATTGAAGCTCGGAACCAGTTCGAGCTCACGACTACGCCGTGCGAAGTGTGGAATTTCCAATAAGGATTCTACAGCTTTAAGTGTCTGTCTACTTACTTGGATTCGTGCTTCGTTCAGCTTCGTTGTGCGTGCCAGCTCCTCGCGGCAGTAAATATCTGGATAATGCGATTTTGCGAATGCAGCTTCCAGCTCGGCTAATTGTTCCTGAAATTAAATGGATTTTAATTAGGCTAATTTGTTGTGTGAGCTGCTGCTCTCTCAGCTATCCTATCCGCTCGCTCAGCCACTCAGCCGCTCAGCCGCTCAGCCACTCAGCCACTCAGCAACTTAGTTACTTAATTTCTATCGAAAATCGTGAATCGTAAATCTTTTTATTTGTAAACACTTTTTACATTTGCTACATTCGCGTAAATTCTAAATAAAAGGGAGCCTCTAAGCATCCCCCTCCCCCACCCCACCCAAGCTTTTGTCTCGCACTCTTAAATATGATTGCAGTTCAGAAAGTGTTGCCTACTTTTCAGGGCTCAGCAATTTTATTCACCGACTGACAATTTCCATTGCGTCGGCTTTGAACTGAAGTCTGCTTTTTAACACTAGACTTGGTTTACCGTTACTCGAACAGAGCTATACCATAATTACAGTTATGCCACATGCAGCGGAGAGAAGGAAAATCTCATTGGAATTTTGTGATCGCATTTGCGTAGCGAGAATATTGCAACTGGGATCCAGTCGTGTCCTGTCGCTACAGGAAAAAGTTGTCTGCATTAAATGGCGCTACTCTGGCGACAGAACTTCTGATTAATGGCATCATCAAGCGATGTGACTAAACAACAACAATAACAGGATAAATTTAAGCTATATTTTATGCTCTTCCCCTCCTTCCTATTGTTATTGTTATTGTTATTGTTATTGTTGTCGTAGCTGTGGCTGTGGCTGTTGCTGTTGCTGTTGCTATCCCTATAGCTGTTGGCGCCGTTGGCATTGCCGTAAGTTGGAAATGCCAAAGTTTTAATTACGAGCGTAACCTTCACGAAATCAAATTAAAATTTCTCACAGCGTGCAACTGCAAGGGCAGAGGCAGAGGCAGAGGCAGAGGCAGAGGGAGAGGCAGAGGCAGAGGCAGCGCCAGAAACAGAGCCAGAGTCTGGGGTAGAGTCTGAGGGGGGAGACGGGGGGCGGTGTTAGGCAGAGGCGCTGACAAGGACAGCGATTGTGAAATTAGGCTGAGTGCAAGAAAGACAAAGTAAATGGGGGAAAGGATGGACAGAGAAAATCTAATGGGCTCGCTGGAGAGTCCTGTGGGGAAAGAGGATTGGGAAAGGGAAGGGAGTTTGGGCGAAGGCCTCCGCCTAGCTCTATAGTTATAGAAGAGATTGCTCTTTCATATTATTCCCGGATTGACCCCCTCACCCACCGTAATGCTCCTACCCCCGCCGCCTGCCGACATAAGGAGAAGCTGAGGTGATGTCAGGCAAATGAAAGTCATGAGACTCACCTGTGTAAAAGTAGTTCGATGTCTACGTCTGGCTGGTGTTGGACAGGATGCTGTGGTTGGGGTGTGGCCAGCATGCTGACTCAGCGAGGAGAGTCCACTTCCTGGAGATGTGATGCCGGCGGAAACAGTTGACAGGCCGCTGTTAGGTTCCGGTTTGAGTTTCTTGAATGCTCCTTCGGCTGCAACGAGTTGAAGGCAGTTTAAGGCTTAAATCAATTAAGTTCAAAGGCAGGATTCAAAAAAGGAGGTCCTAATATGCGTTAAACGTTTAACCCGCCATCCCAATCGCCAGCAGAACCCATTGCTCGCCAGCTGCCAGCCGCCAAATGTCCACGGAATGTGCCTCCCTCCCTCCACCCACCTTTTGCCATTCCTCTTCCCCCCACCCCCACGCCAATCCACGCGTACACCTTGCATAATTATGCCAAAAGCCAAGAGCAACAAACAACAAAAAGGCGACCGCACTGCGGCCACAAGACTCTGATCCTGACGTTGACGCTGACGTTGGATGCTGACGTGGATGTTGATGTTGATGTTGATGCTGATGTTGACGTCGACGCTGACGCTGACGCAGAAGCCGTCAATGACGTTGGGGCTAGCGCTGCTTTCGCTTTGGCGAAGGGCAGTGTCTCTGTGTCCACTTGTCGGCCATTTTAAAGGCTATCAGACTTTGGGTCACGTCGCTGTCAATGGAGAAGTGACGAAGACGTAGACAGAGACGGAGCCGTAGCCGTAGCCGTAGCCGTAGCCAGAGCCGGAGACGGACGCACGAGGCACGGTCCATGAATATGCAATATGGGATAATTTATGCAAATTTCTGGCACATTAATCGAGCTCGCATTTTGGGTTCCGGTTCCTGTTCCTGTTCCTGTTCCTGTTTCCGTGCCGTCTCCTAGCCTCATTTGTCAACTGGCAGTTGGCTTACCTGTCGACTCGTCCTCATCGCGTGCCAAAAGGCGGCAAATTACGGCCAAAGGTCAAAGCTGAGCGCTAAAGTGGCCACAAGTAGGGACAGGATCAGGCACAGGCACAGGTGGAGGCGGAGACGGAGGCCGCGGCGGAGGCGGAGGCACAGGATGTGGCAGAGATTGTCAGAATGTTCACGGCGTTCATCCTCCGCCTCTTGGTTTAAGCCCTGGTACCTGGTCGTTGTCCTTAACTGTGACCTGCTGCCTGCAGCTTCCTCCCTGCCGCTCCCCGCTTCCCACTTGCCACTTGCCACTTGGTGGCGCTTGGCGCTTGGCGCTTAATTGGCGCGCTTAGCTCGTTAACAAAATTTCAACTATGTATAAATTTTGGGGCTTTGCACTAATTGAATAACACACAAAGCCCTGCCCGTCCCATTTGCGAGTCCGAGATCTCCTGCTGACACCCCACACCTCGTCCTAAAAGGATGTTATTTATGCTAAATAAATTCCAATCCGTGCCTTCCCCTCGTCCCTCATAACGAGGCCGTTGCATACCCGTGACAAGGTCATTTATCCACCCAATGGGCTCCAACCAAATCTACTCTATGTTAGGTAAGGACCTTTGAGGCTATTTCTACCATTGATCTTGATGCTCATTCCTTGAGTCCTTCAAATTACAAAGCCCAGAAAACTTATCCGTGTGCTCCTTAAATGTAGAGGATTCGAGGTTGTATCTGAATGTTCGATGTCCTGTCTTATGGTACAAAGTTCTAAGCCAAAATCATTGCCAACCATCAATGGGTGCCAGCAAACAGCTGAGCGCTGAGTCCTGTGTCCTGTATCCTGTAATTTGAATACGCTTCATTCGCGCCTCATGGTGGCAACAATTGCGATAAGCCGATTGAGACATCCACAAATGGCAAACACAATGACGCCCAGGAACCATGAATGGGGATGTCGGGACAGAAGGCGATTATCCTTGATTCTAGCACGTGGCCAAGGGCACACAAAAGGTCAAAGGAGTAGTCCTACAAAAGGATACGATCGTTCACCCGTTCCCTACAGCTGCAGGCCCTTTCTCATTAAGGGCTTAAGCGAACTCAATAGACCAATACATGCGTGTGTGTGTGTGTGTGTGTTAATGTAGGTATGAATGTGTGTGTGAGTCCTTGGATGCCGATGGTCAGTGCCAGGTCAATATTTTTTTCAACTGATCGTTAGAAGAAAACAAGGACTGAACTGAAGGAATAAATGAAGGGGAATAGAAAACTTTCCACTTTTTAGGTTACAAATAATCGATAGTTGGTTATCGATTTTTAATTATCGGTAATTGGTTATAAGTTGTTGGTCATTGGCTAACAGCCATCGATAGACTCACCCGAAATCGTGTGATCCGAGAGGCGAGAAGGCGGTGTGTGGGCCGGCGTATGATGATGTGAGGATGAGTCCATGCCGGGAGTGGGTAATCCGGAGTAAAGAGCACTGAAATCTTCGGGCGTGCTGCTGCATTTTCGCTGATGGTTTATCGACGAGGATGAGGACTTGTCTAGTGTACTGATCGGTGAGCGTGTGTCCTGTACGGATGTGGCCAGGCTGAGCAAGCGATTCTCGTGGGAGCCACCAATGCCCATGAGGCGATTGTCCTGGAAAGACATGAACTTCGTGTCCTGGGCAACTCCCCCGTGCTGCATACTGCTGGCATGATCCTCAAGCAGTCCCTGCTGCAGCCCGAGCAGGCCTCCAACCAGATTGGGTCGCAACTCGTCCATGGTCAATTTGCCCGCCTGTCCGCAAGCGCCGGCGGCTGAGAAGTTCAGCTGCCGGCTGAATATGGCCGGAAAGATATTGAACTGTTGCGAGTCGGCGCTGGACTGGGGACTGAGGCCCAGACTGTGTGGCGCCACGTGTGGTAGGGCTGTGCTGGCAACGGACGCCGCCGTTACGGATGATGCGGATATCGAGGCTGATGCGGCGGCGGCGGATGCGGCTGCTGATGCTGCCGCCGCGGCGGCAGCGGCGGCTGACACTGAGTGACTGGTGCCTGAGGATCCTGGTCCGTTCCCAATTAACAGAGTGGGCGTAACCACGCCAACGCCGTTGTTGTTGTTACTGTTGATCAGCTGTTGCTGTTGCTGTGGCGTCTGCAATTGTTGCTGCTGCTGTTGCAACGGAACCGCACCCGTCGGCAGCTGCTGCTGCTGTTGTTGCTGCTGCTGCTGGTGTTGCTGTTGTTGCTGCTGTTGCAGCGGGAGCACAGAGTGCAGCTGATGGGCGTGCGCTGCAGCTAAGGCGTGGGCGTGACTGTGGGCGTGGCTGCCGTTGGTGCCGTTAGCCGCTAAAGGTATCTGTTGCTGTTGTTGTTGCTGCTGTTGTTGTTGTTGCTGCTGCTGCTGTTGCTGCTGCTGTTGGTTTGTTGCGTTGCTGCTGCTGTTGGTGTTGCCGACGACTCCCACTACTCCAGCAGCGCCGCCACCACCGGAACCAGGGCCGCCGGCACAATTTTGATGTTTGAAATCCAATTTGTGGCCGGCGTAGAAACGTTGCGTATCGATATACGTCTTGAAGAAATCGATTGAATAATCCAACTGGAGGCTGTACCGCGGTAACCGCGGTGAAACTTCTCTGAAATAGCGGTGGTCGCTGTGAAGCGAAATCAAAAGGACTCTTCCTTGACTTTTGACCAAGAAGCCTCAATAGTTCGTTGTGCTCCTCCTTAATTTTCTTCTTTGCAGCTCCTTAAATTTCGTTTTCGTTTTCTAGAACTTTTCGAATGATTGGGTATTTTTTTTTATTTGATTTCACAATATTCAAAATTTAATTTTTTTTTTGTAATTTTTGATAACTTCTCATGCACACAGTGCGCTGCAAACTAATTAGCTATAGAAGTTCGTGCGTAGCATTTAGTACGTTGAAATTTATTGCAAGGCAATCCTTGACGATTTTTTAGTTCATTTAGTTTCGTTTTTTAGATATGTGAATAAGTAATCGAAGGAGTTGCTTAGATCCCAGCTTCGGCTTGGGTTTTAAGAGCTGAAGAGTTTCTTAGATTTTAGCTTTTCTTCGGACTATACGTTTGCTTTGGTATCTTGTTATCAATGAAGTCTCCTAGATCTCAGCTTGGGTCTGATTGAGTTTTGTAGGTCTCAGCTTTCTTTGTGCTTTGCATGCATAAGTCGTGGCTTCTGTTGTCGTTGTTGTTGTTTATGTGTGGTTATTGTTTTTCTTGCTTTGCTTCGATGTTGTTTAATTGTTGTAAAGTTAACGGTTTTTTTTGCACTTAAATAACTTTTGACACATGAGAAAAAAATGATTTTCACGAATTGCGTAATGGCGAACACAAATCACATTTAAAAACAAAGAACAACAAAATATATTTGTTGTTTTTGATTATCTTGTACCACTCAACGTCGCGTGTGTGAGGTACCGTTATTGTTAAGCTTGTCGTTACGACTGTTGTAAGCCTTTGGCAAGTTGCGACGGCACAAACGCAGCAGCGATAAAAGAAACGACAACTACTACAGCGACGGCATTGACAAGGTGAATTTTATGTAGGGCGATAAACAACACTGGGGAAATTGACAGATGACAATTGGAACTCGCCACGAACACTCCTAACGAACGAAATGTATACGCAAGTATTTATAGTTATTTGACTAGGTGTATTCACGCATATATTTATAAATATAATTATTGGTAATTAGGAAACGACGTATTCAATGTAAAGAGTAAAGAGGGTAAATGTAAATATCCAAAAGCGCGAAAGTTTTGTAAAGTATCTTTGGGTTTTTTGCGGCGGCAACGGTTGTTGGTTTGTTCACTTTGCGTTTCTTTTGTTGCTTTGTTGTTATTTTTATTTTTGTTATTACTATTGTTGTTGTTATTGCTGTTCCTGCACGCACGCACGGTGGTACGTATTCGCGGCCGATCAAACTTAAAATGATATACAATTTCAGGCAACATACAAAATTATAACGAAATTAAGGATCATGTGCTCACGACGGCAACGACGACAACGACGACAACGACGACAACGACGACAACGGCGACACGACGCTGACGTCAACTCAGCGCTGTGCTGCGCCGGGCTGCGCTGCGTTGCCTTGTTGGGGGTTGCTCAGTCACCTTGTCTGGGCAAATGCGGGCTGCGCGCGAACGATTGGTGGTTAGCAGCTGTCTGCGTATGCGTTTGTGTGTGTGTGTGTGTGTGGTGTGTGGTGTGTGGTGTGTTCTTATGCGTATTCTTGCGCTTGTGTTTCTGTGTGTATATGTGTGTGTGTGTGTGTGTGCGTGCGTCTGTGTGTGTGTGTGTGCGAGACCACGAATCGTTAGTCGTACTAATAATTTGAAAAATAATGAAACTTGTGTGCGCCTCTGCAGTCTTCGGCATCAACGTCGGCAATGGCACCGCACCGCAGCCAAGTGTGGCCTGTTCCGTTAGCTGAGTGCGACAGAACGAGCGATTGAGTATTGTGAAAGTGAAACGCACTCTCACTCGCACGTGACTGCTGCTGCTGCTGTCTCGCTTTAACTTGCTTGGTTAATTTTGTTAGCTGGCGCCCAATGTTGGCGTCAACGTTTGCTGCAGCGCCTGATGCAAGTGGACATTTATATATGTATGCGAATATATAACTGTGCTCGTGTTCGTGTGTCAGCCCATATGTATGCCATGTTTCTCTTGATCCAATAAGGCTCGTTGTACTTTTGGGCGCTTGTTATTGTCGCTCACTCGCTCGCTCTTTCACTCGCATGCGGCATAGCAGTTTCCGGCGCACACGCCCGCTCTATCTGCCCCCGGTAAAAATGAAACAACATTTATTCTATTAGACGAGAAACTTTTCTTTTGCCTGCTCCAACACGAGCCGCCAAAATGTCTGACACACTTCCTAGTAGTGCCGCAGCCGGACGGGCCATATACTTAACTCTAAAATGTAACGATTGCTAGAAATGTAACTATGGCTTAACCGTGCTTTTAGCCGTAGATGAACCCACAGCCTGGCCCGTCCTCGCCTTCCTCGTCCTCGTCCTTGTCGTCGTAGTCGTAGTCGTAGTCGTAGTCGGAGTCGTAGTCGGAGTCGGAGTCGTTGTCGACGTCAAGTCGTCGTCTCTAGCGCTTGGGGAATTCCATTTGGCGCCGCTCGACGGCTGACGACTGACGACTGACGACTGACGACTGACGACTGACGACCGACGACCGACTACTGGTGACTGTCGGCTGGTATCTAGGATCTGATATCTTGTGGTTTTGGTCAAAGTCAAGGAGTTGCAACAATGTCTTAATTATTTGTTGTTGTTGTTGTTGTTGTTGTTGTTGCTGTTGGTTAAAAATGCACTTGAAGCTTGGCCGAAGTGAAATTGTGTAAATTAGTTAAAATTGCAAGAGCTTGGGGAAGAGAGCGGCTGAGATTATAGAAGGGGCAGCCAGACGATAGATTTTTGACAACTATGGACAACTAGGACGAATTTCGATTCATCCTCTTTGCCTAACAAGGAATATTAAAAAATGTTTTAAAACTAATAAAATCCAACCCGTACGCAATGCCTAAGGAAAGGTGACTTGAAACGACTGCAGCTTGAACGCAGGGGAAGGCGTCTCGTGTCCCAGAGAAATGCCTTTAAATGCACACACATGAACAGGCCACTTTACAGTTATCAGCCATATGCGAGCACACATTATTGTGTTGCATGCACCTCGAAGTATTCCAACTGCAAGTGTGCGGTGCGTGCTTCGCGTGGCGGTCATGGAATGAAAATGAACGAGCTGCTGGCAGCGGCAGAAGCAAAAGTAGCGGCTGTGCAATCAGCAATGGCGGCCACACAGGCATCGGGCCAGAGTACAGCGTGCAGTATAGTTGTCTCGCTCTGGCACGCATGCGTGCGTCGGGCCCAGGGAGCTGACCAATCATAAAATAACAGTTCTACACAAGCATCAAAATGGAGTTGTTGCTCACTGGTGTTTTGTTGTTGCTGCTGTTGTTGCTGTTGTTGCTGCTGTTGTTGTTGTTGTTGGTCGTGTTGTTATTTTTGTTGCTGTTGCGCTGCCAACGCAATGAATTACTGTTCGTTAAATGTGGCAGCCCGGCGCCGACGTCGACGCGTTCGGCGCCGTTGCCAGTTTTCTTTTAAGCCAGTTTCATCTGGTGGGTGGCGTTGGGCGGTGCCGCTGCGCGTGGCTATCTCTGTAATGCTTAAAACAATACTTTTGAACTGTTGGACCCAAAATACTGCTTCAAACTGACTTTGGCTCGTCGCCAGCGCCGTCCTTCTGCTGTTGTCGCTGCTGCCGCTGCTGCTGCTGCTGCTGCTGCTCCGCTGTCGCTGCCTCAGCCGCCGCTGCAGCTGCCACTCATTTTGTGCCGTTTAGCTGCGCGTTCGTTCCTTTCTGCTTCTGCTTCCCCTTCCCCGTCTCCTTTTAATTTTTTTTCCATTTATTTTTTTTTTATATTTTTTTTTTTGTTTTTGTTTTTGTTATTGTTGTTTTTGTTGTTATTGCGTGGGCGCGTATCTTCGACCTTTGCGTTCAGTCTGCCTCTTTCTTTGTTTTTAACGTTTTCTCTATATTTTTATACTCATTTATTTGGTCCCCATTGTTTATCAGTATACTCCTCTCCCTCTCCCTCTTTCTTCCTCTTCCTGCACCTCTCCCTCTCCCTGTCCCTCTCTCATTTTTCATTCCATTTTCCTATTGCGCTTTTGGCATTGCTCAAAATCATTTTAGTTCTTTGTTCTACACGTGCATACACACACACACACACACACACACACACACACACACAGACACGCACAATCAAAGGAAAACACACACACACACACACACACTAATACAGACATATATATCTCTATATATAAATATGTATTTGCTTACATATGGATGGACGTATGGATACGGTGAAGCCTCCTTAAATGCTCCTTAAAGAGCAGATTTTTGATTGAAATGCTTTTCCAATTAATATATTTTAATAATGTTTTTATTATAATGAAAAATGGGAATTTAATTCTCTTATACGGAACACATTAAGAGAGGGAAGACGCCTCAATGCGAAAACGCGACATGTTTAACTTTTTCAATCCATTATTTGAGTCGTCTTTCTGGACCTGCCTTGAAGGGGTGGGGTTTCACTGTACCAATGGATACTTTAAAGCTTAAAAAATATACAGTCACTTCTTAAGTTGAATAAGTTTCCGCTCTGCTGATGTCCTTTCCATATGCCGCTTAATCAAAGCGGAGCTGCCACGCACACACCTCCGCCCGCCTTGGATCTGTGAAGTAATTTTTATTTCCTTTAAGAAAACTTTGAAAAATAACTGTATATATATATACATATATGCGTACTTTCAAATCAGACTCAACTTTGGAGATAACTGTTAATTCGGCTTGATTATCCTTCGACTTGGATCCGGACAACAGATTCGCTATATTTGTCAATTCAGATGCAGGGCTGTTTTCTCGGGGTCTTTGCTGCTTAGTGATGGCTTTAAATATGCCTTAAAGCTGGGTACACACACACACGCACACACACACACACACACACACACACATACCGAGACATACCGACACATACAACATACAAACGGCAATATGGATGATGGCTTTCGCATCATCATCAGAGCAACATCAAAAGCCCACTATAACCTGTTTTATCCACACAGGCGCACACATAAACGTATGCGTGCGTGTGTGCATGTGTGTGTGTGTGTGTGTGTGTGTGTGTGTGTACATATGTATTCATATGTTGGCAAAGTTTGTCAAAGTGCACACCCATTGCCACACAGCCACAGAATCACACAGTCGCACACGTACACACACACACACACACACACACACACACACACACTGAGTCGAGCTAGTCGTTGTCGAAAAACAAGCAGTTGGGCTATTAAGCATCCATTTAGGATACTAATTTGTGTATCATTACAAATTGTATCTGCCCTCACACCCACTGCAAATACCCCGCCCATTGGACGTCGCCCACCGCCCATCAACACCCCCCACATGTATCCATTAAAGGCAAGTAACAGATTCCAGTTTCCATTTTGGGCGACTCCAATTGCATCCCCCAGAGCAAGTTGGGACGGGGACGGGGACGGGCACGGGTACAGGCACAGGCACAGGCACAGACACAGGCGAGGGCAAGGGCAAAGCCAGCGCCGGAGCCGGAGCCGGAGCCGGAGCCAAAGCCAAACCCAATACCAAAGTAAAATGGCAGCCATTGCGAAACGGTAATCGGTTACCCGTTGTCTCGTTGCCCCGTTAGACTTTACCCGTTACCAAATACCAGTTACCAGTTACCAGTTACCCGCAGCTCGCTGCTTGCTGCCCGCTGCCCGCTGCCCGCTGCTCGTTGCCCTGTATCCATTTACCATTACTCATACGCTCCGTGTGCACCACAAAATGCAATATCCCAAAACCGAAAGCAACAACAAATTTCATTTGGTTTTTGGCCTTTGTTGCTGTTGTTGTTGCTGTTGCCGTTGCTTTTGCCGTTGCCGTTGCCGTCGCCGTTGCCCCACTGCACAACGTGCACTTAATGATAACGATCATGACTTTAATTAAGGCTCCCAGCCATCTGCTCCGCGAACAAAAATGAGCCAGGCGATCCACAAAATGATGAAGGGCGGTCAGAGGAGAGATGGAAGACGGGGGAAGAGGGAAGGATGAAGGACAGGCTATAGTACTGAATACTTGCTTAATAATTTACTAGTAAGCAGGATTAAATATCTAAGGAATTGTAGAAGAGGAGGGGAAGCCAAATATTGATAAAGACTGTGGGAAGAGAAATAGGAGAAACGCTTGAAGAAAAGAAAATGTAACTGGATGTTTATAGGGCATAATGTAAGGAGTGTAAGTGGAAAGGGATATATAAGTGGAAAGTAAAGTTTGAAGGATAAGAGGATTGAGTCCTATTTCGAGGATAATATAGCCAGGAGCTGCCCCATTCGTAGCTTCGTATTCTTCGCTGGCTTTGGCTGGCGATTTTGGTATTTGGTGAATTTTAATGGCTTTTGTTGTTGCCTAGCTTAATCACACATACTTAGGCACACACACACACGTACACACACCCACACACACACACCCACACACACACACCCACACACACACACCCACACACACACACACACACAGTAGCTGTGAGGCATCTCTATGTGAAGTTCACCTCTCGTTCCATTGCTCCACTGATCCACTGCGTCACAAGTCCGCCCATGCCCCTGCCCCTTCCCCTGCCCCTGCCCCTTCTCCTGCCCCAGCCATTGCCCCAGCCCCTGCCCCTCCCGTTGCTCTGCCCCTTCCCCTGCACGAGACTAGGGAGGAAGAAAGCTAAAATGTATCTCATTGATGTGGCTTTTTAACTTTTCATTACTTACCGCTAAAAGCATCTTTTAAAAAATTTTCACAAAAAGTGCACACAACATCAACAACAACAGCAACAACAACAACAACAACAGCAACAACAACAACCAAGAAAAAACAAAACAGAAGAGAAGAGAACACAAGAGGAAAGTAAAAAAGGCAAACAAAGTAGAAATATGGACAACAAAAATGGTTGGCTGCTCAGCAAGTGGCAACCCAACTCAAGTCCACCCTCATCCTTACCAGCCCCACATCCGCTTCTCCTTCGCCATCCACTGCCCCATCCACTTCCAGCTTCAGTTCTAGTCCCTCTCCGCATATCCTTCAATGCTGTGGGCTTTGACTGCCACCATTTTGCCAGTGCTTTGATATTCGCAGTTGCCTTCGTTCTATGCTCCCCCTTCACCCTTCACCCTCCATCCACCAGCCACCACCCACCAGCCACCAGCCACCACCCACCAGCCGCCATTCCCATGCGTCTCCAGCTGCTGCCGTGGCTCAGTCAGTGTCGTCCTTCAACTCATTTGGCTGATGCTGTGCTCAGTTTTCTTTTCCTTTTTTTCTCTGCTTTTATTTTTATTTTTATTTTTATTTTTATTTTTATTTTTATTTCTACTTTATTCAACTTCCCCGCATGCCGACACCCTGCCCGCCACCAACTCTCAGCACTCATCTTTGCCTGCTTTTCCATTTTATCTTTCTTTCTATCTACTCCTCCACCTCCACCTCCACCTCTCCCTTCCACCTTTCCCCCTCACCTCTCTTCCTGTCCCGTTGAAAACGCACTTTTTATTCTTTATGTTGCGCTTAAGCGCTTTTTAAAGGCTTTTGCTTCTCTCTTTCTCCTTCTCTCCTTCTCTCCTTCTCTCCCTCTCTTTGTCTCCTTCCTTTGCTATCTCTTCATCTCTCTGTCTCACTCTTTCTATCTCTGTGTATCTCTTTTCTCTCCCTCCACCACTCAAGATATCGCACCGGCTACGTTTCTATTAAGCTCCTTCCTCCACTTCCCCTTCCCCTTCCCCCTCCCCTTCCTTTTTCCTTTCCCCTTCCCCTTCCCCATCCCCATCCCCATCCCCATCCACACGCCACACGTTCGGTCCCTCTGCTTGGCTCTTGCCCGGTCTGTCGTCGTTTAATTTAGTCTATTAGCTGGTAGATGCTTTAACACACACATTCGCACACGCACACGCACACGCACACACGCACACGTACGCACACACGCACACACACACACCCGCCCACACATTTGCCTAGTTAAGTGTAGAGAATACTTTAAGCTTTCGTTGCACAAGAAATTGAGTGAGTGCTTAAATCCAGCTCAAAGGACCTCACTGAGTGATCGAATACCCATGTGCCCCCAGCGGAGGCATTTGATCTCAGGCAGCTCAGATGACTCCAAGTCGCCAGGACACTTGATTGAGAAATGGGATTAGAAATGACACCAAGAGCAGTGGGACATTCACTTTTTGTGCCCGATGTTTGAACCTGGATTTTTAAAATCTGCATAAATCTGTTCATACCTCGACACCTTAAGTTTACGTCAAGGAACAGCAAGGCTCGGGAGCCACCCACGCGACCCACTCCCAAAAAGGATCGCCCACTAGCCTCCCTCCCTCAGCTCCGGACAGCCCTTAGATTAGGGAGCTTCGATATGTTTCCATGTACATCCCGCACCCCAGGTCTCAGATCCTTGAACGTTCACTTCCAAAAGGACTCATTTGATGTCCCTGATGTTATAATTATATTATTGTTTTTATATTATATTTTATATATATTTTTATTCTCATCAAAATTATTCATATTATTTTATTCAGTTATTATATTATTCTTGCATTTGATCCTTGTAACACCCACAGGACATATTCTCCTAGCGAGCAGGGAAGTTTTCACTGTGAGCATTTGATATCAAGTAACACCTGCTTTGTTCGCTAAGAGGCTTTGTCCACAAGCACAAAGGATGCAAGGATTCAAGGATATCTATATGTTCATAGATTTGTATATTTGTGTATGTATAAGTGTGTGTGTGTGTGTGTGTGTGACAGAATATGAGGATGGAAGACGTAGAAAGGACGACTTGATGTCTCCTTAATTGTTTAACTGTTCGTGTCCTGCTCATCACATTCACGTACATATCGTGTCCCGATTGACAATCGCCAATCAGAGCCGTGTCCTTGCCCAAGTCCTCAACGCTCGAATTATCCCTTGTCTGCAGTGAACGTTTAAGCGATTTAAATCTTTGGATTTAATTAGCATCTTTTTAAAAAATTCAATTTCATTTTGCATTTTTCAACATTATTGCAAAGCGGAGGGCGGCAGACGTCGGAGGTGGGGAGCGGGGAGCGGGGAGTGGAGAGTGAGGAGTGGGGAGCGAGAGAAGGATGAAGATAGAGGGAGAAAGGAAGGGAGGTTGGGCAGCTGTTAGGCTAAGTGAGAGGGAGAGGAAGAGGAAGAGGGAGAGGGAGAGGGAGAGGGAAAAGGAGGACGTGCGAGAAAGTAAGTGGAAGAAAGTAAGTGAAAGGAGAAGAAGAAGTCAAAAGGCGAAGGAGGATGGCTCCGAAGCGGCTCCCTCCGCCTTGACGTGCGTTGAAGGTGTTCATTCGGCTGGAGCCGTGGAAGGAAGGCTGTAATTTTACCTGGCAATTCTATTTAAATAGTTGCCCAGCCATCATCATCCTTGGCAGGAGCGGGGCGCCTCCCTTGGCTCGTCCCTTCGTGACCATTAATTTTTCAATCATACAATTTGAGCTGGGGCAGAGTCCTTCCGCCTGATGGACAGGAGAATTGCCGCTAGGCGGAGCAGAACCCAATACCAGCAAGACCGACAACAACAACAACAACAACAACAGCAACAGCTACAACAACAGCTACAACAACAGCTACAACAACTTGTACACGCTTATCAAGGATTCGAAACTAAAATCAAGTGCATGTCCCTTGATGCCGGGAAGATCCACTCAAAACTTAGCGGGACAAAAAATGGGAAAAATGTCGCCCTGCTGTTACCAGAAAAGTGCTCCGGGCGCACATATGTCAACTTTTTGCAGTTCCGCCTGCCGCCTGCCGCCTGCTGCTTCCACTCCTGCTCCTGCTCCTGCTCTGTGCACTTTCTGGCTTTGTTGTTGTTGCTGTAACTATTGCCGATCTCCTCGCACTCCTGCACGCACTTTGTGTGCCTGTGTGAGACAAGTTTAGAGAAAAGTTTTGGAAGCAGGAACCAGGAAGCAGCACAAGCAGAACCAGAACCAGAGCCAGAGCCAGAGCCAGAACCAGCGCCAGAGTCAGAGTCAGAGTCAGAGCCATACTCGAACCCAGACCCAGAGGCAGAAGCAGAAGCAGAGGCAGAGGCAGCGGTACGGGCAGAGGTAGAGGCAGAGGTTGGGCAAGGCAGGGCAGAGGCAGGGCAGAGGCAGGGCTTGGGCGAAGGCAGGGCCTGGGCGAAGGCAGGGCCTGGGCGAAGGCACTCGAAGAGCGTCGCAACTTGAAATTGGAAACTTTTGAATGTCCTCTTATCAAAATCGTATAATTTGAATGTAATTTGCAACTGCAAAAAGGGCGACAGAAGGCAAAAGACGAGCCCAAACCATGTAGATGCCCAAATCCAAATCCAAGCCCAAACTCAAACCCAAACCCAAACCCAAACCCAAACCCATACCCAAGCCCAAGCTGAAAGTCATGCCCAGGCCCAGGCCCAATCCCATTGCCAAGGGTTGGCATCCTGTCATGCGTTAGAAGTTGGAGTTTGGCGACACGCGTGGTGGGAGGAGCGCGCGACGGACACGACGGAACCGGAGTCAGGGGCATCCACGGACTCCGTTTGCAGCAATGCGGTTAAGTCAATGAGACGGCAGGTTAATAAATGTTTAATGTGCTTTGATAAGGAAGACAAAAGCTTTCAGGCGTATCCTTCAGCTTATAATCCAGCCTCCTGCCTCCAGTCGCCAGTCTCCACCTTCACCCCTGCTCCCTCTGCCAGCTTACCCCTGCTCCTGCTGCATCAGTCTTAAATTGTATAATGGAATCAGCAGAGCTGCTTGTAAATGTTTCATTTTAAAGCCCCAAAACGCAAGGACTTCATTAAGGATCTGCTGCAGCCAGAATGGTCCTGAAATAAAAAGTCAAAATTGGAATTACTTTAGCTATGAAAAATGAAGCCAGAAAAGCAGAGAATATTTTGGCCCTAGGTGACTCCTTCAGTAGACGCAAGTCCTTGCATGAGTCCTGATCACGCTGTCATCCAACCCATGGAATATCTCCGTCAGGTGACTCACTCTGTGTCCTTTTGCAGCACCTGTTGGATAATTGTATGTTTGCACATCTTAAGTATTAAGTAGTAAAGAGGAGGTTGGGTGAAGGGAAGGGGGATGGGGGGGGAGGGGGGTAGCCCGGACTTAGGGCTTATCATTTAATACGGATTAAATGCACTTTGAGCGTCAAAAGTCTGCCGCAAATGCGACTTCTTGGAATTAGCCGCAGGACGAAACTAGGTCTGCTTTCAGAATGTGATGTGGGGGTGGGGATTCGTAAGTTACTAATAGCATGGGTGGGGTGGGGTGGGGAGGGGAGGGGAGGGCGACTACAAATAGCGATGATGACAACAATTTAAAATCCATCAGGAGCATAAAAAGGCCTCATTAAGTCAAGAGGGTGACAAACGTAAATGGTTTGGGCTGTCGCTGGGCGTGTTGCATGCCGTATGTGCGCCGAGTCGTCCTTCCACCCTTCCAGCCAGCCATCCACCCTTCATCCGGGGACACACACAAAATGTAAGCATAAGACACAATAGTAATTATTGCCTAAATAATTGCGGATGATGAGGCACGAGCGGAGAAGCATTTAAGCTCCTCTTGTGCTCCGCGACTCCAGTTGTGCCCACTGAGGTGGTGCTTCTGGCTGCTCTGCTCTGCTGCTTCCTCTGCTGCTGCTTCCTCTCCTGTCGCCGATGATGATGTTGTTTTGGTGGTGGCAATGGCTGGGATTGTGTGTTGCTGGGCAGGCACAGACACAGGCACGGGCACACATGGTGGTCCTTTCGGTCGTGCCTTCTGCCTGTCAACAGCTCGTCAATTCGTCTGCTGGCGCTAAGAACAAGTGCACTACAATTGAGATGTCCTTTGAAGATCCTTAAGTTGTTTTCTTCTCTAAACTCTGACTGTGGCAAACTTTGAATACTCTTCCCCCGCAGGAACCTTGTGATCCCGGCAGATATTATATATATACTATATATATATATATATATATATATATATAGTTATACTTGATCCGATATTCTATATATTTCAATCCGGGTAACATCCAATTGTGCACTGAGTGGTAGCAATCGGTAGAGATAAATATTCCTAGCAACCGCCAGTGCACAAATCGATGTTGCCCAATATCAGCATGCGGATATCCGCGGATATTGAACGAAGGAGCTTCCATTGGGCAAGCTAACGAAGCTTAGGCCAGGCTACTTAGTCCTTTGGTGTACAGGAGATCACGCATCTGAGGGATCCACGAGTAGCTCCATTTGAGTGGACACAGGTCGGGCTTGTGCTGAGACCAAAGAATCAGAATAGTCCTAAAAGGATGCGTGAACATGAAGCCAAGCCATTTGAGGCCGGGTAATACGAGTCCTTCCAGTGTTCCCCTTCAGCCCAAAAGTAATCCAAATGCGCATATGCCCAATTCGTGCTCTTCATTCCGAGTGACTGTCAACACCTTGGGGTGTCGCTCTTAAGCGCACAGTTGTTGCACGCACATTCAAGGATGTAGAGAGAGAGAGGGAGAGAGAGAGAGAGAGGGAGAGAGAGAGAGGGAGAGGGAGTGTGTGTTGGAGCAACTGATGGACAACTGTCAACGGAGGAAGTGAATTTTTAAATGATTTGCTTAGCTTTCACTCACCACGAGGGTGGCTCTTCCCTTCGCCCTGCACTGAGACCAGTCCCCCTGGACAGGATCCGGCAGCTCGTGCCCAGAACCATTCCAAATGTGTCGATGAGCTTGTAATTTGAGCAGGAAAGATGCTGAGCTCTCCGGCGCTCGCCTCTAATGTGGAATACAATATGAAAATTGAAATGAGAATGAAAATGAAGTAGGGAAAATTGTAACAGCAACAACTGCGACAGGACAACTCTTACAACAACAACAACAACAACACAAACATAAACAACAATAGAAACCGTTGATCAAATGAACTGTTGAATTATGCCACAAAATTTGAAATCAATTTGTACATGTGTCCCATTCTATGAGCCATTGTGACTCCTGGTCCCTTCTCCCTCTTCCCTCTTCCTTCTCCCTGCCTCCTGGTCCCTGGCTCAGGGGTGGTCCGAGCGCAAGGGTGTGATTTCTGAGGACTAATACGGACATATTAGGAATATAAGAAATTCAAATGGAACTCCGATTGGAAAAATAATGAGTCCAAATATGGGATATATCATATATAGGATATATAGGATATATATAGTTATAGTAACTATATCCTTTGCCCATGGATATGGAATCCAGCTTAGGCTTGAAAATTGAGAGACGGAGACTCGAATGACCAAGTGACTTTTAAACGAATGCAAAGATCCTTGATCCTCGAGCTCATCAGGGTTTTGGGTATGAGTGAGCTTGCAGGATGAGCATGTCTGTATCCGCTTCCGGTTCCGCCTTCGCATCAACATCCGCATCCTTAATCAAACCGCTGAATTAGCTTTGAGCTGCCTGACACCCTTTTGCAGCATTTGGTGACTTTCGGTCCTTTTGTCTTTTTGGCTTTTGGCCACTTGCCACTTGCCACTTGCCACTTGCCACTTGCCACCTCCGATTGTCAACCAAGTCGCCAGGACACGTGCCGCCACTTTATGAGATCCCAATAATAACAACAAAATTAACAACAGCAGCAACAACAGCAGCAACAACAACAACAACAACAACAACAACTCAAGCTCAGAAGCTATGCCACGTGTCAATACAAGCCCAATTATTTTCAAGCGTGCGAGTGTGTGTGTGCGTATGCGTGTGTGTGTGTGTGTGTGTGTGTGTGTGTGTCAAAGGTTTCGCTGTATGTGGCCAGCTGTAATTTTGTCACCTCCTGCGCAGGAGCTACCCAATTTGTAGCTGTGAGTCAACCTAAGCCCATACCAGCCTTCTCCCTTCCCCCTACCCCCTCCGCCCCCTCCCCCCCTCCACGATGCTCCACCAAGGACTTACCACCTCCTTGTCACCCTTACCCTTTGTGCGAAAAGCTTTTGCCAATTTTATTGGGATTGTTTGCAAATATGTGCGTGTCTGTGTATGTGTGTGTGTGTGTGTGTGTGTGTGTGTGCTTGCCGACACTTGCGGGTGTGTGCGCGTGTGTCTTAATATGTAGGTCACGCCTTGTTTAGCACGGCGTATGAATTTATTGTAAGCATTTAGACCACACGCCCAACACCCACAGAGTCCTACACAATTTTAGAATCCTTCAATCAATACATATACACACCAATGTGTGTGTGTGTGTGTGTGTGCGTATCGGACTGTATGAAAGGTGTGCCAGGTCTCGGATGCTTCTCAGTTCATTTTTTATTATGCGCTCTTCATTGTCCAATTAACTGTTACCTTTATGTCGGCCATGTGTGGGCGTGGCCAACGGTCAGCCCCCGGAGTCGTGTGCCGCTAAGTGCACTGCTTGTTGAAATTCCATTCGGTTCATTGTGATGCCAAATCGTGGCACGCAGCGGGTGCCTCAATCCGGCGGGTGGATTCAAACTGCGGCCAAAGCGACTCCGGGGGGGTGTCACGTGTGACTTGGGGCCGACGCAGGGCAAGGCCGCATCTAATTGAACATATTCAGCTTTTTCCGCCGCCCAATGCCTATTGTTATTATATTATGAGCTCATTGTGCATGTAAGTGGCTCTCGGGCGAGGAGGGGTGGGGTCCTGGGGTGGCCGGGCTGCCGGGCTGCCATTGCATTGCTTCATTCCAAATCTGCAACACGGAAACTCCAAATCCGGGTAATCCGCGGTCGAAGTTCGAGGAGTTATAGGAATAGTTTTTGACTGTGTGATTTTTGATCTTAGATACTCCTTATATCCAGTATGTGTGATATCCTTAATACAGGATGTATGGGGTGCCTGCGATCACAAATCAAAATACCGCTGCTTAAAATAATTCCATTTTTTTTTTATTTAATTTAATTTTTTTTTTTTTTTTTTGGTTTTTTGCTCTTTTGATATTTAAGTGCAGTCCCTCGTGATTGATGCGAGCAACTCCAGTGATCCCTTCACATTGGATTAGCTCTCTTCAATTACGATGCATTGCGCCACCAACAACAACAACAACAACAACAACAACAACAACAACAGCAGCAACTGCAAACAAAAGCCAAGAGAGGAGCTTCCTCCCACATACACATACACACACACACACACAGGCATACACACACACACATACACATACAAACGAACTGGGATCACCGTCAACACTTAAGGTGCTGTCCTCAGTTCCGATTGCGTGGACATCCAATCGTGTATTCATTATGTAATCGATGGGATATTCACGTTATTGATACTGAGTCTACGGCCTCGACTTCACATAGTCGCCGAGTCCGGGTCCGGGTCCGGGTCCCGGCCTGGGTCCGGGCCGGGTGTGTGCCCGCTCCAAAACTAATTGGATTAGTTTGTCCACGATTACGAAATTCGGTATCTCCATTGGATGAGTTAAATATATTTCGGATTTGTCGATGATTTCCGTGTTGCAAATGTTGCGAGTGTTGCATTGCCTTTCAAGTCCCCATTAATGAGCCCCTTGTATGCCTTTCATTTGCATATCTGTCTGTTTGTAAATGCTCAATCGATAGATGGATAGATGGGCTTTTGAATAATTAACACACACACACACACACACACACACACACACACACACACTCGCATGCATACAATCAAACATATTGATACTATGGACAGACAGTAAGGCAGCCAGACGAATGGCCAAAGAGTCGAAGAGCGGGATAGACGGACAGAGGGGTAGACGGGCAGACGGACGGACGGACGGGCGGACAGACGGACGGACGCACACATATGCACACATTGAATTCGTCTGAATAGAGACATGTATCCACATCCCGGTCCGTCCATGTTAAAGTCCGTATCTGTCTCCGTGTTCGTGTTCGTGTTCGTTTTCGACGCCGTGTGCACATCCATGTCCATGCCCATGTCCATGCCCATGTCCATGTCCACATCCATGTCCATGTCCATGTCCGTGTGCACATGTCCAGGCGAGTGCCATGGCCAGAAACCATAATTGATTGTCGATAATTCATGCGAGCTTAAATTGCCAATTGCAAGTGGAACGGCGAGGAGGAGGTGCGACAGAGGGGCGTAGGCAGGCCTCGGCGGGCGTTGGGTGGTGGGCGGTGGAGGCGAAACCTCCACATAGGCTAATGGTAAACATATAACATATATAAGCAGACATGTACAACACACACATAAGCGAGGGTCGCCCCACAAATTAATAACAAAATCCGCTGGCTCTGCCTCGGATTCAGGTTCCCAGCGAACGCATCCTTAATGGTCAAAAAACGTTCCCGAATACCTGGAGATTTCAAATATCATCTGTTTTCCCCTTTGCAGCATCGATCGATGAAGAGATCCGCATGTGTGCCTGGGTTCCGCAATTGAAAAGGACTCGATTCCTGTTTCTTATTTGGCGGCTCTCGTATTTATCTGAATATGAACTGTAAATTGGCTCTTGTGCGTGTGTGTGTGTGTGTGTGTGTGTGTGTGAGTGGGTGTACGTGTGTTAAAGTCTAGGCTGGGTAAGGTTGTATGTGTGTGTGTGTGTGCGTGTGTGTGTGTGTGTGGGTCGTTGTCCTTTAGTCTGGTCCCCGACCGGCAGGCTGCGGCCAGAGGCTGCACAAAAACTTCGCAGCAAGTCGAATGGCGAATTAAAATTGGCACATTTTCGCACTAGACCAACAAATACGCAAATAAAGGACGACAACTGTGGGTGGGTAATGTGTATTATAAGGGAAAGGACGAGGGGCAGCTTTCAAAGATAAAAGATGAAAGCAAAGTCATTTGACTTCCATTATGTCCTCATTTCAATTAAATTGCCTGGGAATTGTTTCTGCAGAGTTGGACACATAAAAAGATAACAGGATATGAAATGATATGCATATCCTTTCGGCGGGGGACACAATTATATTTATTTACTGTAATCTGTGATAGTCTGTAAAATTCAAAGAACTGATTCAATTGAAGGGCGATGGCAGGACATCTCGTAGCTATCAAGTAATTGATAAAAAACTTGCCAAGGATAAATTGGCATGTCCTGAAATGCGCTCGTAATCTGAAAACATTTGTGGAAATGCGTTTTTTAAAGGCCAAATGAGGTTAACAAAAATCGAGGTGGTTCGGGACGAGCATCGAATGCAAATCGAAGGACCTTTTATTGTTTTTATTATTATTACTGTGATTATCTGAGCTTTCTGAACGCCGCAGCTGGTAACTGTCCAAAAAGGTCCTTTAATGTGAATGCGAGGGCAACAAAAAGAAGCTGATCAGTTAGCTCTCCCTTCGGACTGCAAGTGTCTGAGAGATCCCCCAGTCCCAGTGGACGGACGCACCCGATTCTCCTCTGTTATATGAATGTGATAGCTATGGCAGCGGGGATTGGGCTTCCACGCTTGAAACGCTTGGAAGGCTTTAACGCAACGCCTGACGAGACCAGAAGACCTTTACCTTAGATACAGTTATATTCTACGATCCTGGGAATGAGTAGTTCAGTTCTCAGTCCTCAGTTCCATGGCCGTTGAATAGACCTGTCCCTAAGCGAACAACAAAATGAGTCCTTGCCCCAGCCCCCCGAGCCCCTGGAGGATTGATGGTGCACGCCTTCACGTAGTTTGTTTGGTTAAAATTTTTTTATTTCCTTTATTTTGTTTAATTTTTTTTTATTTTTTTTTTTACTTTTTTTTTTTATGGGTTTTGTTCGTTCTTGCCTGATGTAATACTATGTTCCAATGTCTTTTATAACTTAAACTTTGCGCATATATTTGATCGGTTAGATATAACTGAGCTCATCCCATGGCATTCTTGACGCACAGCTTTTCCATTTGTTCCGAGTAGAATCCATTGAAGTTGATCCTATGCACGAGGTTGAGGAACCGATCCGTGGTATTGTCCTTGGCTAGATCGTTGATTTGCTTGAGGAAGGAAATCAGCATCCCTGTGAATTCCAAGTCGAAGCGCTTCACGCGCTCAGAGAAGGTGTCAGCCTTGTCCAGTGAGCTCTCGGACTGCAGGTAGAAGGAGAGCCGAAATTAAGGACTGAGTTAAACTATTTTCCTTTTTAAGAGTTACAAACAATAAAAAACTTAAGATCTAAAAAACCAATGTCAGACGCCAAAGCAAATGATATGAACTCAAGCTTCAATATAAAAAACAGATGTTAGATCTAATTAAGACTTGGGCGTGCAGCACTCGAACGGAAATTTAATGTCGATCAATTTTGAAAATGATGATAATTTAATTAAGCAGCGAACAAATAAAATAATAAAATAGAAATTAGAAACGAGAAATGAGAAATGAGAAACGAGAAATGAGAAATGAAAGCCAAAATGTGCAAAGCAAAAGTCAAACAAAAGAAGCGCCTATAGCCAAGTGAGGTATACCTGTAACCGATCCGTAATATCTGACTCAGAGCCATGCAGATCCGAATCCTCATCGCTGGTATCACAGACCATCGACTTGAGCTCCGCATCAAGAAAGAAACGCTGCGAGCGCTGAGCAATGGGGTTCATACATATATTGATTGGATTGCAGGATATTTAGGTTTGTGGTCGTGTGTATTTGATAGATACAAGCAGAGTATGGAAACAGGGAGATAAGGAAACAAGACATATTTATGGCGTTATCCTAGCTGCCCTAAGGGCCACAGGACATATGCTTCTGCTCTCTACGTATAAATGGAACGGCACATCTGAGCACCTCACCTAAACCTATGCACTCACCTGTATGAACTCACAAAACTTGAGACAGATCTTACACAGCTTAAAGATGGCACGGTTCAGGTGTGAGGCTTCGGTCAGCATGCAGTTCTTGAGGCACAGGTCCAGGAAGTCCTGGTGCAGCTTCAGCACCATGTCCACATTCTCCACCTTCTTCATTTTTTCAATAAATATATGCCAGTTTGGCTCTATGATCTCGAACATCATGTAGTACTCGAGATTTTGTATGGCGTTCATCATGCGCTGTCGCAGGGTGAATGCGGATCTGTAAAGCTCAGCGGCTTGCGGGGAAAACTTCTTGGCTATCGAATTTTCTTTCCATATCCTGTGGTGAGATATGTTAGATATTAGTCGACTACGTACGCATCATGCGTGGAGTTTCATTCACTTACTTGCAGAGCTGTCTTTCCACGTGCTTGCAGTAAAAGAGCTGCCGGAAGAGCATCTGATACTTGGTTATGGCTATATGATTCAGTACCAGCGACACCGGCCACTTAACCTCGTAGGTGAAAGCGAAGCACTCCAGCCCACTCAGATCCAAGCGATCAGTTGTCTGCCAGTATTCTGGTAATCAAAATAAGTTCAGTGATACCCTTGAATGAGTCTAAGCAACGGTTGGATTACCTTCTTTCTGGTTCATTATCTTGGACATCTGTGTGACCAGATCATATGTGAGAAGCTCACAGTGCAAATCATCCTTGTAGGGATCACTGCGTGCTGAAGACAAGCGCAGTGTAAGACCGAGCAAATTCTCTAGGGTCATTGGAAGCACCTGGTCAACATTTTTGGACAGCTCATCCTCACAAGCGTCCATAAACTGCATCGTAAAGTCGCCCTGATTTAAAAGCAAATACCTCTTGACCGACTGCAGATGACCCATCAGATCGTTCTCGGTGAGAAGCACATCAAGGAGCATCCGTGCCGCAAAATAATATGCATCATTGATCACAAACACGTGCTGTTCATTCGTGGGGTCAAAGTGTAGATTCATGCACTGCGTAGGCATCACTCGTTTGCCACACTGCCTGATCACGTTGAGGTATTTGCCGGTGCGTAGAATTCTATCGGAGTGCTTCTCCAGAAACGATGGTATACAATTGCTGCGAATTGTGTAACGCTTTTCCCAATAGTCGTCGGAGTAATGCTCAGGCAGCTCACCCTTGTGTATAACCTCGTTGTCCATGACGAGGAACTCTCGCGTACTATCGACTATAACGCCTTTTTGTATCCAGAGCTGAAGCATTCGCATAAACGGCTCCGCTGCTTTGGTAGTTAGGCTGATGATAAAACTCTGGGTGGACTTGTCACCCTCCAGTCGCTTAATGCAGCTACACAAATGCGACAGGACGGCAGCTCCCTGGCAGTCGTGCTAGAAGTGGAATGCGCTGGATTAATTAAATGGAAATATGATTGACCATTGGCAATTCAACTAATACCATTTGCAATTCGGTCAGGGTGGTCCAGATCTCCTCCATTACCCATATTGTTGGCTGCAGATAATAAATGAGCTTCGATATGGTCAACTCATTCTTCTGCAGCTCAAGCTCCGCTTGGGTCAGCAGCAGCTATTCAAAAATAAATAGCTCATTATTTTGGGGACCAAAAATGCTATCCGGCTCTCAACTTACGTAGAAATCATAGCTTAAATCATGAAGGGAAGCGTTTAGCGCATTGATCACCTGCCCCTGGCCATCTGTGGCCGATATAAACTTTTGAATCCCCGTAAACTGTGAAGCCAGTGGCAGGATTGACTGAACCATTTCTGCCAACGATTTGTCCAGTTGCATGTTTATTCTGAAACGTGTTTCGTACTTGGTCAGACTCTTATTTGAGCCTGACTGTGCTTCTTCGTTGACTACCGGTATTATATAACTTCCACGGACACCACTCAAGCAGTAGATAAGCTCATATAAGAGGACCCGTTGCTGTGTGTCCAGTGGCAGAGCGGCAATCTCCTGTTTTTGCAAAAGATTGTGCCCATCCACTTTGTAGAAATCCCACAAGGAATGCGTGCGATACTCGTCCGGCAAGCTATCGCACACGTTTATAAATTGATCGCTATATGCACTTCCAGAACGAGCACTGGAGCTGTTACCAGATCTTTGACTTACACCGGGACTTGTGTCACAGCTGGCGTCTGTTCCAATTCCAGTGCTCGTTCCGCTAGCAGATCTGCTTTCGTTGCTGCTACTGGTGCCGTTGCTGGAGACCGATCTGTTGCTGGACCTACCGCTTGTTGCTAAGCTGCTTTTGATTGAGTCTATGGAGCCCGCTGGAATTGTCACACTTTTCGAGACCGCATTCAAAACGCGTTCCTTAATCTGCAATATTCAAACACAATGAAAGCTGCGCATTTAAAAATTTCTATCATTTCCAAACTATGTTGAAGGATTAAATGAACATACCACGCTCAAATCACCACGGGGTACGATAGGCTCATTCAAGGCACTTGTTGACACAGCTTGGCGGCGTCCTAGTGTAGCGCACGAAGCATTTATATTGGATAGACCTGAGCTATCGCTCGGTTTACGACTAGTTACAGGAGTCGATGTGGATAAGTCCTGAGATTTACGAATGCGCATCCCATTGCCGTGATCCTCGTGTAAACTGTTGTTGCTATTTAAGGGTTCCAATAATGATTGAACTTGGAGTGACCTAGCACTTTTGGGAAGCGGCATCTCCAAATAAAGATTTAAACTGCTGTCGTGCTTTGGGGGCCACAGTGGATCTTCGCTGATACGTTCGGCAAACACCAGCAAAGCGTACATAGGGTCCTTTCTGCAAGGGACGCATTTTGAAACGATAAAAAAAAGGGAAAATAAATTTCATCTTACCGCCCTAGATTGGAAGTAACTTCGTTTAGGATTTCACGGTAATTGGGTCGCTTATAGCAGATTGATTTAAGCAGGGATATCAGCTCACCATCCGAGAGACGTTTATCAATTGTAGCACGAAACTCACGCAATATACGCTCGGGTGTATAGGGTGTTCTGAAATATATCAAATAATTGCGTTTTGACTTTTATTCTTTTTGTTTACACAGTAAATAAATTTTGATTTATATTGCAATGAATTTGGGATGCGCTTTTTGAAATCAAACACTCAGTAGCTACCAGATATCAAACCGTGGGCATCTGGTCCATTTACCGATGACTGTTGCACTTACTCAGTTTCTGCTATGAGATATGCCAACACTAAACGCACTGGGTCATTTTTAGTTACCATGGCATGAGCCATTTGTTATTGTAACTAATAAATTAACGGTATAAATAAATAGTAGAGTTTCTCAAATAAATAAACAACAACACTACAAGCCAATTTGAGCGGGTTTGCAAATAATTATCTCTTGCTCTTTCTAACTCTTTTTGCGTTGTTTTTGTTGCTTGCAGAGTTGCCACATTGCTTAAGAACGAGATTTATGAAAATGATTTAGTTCATAAATTGATTAAGCTTGTATAGAATCAATTTTAATATGGAAAACATATATTACAGCTAAGCAAACATACTTAATAAGATTAATAAATGTATCTAATAAGCAAAGCTGTCAAATTTAATGTTTAATTTTATTAATTTTAGTTAATTTTATATCTTAATTTCTTGATATTAATTTTATTTAAGTTGCTTACTTAAAAAAAAATTACCACACAATTGAGAAGAAGATGAGTAAGTAAATGTGGCGATTATTCTATTTTCCAATGTATGACTTTTTACTATTTTAAAAATTAGTTTTGTTCCTGCGCTTAGTATAATCAGCTGATTATTTCGATAGTTCGATTTTAACTTGTGGATTCGATAGTCAAGCAATCCGAAGCATCGATAACTAACACACGTGCATTGGCAATTGGTGATTGGTAACAAATGTTTACTAAAATATAAACATGGGTAAAAAGGTTTATAATGCCAAAGCACGGCAAAATCCACACACAATTGTGGATAATTCTACTATAAAGAATGTAAGTAATATCTATGTTCAAGTTGCTAATCCAATAATCTAACTGTACAAAATTATTAAGATTCAAATTGAAACAAAAGATGTTGTCGGTGATACTTCAACAGGCTATGATGAAGCTAATGCTCTTGTGCTGCCTTCCCAGAAGCGAGCAACTAAAGTTCAATTTGAAAAACGGCAGAATGTTAAGATTCTATCCAAGAAGCAACGTAAACACCTTCAGTCCATTGTAGACAAAAAGAAGAAAAAGGAGGGCGTAAGTAGTTCATAAGGTTAATCACTTTACTTAATTTAATTTTAACACTAACCAAGTCTCTTACAAACAGCGAGCAAAACTTCTAGAGGATTTAGCTGCAGTTCAAATTCCAGCCACAGAATTGAAGCAGTATACGTCAATTAGTCAGGTGCAAACAGTGGGTCTAAAACGCTTACAGAATCTGGACGAATACCTGGCTAAGAAGCAACAAAAACAGTCAGATGCCTTGGTAGAGCAACACCAACACAAGGGCAGTAAGCGTCCTAATGCAATTAAAGGTTGCGGTAAGCGAAAATTGCTCATTGAGGAGGAGGAAACTAAGGAAGCGAAACGGAAAAATCCAAATATCATAAACGCCGAGGAAGACTCCGATATTTCCTCGTCAGACGAAAGCGAAAGCGATGATAATAATCAGGAACCCATTAAAGAAAAACCAACTGAACAGCCACCTAAAATTGAAGTCTGCCCAGAAGCTAAAATTGAACCAGAAGTATTGAAGCCTAAACCTATATCAAATACGAGACAAAAACCCTCCTCAAGTACGATCACAACTCCCGTAACTCATCAGCATCAGACAGTTTACGTGCCAGTTAATCGCAGTGATGAAGTTCAAGAAGCAAGATTACGACTGCCGATACTCGCTGAAGAGCAACAGGTAATGGAGCTGATTAATGAAAATCCCATTGTAATAGTAGCAGGTGAAACTGGCTCCGGAAAGACTACACAGCTGCCACAATTTCTGTATGAAGCAGGATATGCACAGCATAAAATGATTGGCATCACCGAACCTCGTCGTGTGGCAGCCATTGCAATGTCGAAGCGCGTGGCCCACGAAATGAATTTATCCAGCAATGAGGTTTCCTACTTGATACGATTTGAGGGAAACGTTACTCCTGCCACAAAAATTAAGTTCATGACTGATGGTGTACTACTTAAAGAGATTGAAAGCGATTTTCTGCTTAGCAAGTACTCGGTTATCATACTGGACGAAGCACACGAGCGAAGTGTCTATACGGATATTCTGGTGGGCCTCCTCTCGCGTATTGTGCCACTGCGACATAAACGCTCGAACCCTTTGAAGTTGATAATTATGTCGGCAACATTGCGCGTCAGTGACTTTACGGAAAATACACGGCTTTTTAAAATCCCGCCGCCATTGATAAAAGTGGAAGCGCGACAGTACCCTGTTACAATACACTTCCAAAAGCATACACCTGACGACTACATGGCAGAGGCGTACCGTAAGACCCTCAAGATTCATGCCCAGCTCCCTGATGGCGGTATTCTTATCTTTGTAACCGGACAACAGGAAGTCAACCAGCTGGTACGTAAGCTTAGACGGACATTTCCCTACAGTCAGTCAGACTCAGTAGCTGCGAAGAAGGATTCAGAACAGGCAGCAGTCGCAGAGGCGGAGACGGAGACGGAGCAAGAAAATAACCAGCCAGAGGAACAGGAATTTGACATTAAACGTGTTATCCGTAACATACGTAAATCTAAGAAAAAGTTTCTTACGCAAATCTCGCTGCCAAAAATTAATTTAGATGACTACAAGTTGCCTGGAGATGATACAGAGGCCGACATGCATGAGCTGAATGACAATAATGATTCAGAGGCGGAGCTGGAGGACAATGAGTTGGATGACTTGGAGCAGTCCGAAGGCCTGATGCAGCCAGCAACCAAACAACCACTTTGGGTACTGCCGCTGTACTCATTGCTCTCATCGGAAAAACAAAATCGAATCTTTCAGCCAGTACCAAGCGGTTGTCGTTTGTGTGTAGTTAGCACCAATATATCAGAGACATCACTCACGATACCGCACATAAAGTACGTGGTTGACAGCGGCAAACAGAAGACGCGTCTCTATGACAAGCTAACCGGAGTAAGCGCCTTTGTGGTTACTTTCACTTCCAAGGCCTCAGCCGATCAACGCGCGGGTCGTGCTGGTCGCGTGAGTGCGGGTCATTGCTATCGGCTGTACTCGAGCTATACTTATAACGATGACTTTCCGGACTTCAATCAGCCGGATATACAGCAGAAACCTGTGGACGATTTAATGCTTCAAATGCGCTGCATGGGAATAGATCGTGTTGTACACTTTCCCTTTCCTTCGCCGCCAGATCAACTTCAGCTACAGGCTGCAGAGCATCGGCTTTCCGTGCTTGGCGCTCTAGAAGCTCACAAATCGACGGCCGACGACCTGCCATTAACTGTTACTAAACTGGGACACGTAATTTCCCGTTTCCCGGTGTCACCTCGATTCGGCAAGATGCTGGCTCTTTCCAACCAGCAGCAGTTGCTGCCCTACACTGTTTGCCTAGTTGCAGCTCTTTCGGTGCAGGAAGTGCTTATAGAGACAGGCGTACAACGCGAGGAGGACGTGGCGCCTGTTTCCAACAAGTTTCATCAGAAACGACTTAGCTGGGCATCTAGTGGTAACTACCAGTTGCTCGGAGACCCAATGGTCCTTATGCGAGCTGTCGGCGCGGCTGAATATGCTGGATCCCAAGGAAAATTGGCATACTTCTGTGAGACAAACGGACTGCGCTCCAAGGCCATAAGCGAGGTGCGCAAGCTTCGCGTTCAACTGACCAACGAGATCAATCTTAATGTGAGCGATGTGGATTTATGTGTTGATCCTAATTTAAAGCCACCAAGCGATGCCCAGGCGCGTTTCTTACGTCAAATCTTACTGGCGGGTATGGGCGATCAAGTGGCACGGAAGGTACCGCTCAACGAAATAAGTGACAGGGAAGAAAGACGTCGTCTCAAGTACGCGTACAACTGTGCCGACATGGAGCAGCCAGCTTTCTTGCATGCCTCCTCCGTGCTGAAGCAGAAGACGCCGGAATGGGTGATATATCAGGAGGCATACGAGCTGCAAAATGGTGATACAAACAAGATGTTTATACGTGGCATAACTGCCATTGAGCCGGAGTGGTTGCTGATCTACGTACCACTACTTTGTAACATACGAGAGGTGCGAGAGGATCCTGCGCCACGGTACGACCCTTTAAAGGGCAAAATCTATTGCCATGTTGATGCCACATTCGGAAAGGCTGCCTGGGAACTTCCCCTGGGCGAGATTGAAATGCCGCTAAGCGAGAAGGCTTGCTGGTGAGTAGCGACTATCTTTGTTCCTTGTTTACGCGTTATTTATTATTTTATTTTTCATTTTGTTTTCAGTTACTTTGGCATGTTTCTACTTGATGGTCGCGTCTGCCCGGCCCTAGAAGAGTACAAGTCCAAACTGAAATCGACACCCGCATCATTGATCAAAAGCTGGTCCAACCTTAATGACAAAGTTCTACGTTTTAAACGTGCGCTTATAACTAAGCAAATCTTTTCACGACAGTCCCTCTTCCAGCAGTGGGAGAAGGAACCAAACTGTAGGTTTAACACAGCAATTTTTAGAACATTATTAATTAACATCCTTCTTATATATTTCTATCTTCAGTTTTGCTTGAGGAATACCAAAATCTACTTTACGAAGTTGCACTTAGCGAATTGACTCCAATTTGGCCTCCTCTAAAGGATACCGGCGCTCCTTCCAGCATGTAGCTTAATAAATTAATTTAATAATATCAATTTATACCTATGTATTTATATCTATGTATATATACGGTTCTATAAATACAAAAAGTCTCAGTTCCACCATATCGGATACTGCAAAAACTTTCCATTACGTTCAAGGCACCAACAAAGACATTCAATTGGTCAAAGGACCTCCAAAACAACTACTCTTAACTGGCCAAAAATTTCGCTTATCAGTCCAAAATCGGTGCCAGAAAATTCTGAAGTACCAGGCAAACAGAAATGCATAGCAGGTGTTTCGAAAAAGCTTTGGGCAGCCTTCTATTGGATTATGTTTCCCTAGTGTATTTCAGATTTCTGATCATCGACTAAAAACAACAACAAAAACTTCAAAAAATTTTGCAAGGGGGATGTATGCAAAAAATGTGAAAAAATCACAAAATCCGCCGTATCTCCGGCAATTTAAGGACTATTCTGTTGTCCTTTATCATGAAGGAAGCTGACGACATTTGTCAGCAATTTTAGTTCTTGGAAGGACGAAAGTCCTTACAGGACTCCAGTTATAGTGATTTTTCTGCTGGGAAAAAACTGCAAATATCTCGGCCGTTTCGTTTTCGATCCTCGCGATGATTTTTAATTTTAAACAAGGATAACGAGAACTACTAACTGGCAAAAGGACATCTGTATCGTTCTTACCGTTTGCAAGATTTCGACATTTTAGTGTTTTTTCCAAACATTTTTCCTTGATATTGGTCATTGAGAAGTGACGAAAAAAAATACGAAAAACAGGAAGAAAAACAAGCTGCAGCTGCAACAACTGCAGCGGCACCAAAAAAAATACAATAAAAACAACAATATCAGCTAATACACAGCAACAAAATCATCGACAGGCATTTGTTGTTTTTAAAATGTGTTGCATACTTCGAGACTGCGTTTAAAAGTTTGATTTTCCCGCCCAGCCCAGTATTTTTTACAGCCGCCTAAACCAGAGACAACAAGTGCAGTATAGTGGCTCAGTGCACAGCGATGATGCCTGTGATACAAAAGTTGTAGGTTCAACTCCGGTGCGGGACGGTTGAATGCAAATTTAATTTATCTAAAAAGAAAGAGCAGAAGATTTTATATGACGATGCTTGCAAAGTCATTTGTGTAAAACGGAGCAGAATGGCTAAGTGCAATTACACCTGCGGCTGGAGTGCATGGTTTTCACATCCCAGTGGATGCAAAAATAAATGCAGCTAAAAAAAAAAAGAAGATACAAAAAGTTAGTTATCTATCGATGTTTAATTGGGATTTATATAATGTTCTCTTCAGACTTGTGTGATAAGACAATTTTCACGAATCGGGTGTTCGACCGATCGAACTTCTCTCAAGCAACGATATAAGAGAGAGAGAAATGTTCGATTTCGAACTTTAGATGTTCGATTTCAAACTCGGACAGGACTTTTGACCGACCGTCCGTTTAAGTCGGTTGTGGGTGATATCTTTAACTCATACAGAGACAACATATTATATAGATATGAAAATGGACAAGTTGCGTACGACAACAGTTTGAAATCTCGCGTGTCGTCTTCAGCACATGTTAAAAGAAAGACAAAATGTTAATTTTAAGAGCGCTGTTGCTTTTGAATTTTGAGTGCTTTTTCTTTGTATCACTTGTTTCCTAGGGACAGCCCAATGGCAATAGCCGAAATGGCATGGATAATGAAAAGAATAGGAAGAAGTATACGACTTCTCTGTCTCACTTAGGCAGTTCGACCCGCGCATGATATTTTGTCTTAGCTTTAATGAACGAGGCAAATAATTAGCTTTCTGAGCTTCTGTTCGCCTGGCACAAGTAGTCGGACTCTTGTAGTCGAATGACTCTTGTACATGAATAAATACGAAATTTGTAATATGTTTTCATTATGAACACACACTAATAAGCATTGCTCATGTCATACGAGCAAGTAGATACTAGTATTGGAATTCAAATAAGTATGTCCCAGGCAACTGCCTTGATTTTGATTTTCTATTTAATGCTACCCACAACTTTAAATATTTTGTCTTGATGCCCTTGAAGCGAGTCCAAAACAAGCAAAAGCGATTCCTTCATATTCTTGGGGTTCCCTTTAAAAATGTGAAGTCAAGGGAAATGACAGAACACAGCATGCGTATGTAACACACAGGGCCAAATTAATTCATTTCTATGCATTGATTCGTCCCTAGGGTATCATACGATCGCGCGGTCGTTTTTCAGGGGCCACGAAAAGTAGCAAAACTCTTTTAAATCGCTTCAGAAATCATTTTTCAGCAATGGGTCACACATACCATTGCTCGCTTTTCTACGGTGTAAAAGTTACATTGGTATGCGTTTATCAGAGGATAGACACAAGATGCCTCGTTGCTAAGCTTCATGCAGAATCAAAACAAAGCGAAAGACATTGCCAAAAATGTATTACTTCTATGCTGCGTGCGATTAAGAGAGAAATATATGCTTTTCCTTTTTCGTCTTCGTCTACTGCTTCCCCTTTTTTTGTCAACTGATACATATCAGGCACTTCGGCCTAGCCCGCCACGAGCCATTGGTGCTCAAAGCCGAGTAACATTTTCGATTCGGCAAACTCCTCACTCAAAACAAGCCAGAAGATTTCGTTCATTGTCTTTGAGCATTTGCTTTGAAGAATTGATGTGCTGAAGACGACACGCGAGATTTTTCGTTAACAGGGCGAACATGTTTGATTTCATGTCTATATAATATGTTGTCTCTGCTTCTGCTCCAGCGGAGGTGGTTCGATATGAGTTAAAGATATCACCCACAACCGACTTAAACGGACGGTCGGTCAAAAGTCCTGTCCGAGTTTGAAATCGAACATCCATCTAAAGTTCGAAATCGAACATTTCTCTCTCTCTTATATCGTTGCTTGAGAGAAGTTCGATCGGTCGAACACCCGATTCGTGAAAATTGTCTTATCACACAAGTCTGAAGAGAACATTATATAAATCCCAATTAAACATCGATAGATAACTAACTTTTGTATCTTCTTTTTTTTTTTAGCTGCATTTATTTTTGCATCCACTGGGATGTGAAAACCATGCACTCCAGCCGCAGGTGTAATTGCACTTAGCCATTCTGCTCCGTTTTACACAAATGACTTTGCAAGCATCGTCATATAAAATCTTCTGCTCTTTCTTTTTAGATAAATTAAATTTGCATTCAACCGTCCCGCACCGGAGTTGAACCTACAACTTTTGTATCACAGGCATCATCGCTGTGCACTGAGCCACTATACTGCACTTTGGTGAAACAGCTAAAGTTGATACAGTTGATAAGAGTATTCTTCACATCTACTCCCATCACCACACATTAAAGCTATGAACATGAACAAATTTGAATTCTGTTTTTGTTTATTTAAAAAATATTATGTAAAATTAAATATTATATAGAAATTGTATAACAAGTTTTCATTTTATTTGTAATTGAATTATTTTTTGTAGTATATACATACATACTTATGCTAGATATATATTTATTACATATTAATAAACAAAATTATTTATATATATATAATATATACATATGTATATATTTATGTATTTATTTGTTTTTATATTATGCTAATTTTTTTAAATGGAACAATGTTCAAAAACAATAAAAAGGAATAAAAAGTACATTAAAGTAATGGGGAATTGAATTGTCTTTAACAGCTAATATTCCGATTGTTTTTTAATTTATGTTTCATAATATATAATGATTTGTTTGCTTGTTTGATTCTTTCTTTGTTCACTTTATAACTATTAATGTATTTCTTTACATATATATATATATATATATATATATATATATATATATATATATATATATATATATATATATATATATATATATATCTGATTTTTGCCCAGGTTGAATTGTACTATGATATCATTTAGCATAGTCCCTTGTCCATATTTTACGATTGGCTACTTTGAGATATAGATGGGGACGGTGAAATTGGGGGAAGGTAGCATCGAGCAAATAGTAATAATTTTTCTATGTGTGATACTCCTTTCAAAATTTTACAATTCATAGTTCTCTAAATCCTTGGTTTTTATTTTAATAAAAAATTTTTACAATGTCCACTCGGAAAAAAGGAGTTCTGAATTTTTAACACGGAGCTTGTTAAGCCCTTGTGCCTTATTTATTTTACATTTGCCCGTCCTCTGTTGCTCTTTTTTGCTTTTTAATATTCGCAGCCGTTGGTATTTTACAAATTTTAAATGGTTCAACTCTTACTTTAATAATTCTTCTGCAATTTTTGTTTCGGGCTAATGCAGTTGCGGATTTTTTAGTGAATCTTTTTTATACATATATAAAGATGTATTTGGGTTATGCGTAGAAAATATGCTTTCTCATTTGTGTGTATGTGTGTGGTGTGTGTGTGTTAGGAGCGTGTATATATGTCAATGTAAAATGTTTAATAGCTTTGTGCAGGATTGTGGGCATAGGTATGTTTAAGTGTGGTTGCAAGTGTTTGGCATGGAGGCTGTTGAGCGTGTGTGTGTGTGTGTGTGTGTGTGTGTGTGTGTGTGTAAAATGTATAAATGTCTGTGTTTGGGTATGTGTAGAAAAAATCAGTCTAATGTATTAAGGCAACGTGAGAGCTTTACAATTTTCATATTCTTTTCAACATTATCTTTTTAATCAATATATCAATATATATGAATATGCTATATATATTTAATATATTGATTCCTTGATATATATGGTATATATGTACATACTTCACCAACATTAACATTATAGTCAGCAATTTTTTAACTTTACACTGTTCACTTATTTGTTAAAAATTAATCATCTTTAGTTTTCTAATTTTTTTATATATTCTTCTGTTATTTTTCTTTTAAGTTTTTATAATATTTCTTTAGTATATATAGGTAAATACTTGTACATGTTTATGTATTGAGTGGTTTATAGTTATTGTTTTTGTTATATTTTTTGTTTTTTTTCTCTCTTTTTCATTTTTCTTTAATAATAATAACAATAAAATTTTGGTATGTTTTGTGTTTCGCTTTGTTTTGTAAGTTTTTTGTAATTAATTTATATAAATTCTTTGTTTTATTTTTATATTGGCTAGGCAATTTTAGAAGTATTTTAGTAGAAGACACGTGATAAGGTCAAAAGGGAAGGATCAAAAGTTGAAGGTCGATGATTGAAATGGAATTCGAAATTAAAGTTAAGGGACAAAGAGGCAAGCTGATTGTATGTATTTAACATTTAATTAAAATTAATGAAAAGCATTTTGGTTTTGTGTTTTCCTTTTTTAGTTTGTTTCCTTGCTTTATACCTAAAAGAATCTTCAAGCCATGCATCATATCTATTTGTCTTCTCTTTGCCTGCATCCTTTAAAAATATAAATTAATACATACACGGATATATAGGAATAAACTATAAATATAATTACATGCATTCAATATACCTTTAGTATAATAAAATTTATAGTTTTTGAAAAAGTTCTGTCTAAATGTATATGTATATACACATACATTCGAACATGCGTGTATGCGTGTATGCGTGTATGTGACAAGCATAACTACAATTTGTTCTATACACAAATCTTCATATAGATTTAAACTAATGTTGAGTGAAAAAACTAACCTAACCGCCCACCTACCTTACTTTTCATTCTGTATACATATATACAAACGCGATAATATAACAAATCCCTATTTATAAACATGTAAATATATATAAATATACATATATATATATATATATATATATATATATATATATATTTGCAAGATTCCCTTTCCCTCACATTTATACATATGCCGTCGTTTTAAAAACTCAACTTTGATTATTGGAAGTATTTTGTAGCTTTACTGGCTCTGACCCTTATTGTTAATCTGGTTCTAAATCTGCTCCTGAATCTTTGCATTCGTCCTCACGTTGTGGTCTTCTATAAGTATATTTTGTAGTTGGGACGTATCCTAGGTATTGTTTTCTTTTCTTGATATTGCCTTATGCACTCAGACTGTGTTAAATGCTGCTTGGGTGCGTGTGCAGGTCAAATATCGCATATACATATATATATATATACATATATATGTATCATTATTAGCGCGAGTGTGTGTGTGTGTTGGTTTGGATGTACACATGCAGATTAAACTGTAGTTGCATTTTCTTTATCATCTGATTCGTTGCTTTTCTTTTCTTCATCGTTTTTAGGCTCTTTCGTTGTTTCTTCACTGTCTTCGTTATTTTCTGGCTCCACTTCTAATATCACTTCTGATTGAGAAGGCGGCGATGGTGGCGCCTGCGATGTTGGTGGTGATGGGGGTGCAGGTGTTGCTGGTGTTTGCGGTGCTGGTGGCGGTGTTGTCAGAGTTTTTCTTGTAGGCGTACTCATTGGCGTTGTGGTGCCACTGGCTTCCAGTGAAAGTTCTTCAGTTGATGCTGGAGTAGTCGCTGTGTCACCGGGCAGCACCGCGTGTTCCACTTCTAACGCGCTTCCCTCATCATCCAACTTGTGCAGATGCTTTTGCAGCTCCTCCTCTTGCTTTTCGTGCAATTGCTGTTGCATTTCCAGGCGGCTTTCTTCCAGCTGACGCATAAACTCCGGCGGCAACTCGTCCGTGTAATCAAACACCGGAAATACCTCTGATGGGTCAATACTGATAGCCTGTTTCTTTTTGTCCGCAATCAATTTCCACATGTTCAGCAACGTATTAAAATTCATTAAATCGATGTCTGTGGAAGAGGTACTTCCTCCTGGGGGTAGGGCCATTGCACCGGCAGTTTCACCGTCAGCCCAAAGCTCAGTCACATCTTCATCTTCAGAACTGCTGCTGCTGACGGCGCAAATTTTGCGCTTCTGTGATTTACTGCCCGCTGATGTACTGGTGCCTGCACTACTGGACGTCACTCCGGCCAATTTTAATTGCATATTGTAGTTGTGAAAGTCACGCTGTAAGGAGCTACGTCGCGAGCTCGGCAATTCCTCGCTGCCATATCCCATAATTTGATTATACTCACGCAGGCCCAGCTCCTCAACGGGAACATAATGTTCTCCTACCTCAATCAGGTACACGCAGCGGTCAACGTGGGATCTAAAGACCATATCTTTGTGATTGGGCACCCACACGTGCACCACATGGCCAACCATTCCAGCACTTGGTTTCCAGTCTTTCCAACTTATGCAGCCACCGTTAGCACGCATGTTGTCCGTCGGCCAGACCACTGCATCGATAATATCTAAGCAGTGATAGATCTGCAAGAAAACAAACGATAACGTCATCTTTCGAGCGTATTTGACGTATACTCACCCTCCTGTCATCCACAATGATGACCTTTTTAAAGATCTCAATACGCGGCTTACGAGGTGTGGACTGAGCAGTGGGTGCGGCTGCGCCTGTGCTGCTCGACACTGTATCTGTGGTCATCAAACAAATGGGTCCCTTGGTCTTACGGGGATAATCACCGGGTGTGGTTATAATATTACCAACACTCGCTCCTACTCCTACACCAACGTCAATTCCAGCGCTAACGCTTGCGCCAACGCCAACGTCGGCACCAACGCCAGCTGCAGCGTCTGCACCAGCGGCAATGCTACCACCAGCACCAAGACTACCCGATGAGGAGCAGAGCTTTGAATGTGGACTCGACTCATGAGCAGTGAACTCCTGGCGCCCGTGTGATGCATCTTTGGTCTCAACGCCATTTGTAGCACTACCAATAGCTCCACCCCCATTTGCAATTGGCAGCGTGGCACGTCTGGAGCTTCCTTGCAATTGTCCGCTGCTTCTGACTCGTGGTCCACTGCTGCTGGAACGCATCGTTGAAGCGTTAGCAACTTCCTGGTCCCGTTCACGATTTAGAAAGCCCGCAATTAAAGTGGTGGATGATGGCTTCACTGGCATAACCGCTAGGCCTCCACGTACCACTGTCAATGTGTCGCTTACATAGTTGTTGCCTAGATTTCCAGTTGTGCCACTGATACTGGCCACATTCCCAGACCGATAGTAACTGTTCACCGTCAGTGTATTGTACAGTGGAGCGGATATGAATACCGGTCCCAGCTCACCAGATTCAGCTCCGGTGCTGTTTGCAGTGCCCGGTAAGATACCTCCAGATGCCCCTCCAGACCCCGCTGCCCCCAGTGTGGCTCCAGGTGCCACCGCCACAGCTGCCGTTGAGCTTGTGGCTGTGCCAACGACACTACCACCGCTGCCAAAGTTGCAGGTTCCTGCCGTAGGAGCCTCCATCGCAGAACCGGAGCTACAGCCCTGGCGACAACGCTCACTTATGCGGTGCCACCAGTCAAGTACCATTTGTCGAATCGTGTCCAATGTGATGGCCCCACCAATAACGCGACACAGCTGGCTGTTTGTGTCGGCATAAGACGTTGTGAGCGGCGAAACGTAAATGGGGTATCCAATCGGCTGATCACAGCTTGAGTTAATAATGTTGCGGAGTGCCTGCTTAGCATTTTGGATGCTTCCCCTTTCGGGATTTCTGTTGCGTAAGTAAATGAGCTCCTGCTGCTGCCCAGCCCAAAGGCCACGGACGCATTCGCGATTTAATTTGATGACACGAAAACTGAGAAAACGCTTAGTAAGACGAATGATGCGATACTCGTCCGAGCCATCCTCCATGACATGTCGAAGGGCAAGCAAATTTGGAGCACCTCGCAAAACGGCACTTCGCCAAACTGGATCTGCTTCATGCGAAATAACGAGTTCTTTAGAACAACTGTCAATAGCATCGTACAAAGCATGCGGATCAAGGAACTCATCCGGATTCGAGATATAGTCTTGCTGCAGCTTAAGCGCCATTTTTACAGCAGGTGCGACGACAGAGTGCAGTAACTCCATGTCCGCAAACACCCACTCATCCCGTGGTGAGGTGATACGAAAGTCTCCCTTAAATAATGCATGTAGGCCGTGCAGAAAAAATTCCACGCCTGTTAGAGAGCTGTGAGATGCGGTGGCTAATGACCGGCGGGCGAGTAATCCTAATGCTAAACACAGTGAGACCAATGGCGCATCTTTTGAGACACTGGGTGCCTTCAGCTTCAGTGCAGGCTTTTGCGAACTCAAGTTTTGCGTGGGAGCTGCGCTTGGCAGTACATTTGACTGGTTTCCTTCCTGCTGAGTAACGGTTGGGGGCTGGGTGCGGGGTGAGTCGTCTCTGCGCAGGGACTTACCGGGTGTTGTCTTCGACAGTTTTACGAAAACATTTTGATCCATGTACGTCACATAGCCCCCCAGGCCAGGAGCGCTCTCTGACGTTTGCCTTGATATGTTCGCAAAGCTGTGCGAGCTGCTTAGCTGGTCGACTCCACCCAAGACGCTGGTGGCCTCCTGGACAACACCCGGACCCGTAGTACTACCGCCCATCGTTGCACACTTCTGCGGCCGAACACTTCGTAGCTGTTGTTGTGACTGCGACTTTGACTGCGGTACGCTGCTACCTCCATGCGAGGACAGATTCGGGGTGCTCTTTGAGTCATTATGCGCTGGCGTTGTATTAGTAGCGGTTGTTGTTGTTGTGGTTGCTTGTGCGATTGTTGCTGTTGTGGCGGCAGGTGTTGTGTTAAGCGATATTGTTGGGGGAGCGACAGTCGCTGCTCCAGCTGTCGCTCCGGTGGCTGGTGTTCCTGGCACAGCTGATTCCTTGCTACTGAGCGCCGCCTTGCGTTTGTCCACGCAATAATTAATCCATTTCAGGTACACAAAGCAAAAACTGGATCGTGTTATGCCCACCGCGCGAAAATCGAAATCCTCATCTAAATTAAAATTAAAAATCGGATCGAGGTCAACGAATTGACGACTCAACGTGTGCTGCAGTGCCTCCTGTATAGGACCCGAAGCGAGCCACTGTTCCAGCTTTGGATTTTTCACCACGTAGTATATGATACTCTGTGGAAAAAGGAGTTTTATTTAATGGTAAACTAGAGGGACAATTTCAATAAAAATTGCTAACTGCTCACTTTGATGTAATAGGTTATGAGCACCTTACGGTACTCGAACACTTGCAGAGTGGCACTGGCCAGATTGTCTGATATGGAATATCCCTCGATTACGTATTGGGCAGCAACCACTTGCCAGGCAAGCCATCGCGTAGAAAACATCGCATTGGCGCTCAGCAGACGTGGTAAATGACCAGGATCGCAACAACAACAACCGTCGTTGTCTTCTACGTCCTCCGTAATAGCCTCAACTTCACGCTGCTGGCAATAGGTTCCTCGAAACTCCAGGCCACGCATTTGAAATGTGCAAAGACCATTTCCCAGCTCAATGATGTGCACCAAGCAATTAAGATCATCCGAGGCGAGAACTGCAACATTTGAAGAAATTTTTAAAATATTAGTCCCTACAAAACCGGGCACTTGGTGCTGTAGGTGCAGTCAGTTTACCCACCAAAGCAATCTCCCTGATTGACATTTCCCCAGCGGCCCATCAGCAGATCACCACATAGAGAATGTTGCAAGGAACGAGTTAAATGCTCGTAGAAAATGCTGTTTAAGTTGTTGTCATCAGCCCCCAAGTCTCTTTCCAGCTGCGAGCTAAGCCTTGTATTTGAATGATCAATACGGCGCGTGTTGTAATCTCGCTCCCAAAACTTCACAGGACGCACATACGACGTTAGGAAAATAGCGCTGCCCAAAAATGGATTCAACGGAGTTGAGAGCAAGGCTGAAATGCCCGCTTGCAGGAACAACATCGCCGAGTGAGGAACACTAAATGGTTGAGCGAAAGCATGAAACGCTGATCCCCAGGTTATTTGCCACGGCGCAATGTACGTTACGATGAACTGCAACTAAATTAAGTAAGGATCAGGTTAGAGTCCATTATCAAAGATGGATTTTTGCAATTTGTTTTGTTCTTCTAAGAGATGGCCTACCTTCAGCAGGAAATCACAGCATTTGCGAAACGCAAGTGACACAAAGAAATAGTCGATGATGAAGGACTCCGTTGCCATCGCAAAGTCAATGCGGAAGAGCAATACGGTAAATATGATAATCAGGTATTGATTTGTTGGATCTGAGTAAGCGTTACGCACGACTGTAAAGGAGAAAAGGGAATGTGTCAACGAGCTAATGACGAGAGTCAGGGTTCCATTACTTACACTTAAGTGCACAAACAACGACGATTAGAGTGCCCCAAGGAACACCAAACTTATCGGCGATCACCTGCGAGTCAGCCGTGAGGGATGAGATTGCCAGCAGCGGGAAGAGGACGTTGCGTTCGAGAACACTCAAATAGATGTAGAACTTCTCAAACCACATCACCTGCGGAGCATTAAGTACTTCAAACTGGCCAAACTCCTTCTGGCGCAGCAGCGGACGAGCAAAACACAGCCATGGCATGTGCTTCCTCATCTGAGGAACGACATAGTGCAGTAGCACTCCCAACGCGCCAATAAAGGTGTACAGCACTATGTTAAGGTCTGGCTGGAGTACCGTGAAGACGGTGCTGCAGTGCAGGACAAGAACACTGACGGCGAGAAGGGTCATCACAACCAAATCATTTTTTAATCGCGTTGTGACCGTTGCTTGCAATTTGCGGGGCAACGGATCAGGAAGCTCGTTATCCATATTATTGCTATCGATGTCCCGAGCGGCCTGTACATCGGCGGCATCTGCTTCATGGTCAACAGCCGTGGCATCAATATCTGTGGTAGCTGTACCTGCGCCAGCTGTTAATGTGGACATGTCGCCGGGATTTGTCGTTGAGGAACTAGATATTTTATCGTCCTGTGCTTCATGCACACTTCTTAGTAGATCCATGGCATTCTTTGGCTCGTTAGAATTTGTGTCGTATACATTCTCATGACTAGACGTACCCTTAACGTCCTCGCTGCTCACCAGTTCTGTCTGGCACTCATCTCCCACCTCTACACCTATGGATGCATAGGAACTGGATGCAGTTATAGCACGTTTGCTGCTGCTTATGGTCTTGCCCAGCGTTTGGCTGCTACCAAGTGAGGATGCCTTTGATTTAACATATTTATTGATTTCCAATTGTGTCTCTTGTTCCGTCCCCGGCTCCGGCTCCGCCTCTTCTTCCTGCTCCTCTTCCTCCATATCCTGTTGTTGCTGTTGTTGGTCCTCAGTGTTGCCAAGCTTCTCCATTGAGCTCAGCTCAATGTGTTCATTACTATTTGCCGTCGAGCTCATGACATTATCCTGTTGCTGCCGTGTCCTTGTTGGCACAGGCGTGGGCTGTGACGTTGAAGCCAATTGCGACTGACGTTTCACTTTATTCAGCTGTTGCCCTCCAATTTGCAAGTGATCCTGTGCATATGCCTGCGTGTTTCGACCGTTCCGCGGACGAGTCAGCTCCTCATCATCATCCCGATAAGTACTAACAATGCATGTTTTAATAAGTCGCCATAGATGACTGAAATCACTAGCTGACCGCGACAGATGATAGCCGAGTGGTATGAGCATGGCACAGAAGATGGAAAAGAGTATATACTGTGTACCCCGATGCTCATCCAGCGCCGCATACAACGGTCCATAGAGAACCATTATGGCCAAAACAGAGCGGAGGAGACAAAGAAACGAGCCTGGAATAAATAGATATTAATTAAAAATAAACTTAATCCAGACTTTTAGGGGTTGCCATACCAAGAAGACTGCTTGCCGCATTGCCACCAAATAAGTGCATGTCCAACTGCTCGAGCAGGTACATTAGAAATGTGTTAATTTGCGGACATAATCCCACCGAGAATATAATCGGAAAGCAAAGTAAAATAATGTAAAGAGACTGTAGCAGAAGGGACACCACATTTGCCGGTGAGTAGTGCACTCCAAAGAAGACCAATGGTTTAGGAGGTTGCTGAGCGTAGTCTGTGTCTAAGTGCTTAAAAAGAAGCAGGAGTCCACCACAGATACAAAAGTAGATGGCGCGGGAGTAGGCAACTGTTTTGTTAAAACCATGAACTGGGGAAGCAGCATCGGGTTGCACACTCTTCACCAGCGAGTATTGGGCGCCGGCAATCACTGCACAAAAGAGCAGCACACAGAGATCCTTGTAGTGATTGTGCTGAAGAATTGCAGCGCCAAGACAGGCCACCAGTGTGCAAAGCACACTCGCGAGCAATACATGCAGCCAGTGGAGGTCGCGGTCAAAGAGCGCCAAAAGTTCAAGACGGTCCATTGCAATCTTGAACTCATGCTCCTGTCCACACCACTTAAAGCGGTACTTGTAGAAGCTTTTGGGCGCCACCGGCTGTTCAGTCGCCAACATGCAAGCAGGTCGCCAATAGTCACAATAGGGGGTAAAGTGCCCATCCACATTGAGCATTGGTTGGTTTATCTGCTGCTGACTATTCGCCGCCGCTGCTGCAATTGCTGCCGAAACAGCCGCGTCCGTCGAAACGGCAATCGGTCTACCTGCCGCCTCATTAAAAATCATCTGCACTACACCTTTGCGTGCCGCTTCCCGCTCTCTGCGCATTATCTTCAGTAAGTCCTGAAGCGAAAGCGGTGTTGAGGCCACGCATGATGGATTATTCTGCGACGGGCCGCCCATAAGCATGCCCAGCGATATTGGATGTTGTTGCGAGCCAATGCCACTATCTGATGCAGCCGCCTCTGTCGCCAGCTGTTCACATATCAACTTGGCGTCCATGCGAAGCTTGTCACGGGCAAGAGCGCGCTCAATGTGCGTCATGTGCTCCACAGAGCTGGAGGTTAAATAGCTGCCCTGCAGCGCTTGTATCGCCTCCTGATAAAACTGAAAATGGGCACTGGACATGTTTGGAGGTACGATGTTAGGATTCGCGGGCACCGGCGTGCCATCTGGCAGCACCCCAGCTATGGGACGTCCACGGTCATCCACAGCGCCACCATGCATTAACCAAAGCATTTTGTGTATTTCAGCGGTCACACTTTCAGTTAGGCTAACGCTGTGCGTCGAATTGGAAGATGAGGAATTGCGCGAGGCGGTGTTTGGCATCATTGAAAGTTTTGGATGCTGCTGTTGCTTTACAAGCGCCAACTCGTTGTTTGAAGCATCCAATTGGGTAGTTGTTGCATTCGCTGTACTGTTGCTAGGCTCAGCTCCGCCGCGGCGGCGGCGCAACTCATCCCCCTCGCGATACTTAAGCACCTTGGGAATAGCACCAAGGCTTCTGGCTGCCGCCATACGGGAGGTACAAGGTTGTTCATCATCGTCCTGCTGCTGTTGCGCTGGCAACTGAGACACTTGGTCCATACCTGATAATAACTGATCCTTGGAGCTTGCACTCACTTGCTCGCAATCACTGGACGGGCATCCAGAGTCAGCTTCGCTGCGTATCAACTGTTTTCGGCTCTTTGCAACTGGTGGCTGCGGTAAAGAAGGCTGCAACAGCTCCTGGCGCATTGCCTTGTCAGCGGCCATTTCACGGGAGCTTTGCTGTTGCCGGTTGCTAAGAAGCGGAGACCGCGAGCCTGTATTATTGTCGGTTTCCTCATCATCGGATCCAACAGCTGCAACAGATACAGTTTCAACTGGAGCTGGAGCACTTGCACCTGTTGACAGCTCACAGGTTTTGAGTACATCGTCTAGTTGACTGTGAGTATGTTGCATTTCGCTGAATATGTGCTCCAAGTTGTCATCAAAATCCTTAAATACGTCGTCATCGGTATCGGCTAAAATGCCACCAACATCCGACTCGGCGCTGTGAAGCGCTTGACTGCATCCCAAGGCACGGGTTCGCCGCCGCAGGGGCACATCATCAAGCTCATCGTCATCATCAACATTGCCATTGACGTTCTCAATATTTTCTATTTGCATGGAAGGTGACTCATCGCTTGTTTTTTCATCCATATGTTCCACGATGGGATAGACGGGCGGGTCAATTAACGCTGTGGTGGATCCACATGCCCTGGAGCTACCGAACGTGACACTGCTACAACTGCTGCCACCAACAGCAATTTCCGTGTAGTTTTGATCGACTAGACGTGGCGGATATAGATTCAGGTGTTGATTACGTACTAAACTCTTACTCGGCGGTGGCAGTGGATTGCGCAGCTGCTGTTGGCCACTTATCGCCTCAACACTATTAGGATGCGGACTTAGATTGGACACAGAGGGTTGTGCGCACAATACCTCCAAGGCGGCACTTTTAATACGACGGACTCCACCACCAACTACGCCTGCTTGTTGATTACCGGATATAAAAGCTGACCTGGAGCCACCGTGTGTGCTGCTGCGCTTACGACAGATCGTGACATTGGAATTTCTTCTACGTTTTAAAGCTGATGCCGATGCGGTTCCGGATCGGTTGTTGCAAGGGACGCTCCCACCGCTAGTTTCATTGACTTGTCCGGCTTCTCCTCGACCTGTACATGAGCTGGACGATGCACATAGCTGCAAGGCGGACATCGTGCTGTTGGGATCCTTGCGAATTATCGTTCCACCCAAATGATGATGCAGGTGATTGTGGTGCAGCTGGTGATGATGGTGATGCTGCTGACCCCGAAAAGGCGCTGGATGTGTCTGCTGTTCAATACCAAGATCGGATTTAGTATAGCTATCATCCTCCAGGTAAACGTCGGATGAAGAATCTGTAGGTTTTTAATTATGTTAAGTAAATATCGTAAGAAGGTTTTGAATAAATTTCCTTAAGCTTACCAAGTATCCACGACTGCAGCGTACGATTACAGGCATCGTTGGTGCCCGCTCGCTCCAGCCCTAGACCTAACTCTATGTCCTCTACATCGTTAACGCCGCTCCCGATGCTGTTGGCGGTTTGTTGCTGCGGAAGTTGTTGCTGCAAATGCAGATGCTGATGTTGTTGATGCTGTTGCTGCATAAACTGAAATAGACCGGCACGGCTTTGGTGTTTAAGGCGCTCATCGTGAGTTTCAGAGCTGCGATGACGCTGCAACCGCGAGGAACGTGTATTTGATGGAGCCATAACACACACAGCAAAAGAAGATGCCGCTTCGCTGGCTGTTGTCGTAGTTGTGCTAGCACCTGATTGAGTGCTGACAATAAAATGCTGACGTGTATTGCCCTGTGGACGTACCGCCTTTGTGTGCAAGAAACTAGGTGCGGCAGAGGTTGTTGCCGTTGTTGCAATTGTGTCCGACTGATTACGCATAAGTTTGCTACTAAATGTTGGATCTGTTGCGCCAGTATCCAGACTACTCTGACGCTCTAAACGGCGTCGGTGTCGACGGCTAAATACTTCAGAGCATTTTCGTGATAAATGTCCACTACGCGCCACAGTTCCTGTTCCAGAGCCAGTCGTTGTTGATCTAGCTGCTGTCGCCTGGCATCTACTGCTATCAGCACCACTGCTTGCGCCATCATCTGCGCTGCCGACACTACTTCCAGGGACTTCAACCTCCTCCGGGCATGCGAAATATTTACTAAAAAGTTCGTTGGCAGTCATATGATTTTGAGCAGGACCAGCAATTGTTGAGCGTATCGACTTGCTGACGCTTGCGGAACCAGCAATTGATTGTTGATCCTGCTGGCTGCCACCAGGAAACATTGACGGAGCATACAACATGAGTTCAATGGAATCAGAGCTATTCTTTCGATGTACATCAACTTTGAGATCTGTAAGTATAGTTAAACAATATAATTTATTATCGACACTCCATGTTCACAATTCTCCTTACCTATAATGCTGTTCGCATTGTCAATGGACATAATGCTGTTTTCGTCACTAGCCTCATTGATAGCTTGTTCCACAGATAATCGCGAGCCACCACCAGTGGCCCGCAACACTTTCATTTCAATACCGTTGTCCTCGTCGCGGTCGCGTGCCTCCGTTTCCTTGGTTACTTTAAAGAACTGACTTTTAAGATTTGCCTCGGACATGGTCTGCGCTCGATCGTAAAGTCGATGCAGCGCCAAATTTATTAGCTTTACTATTAAAATAGTGCTGCTGGTCACAACACAGTACAGACACCATGTCAGCCATGTGCTAGGAAAGTACTATAAAATAATTGAAATGTAAAAGAATTAGTTGATTGAAAATGGATCACCAGATAACAATAAAGTGCGCACTTACCAAGTAGGCAACGAAAGGCGAACCAAGCAGGTATAGCCATAAGTATAGATGAACCACATTACAAAAGACTCCCTGATGCGGATCATAAAAATAACCGCCGGTCAGTGAGGCCCACACGCCCTGGCGCAGTATCTCCAAGGTCTGTGAACCCATGGTGGCCTATACTGCATTGCTAGTAAGCCCCAAATTCAACTCTTATGGAGGATTACCAAACACTTTTCAACAATAAACTGTAAGAAGGATTGTTTTCTCGTTATCTTGTTATTTTGAATGTTATAATAATGAACAAGTTAAAAGACTTTCAATTCGAGAGAAATTGTTTGTTGCCTTCAGTTCAAAATTATGACGAGGTGCACAAATATACAAATAAAAAAAATAATAATAAAGTGGACGATGAAATTTTTAACTGTATTTGTCACTTTTCATGCACTTGCTGGCTGCACTTGCACTCCGAATTTAAGAGATAACACGATTTCAATTCACATGAAAGTCGATTCTGTTTCTGTTGATGTTGGTGTCTTCGTGGATGCAGCTGCACCGTAGGCCACAGTTTGTACGTGCAGATTTTTGCGTTTTCTTTTTGTTGCAAGAGTTGTCATTGTTATTGTTATCAAAACATAATCTGTATGGTTTGAGCTACAAATTTAAACTTTTCTTTACTTGGGGTTCTATTCTTCTTATTTCTCTTTTTTGCAAAGTAACACTCACTCCCTATACTCCCTCGTTTCATATGCTTTTCTTTTATTTTGCCTTGTCTTCGTTCCGCCGTCGCTATTTCGAATTATCGGAATTTCTTGTCGTTATCGATACCTAAATATTTTGAAGGCTGCCAGAAAATCAAGACATTGGCGGTATATTTAAATTTCAGAGCCACAATTATCTGGTCCTCTTCCAATTTATTTTTACAATAACCCAACAATATATCTACTTAATATATTATTCAAAAAAATTGTGTATAATTATACATATCTAAATTTAAGTGTACATCACAAATAAAAATCACCATTATCCACAAAACTCTCTTAAATACATAGTTATTTTTGTTTCAAGAAGTCATCAGTCTATGCGGCGCTCTGAAGTACTGAAATCAGGGCAAGTTAAGAATATTCAGCGTTCCTCACTGCTACTACCATCTGCATCACTACCAACATAACCATCTTTATGTTCATAGTTGTGATGATGATGTATATGTTCCTCTTCCTGTTCAATTGGCACCTGCTCAATAGGATGGTGATGCTCATGATGCTCATGATGATCGTGATGATTATGGTGATCATGTTTCTCATGGTGATGAATATGTTCCTTAGTTTGATGTATTTGTATAGGACGATGTTCTTCGTGAATAATTTTCTTTTCCTCCTTTAGGACAATCGGCTTATGGTGGTGATGTACATGCTTTATCACAGTGTGAACATGTTTCTCAATCTTTTTATGGACTGGCACATGGATAACAATCTTCTTCTTTTTTTGCGAACTACTATCGAAATGTGAAATTCTAAAGTTAATATAGATTACAATAAGGTGAAACAACTAAAATACCCAGCATCTGTTTCCTGTACGCAGACAAAACATATCACCAGAATTCCTAAGACCAATAGTTTAAGCAGCTGCATTTAAGAAAACAAATGATTAATGCTTTATCAAGATCTAAATCAAATTATTTGATCAAGACCCGCATTATTTCTAAACTCATAACAACCCTACAGCTTACCATACTCCGACTATCCATATTAAAAAAATTTGTAAGGAATTCAAAGTCTTGAACGATTTGAACACTCGAGCTGCTCGATAACGAATGATTGTTTCTCTGCTACGGCAAAATTGTTTTATAACGCGTAATTACCATGAACTGAATCCCTCCTTAGGCTTAAGCTAAAATGTGGCGATGGAATTTGCCAGCGCTGCTCCATTTCGCTTCCGTGCAGGCACAAGCGTCAACGTCGATTTTAGGCCAGACGTAAGTGCCGTTCCAGGCCTACAATTTGTGGTTCGTATTAACAGACACAGAAGTAACAAGTACCATCATTATGTTGCCTGTTGTGGGTGGTTATAGTTTCTTTATTTTTTCCCCATATTGTTGGCTTTTTGGTTTAAAAAACGGGAAAGTTACAAAATTGATTGGATATGAATTTAAGCAGTACATCTTTATTATTATGTTACATATTTATATTAAAAAATTAAACCTCCAAATTTGAGTTTAAAATCAGCATACTTATAATCTTGAAACTAAGAACACGAAGACAGATTGTATTTTTTGGCTTATAAAATATTTTTTAAAACTAGTGATCATGTACTCAAATATAATTTAAAGCACAACCAGTGTATTACCTTAGCTCATAAAGTGTATAAACTATTCGATACAGTAACTTTACGTTAAGAGACTTTCATAGTTTTATTTCCTTTATTATTTTTTATTTTTTTTTATTATTTTTGTGTAACACGTGAGCTTCTTTTTCGTATTCGTACAGACGGAAGACACAAACGCAAAACTCAGTCAACGGAAATAAGCTAAGATTTGCAAGGTATGTATTATTTTATATGTATAAAGCTACACGAATGCATTATTAAAAACATACATAGATATATAGGTGTAAGCTCTAATTAGCAGATGATTTAATTGAAAACTATACATACAATGAATGTAGATAAGTATTGTAAAACATGTAACAAGTAACTGTACTACCTAAGATTTGTGTGTTAAGCCATGACACGAAATCATAGGTAATCATCAAAAGTAATATTTAATTTTGTTAAATTGAAATTGAATTGAAAACATTGAATAAGCATTTCCACTTAGGAAATTCCAAACCATATTTCCATTATTTAAATAATTATCGACTTTTCTTAGCTACTATCGATACAGAAACTGCAACACTGGGCACTCATACACAAAGGCCTTATATATAATTTACACATAAACAGATACACGGCAAAACGTAGCAGCAGGAAAAAAGAGCAAACAAATTTCTCTAATAATTAAAAGGTGCAATAGGATCTATTTTTCTTTAAATGTGATTGGGTTATATTAGGGAATCCTCCAAAAATAACAAAAGATAGTTATCTGAATGAATAAAAAGCATATAAACATAAGACGTGTCCAAGTTTTCAACTATGAGCAAACTTCCTCCTTGTACAACGATTATATGCGTGTGTGTCGTGTGTGTTAATGCTTTATGAAGACTTCTACGCCCCTCTTCAAATTAAGCTGTGCAACTAAAATCAATAGTCCCGGTTTATATTGTAATTTATTATGTTATAATAAAGTTAAAGTTTTGTGGTCTTTTTTTTTTTTTTTGGTTTTGTGTAGGTTACACAAGTACAACGTACAAATAATTCAATATATGTGCACATATATATATAAATTGGGATTAAAACCCTTCTTTTCGGAACAATTGATTAGCTTGTTATTTTGCAAATCGACTCGAAAAATAATATATTTTTTGTCTATATAAAATAAATATAATTAACAGAGGCTTTTGAGTCATTTTTGTTATCTATAGAGTGCAAATTTATATCAGTGGCAAGTAAACTACGTATGTGTATATGTTTAAGATATGAAGCCTTGATTAAACGACGATCATCCTAAGTACATTTGTTGCTATGGAAGTATTTTTAAAACAAACATTTGTGTATTTGTCTTTACAGTTTTTCTCAGGAAGTAGAACCAACGTGAGTTCGGTGTTAAAAACAACTTAAAAATGACCGATTCAAAGTATTTCACAACAACAAAAAAGGGAGAAATTTTTGAGCTGAAATCGGAGCTTAACAATGACAAAAAGGAAAAGAAAAAGGAGGCTGTAAAGAAGGTCATTGCAAGCATGACTGTGGGCAAGGATGTGTCTGCATTGTTCCCAGATGTTGTTAATTGCATGCAGACGGATAACTTGGAACTGAAAAAGCTTGTTTACTTGTATTTAATGAACTACGCCAAATCTCAACCCGATATGGCAATTATGGCGGTAAATACATTTGTAAAGGACTGCGAGGACTCTAATCCACTCATTCGTGCGTTAGCTGTGCGAACCATGGGTTGCATACGAGTAGATAAAATAACCGAATATTTGTGCGAGCCTTTGCGAAAATGTTTAAAAGATGAGGATCCCTATGTACGCAAAACTGCTGCGGTGTGTGTTGCCAAACTGTACGATATATCGGCGACCATGGTTGAGGACCAAGGCTTTCTAGATCAACTAAAGGACCTTTTATCGGATTCGAATCCAATGGTAGTCGCCAATGCTGTCGCTGCTCTTAGCGAAATCAATGAAGCCAGTCAGTCAGGCCAGCCCTTGGTGGAGATGAACTCGGTCACCATTAATAAGCTACTGACGGCGCTCAACGAATGCACTGAATGGGGACAGGTTTTCATATTGGACTCCCTCGCAAACTACAGTCCCAAAGATGAACGCGAAGCACAGTCAATTTGCGAGCGCATAACACCCCGATTGGCCCATGCCAATGCAGCGGTTGTGTTAAGCGCCGTGAAGGTTCTAATGAAGCTACTGGAAATGCTGTCCAGTGACAGTGATTTTTGTGCCACGCTCACCAAGAAACTGGCACCTCCACTTGTAACCCTGCTGTCTTCAGAGCCAGAGGTTCAATACGTCGCTTTGCGTAATATTAATTTAATTGTCCAAAAGCGTCCCGACATACTTAAGCATGAGATGAAAGTTTTCTTCGTCAAATATAACGATCCCATATATGTGAAATTGGAAAAACTGGATATAATGATACGATTGGCCAACCAGAGCAATATCGCCCAAGTTCTAAGTGAATTGAAGGAGTATGCCACTGAAGTGGATGTCGATTTTGTTCGCAAGGCGGTACGTGCCATAGGACGTTGTGCCATCAAAGTGGAACCATCTGCAGAGCGCTGTGTTTCAACCTTACTGGATCTTATTCAGACAAAGGTCAACTATGTTGTGCAGGAGGCAATTGTTGTGATAAAGGATATATTCAGGAAGTATCCAAACAAATACGAGAGTATCATTAGCACGCTGTGTGAAAACCTGGACACCCTCGACGAACCAGAAGCACGAGCCTCAATGGTTTGGATCATTGGAGAATACGCAGAGCGCATCGATAATGCAGATGAACTGCTGGACAGCTTTCTGGAAGGTTTCCAGGATGAAAATGCACAGGTTCAGCTGCAGCTGCTGACCGCTGTGGTAAAATTATTCCTCAAGCGACCATCAGATACACAAGAGTTGGTGCAACATGTCTTATCGCTGGCTACCCAGGATTCAGACAATCCTGATTTGCGTGACCGTGGTTTCATATATTGGCGTCTACTTTCCACTGATCCAGCAGCTGCCAAGGAGGTGGTGCTCGCCGACAAACCACTGATTTCAGAGGAAACAGATTTGCTGGAGCCAACATTGCTGGACGAGCTTATCTGTCATATAAGTTCGTTGGCGAGTGTCTATCATAAGCCACCTACAGCATTTGTTGAGGGCCGTGGAGCGGGAGTGCGTAAGTCTCTACCAAACCGTGCCACTGGCGCTGGAGCTGGTGCCACTGAGCACAGCGAAGCTGGTGGCAACTCTGAAGCAATGGTGATTCCCAACCAGGAATCACTTATTGGTGACTTGTTATCCATGGACATCAATGCCCCTGCTATGCCATCTGCACCTGCAACAACAACTAGCAATGTGGACTTGCTGGGTGGAGGTCTAGACATTCTTCTCGGCGGCCCCCCTGCATCAAACGCTGACGCGGCGCCTGGAGGCTCAACCAGTCTGTTAGGTGACATATTTGGTTTGGCTGGCACGTCGTTATCGGTTGGAGTGCAAATACCAAAGGTTACTTGGCTACCAGCGGAAAAGGGTAAAGGATTAGAGATCCAGGGCACATTCTCGCGTCGAAATGGCGAAATCTTTATGGACATGACCCTCACTAACAAAGCCATGCAGCCAATGACAAACTTTGCAATTCAGTTAAATAAGAACAGCTTTGGATTGATGCCAGCCGCTCCACTACAGGCACCCGCCCTACCACCCAATCAAAGCACTGAAATGAGCTTGGCCTTAGGCACTAGTGGACCCATCCAGCGCATGGAGCCCTTGAATAATCTGCAGGTAGCCGTTAAAAACAACATTGACATATTCTACTTTGCCTGCCTGGTGCATGGAAATGTTCTCTTCGCTGAGGATGGTCAACTGGACAAACGAGTGTTCCTCAACACCTGGAAGGAAATACCGGCCGCGAACGAATTGCAGTACAGCTTAAGCGGTGTTATTGGCACCACAGATGGTATCGCCTCAAAAATGACCACCAACAACATTTTCACCATTGCAAAGCGTAATGTTGAGGGACAGGATATGCTCTATCAGTCCCTTAAGCTTACGAACAACATTTGGGTACTGTTGGAGTTAAAGCTTCAGCCAGGTAATCCCGATGCCACGCTCAGCCTTAAGTCGCGATCCGTTGAGGTGGCTAATATAATTTTCGCTGCCTATGAGGCCATTATACGTTCGCCCTAAGCTGTCGGCAGATATAGCACGAAATACTAAAAGACATTTCGAATATCCATTGGAAATGAAGTTATAAATCTAAATATTGTTATGTTAAAGTATTTTGAATGTTATGCGTTGCAAAGTTTATGAAAAACTTTAATCCAAATAAGCGCAAAAAGTAATGTGTATTATTATAACTATTTTAATCGTAAACTTATCTATTAAATGTATATCCTAATATCCATGAATATTCTCACAAACAATCAATATGATGATATATTTGGATGCCTTCACATTCACAATCCCATAATCTTAGATTTGGGTAGCTAAGACGATATATAATCGGCTGCATCGATTGTTGCATTCCCCCTCCAAACCTCTAAATATGCAATTCGCTTCGATTCGGGCTACCAGCAATGAATCAGGCCCTTTAACCGCGCTAAGTATAATCGTAAATATGTACGTTCAACCATGTATTTAGCAAATATTAAAAATAATTAATTTGGCATATATATAATCAAATAAAATTGAGAATCAACCGATCGAGAAATTCTTATTTATTATTTGGAAAATCGGGGCTCAAGCGGGAGCTTACACAACTCAAAACGTATTTGAATGTATGCAGAAAGATCTGCATTCCCATACACAATGATAAATGATAAGTGTATTTACCTGATTGTGGACTACCGTTATCATGTGAAAGCTTTCGTCCTATCTGTCAGAATGTGTGGCTCCTGAGCTTTGAGCTTTAACTTGGGGTTGCTACAGAGCGCGTACCGTTGCTGTCTCCTTTTCGCTTATTGAACAGAGACACACACTTCATTTGCTGGACGAACAGCAGTTGTCCCTTTTTCACTAAGAGCGGAGCATTATTTGTGCGCGTGGCGAACGTTGCCTGCGGTGAGTTGCTTTTTGTTGTACCACAAGTAAAACTGTCTTGGCCCCGATTGTAACGTCCAACTTTGAATCCATCACAAATATGTGTACACAATAAAAGTTTTAATTGAAAAATAAGAAAATCCCTTTGGAAAAAATACTCTTTTACCATCTATCCAACCTAATTGACGCATTAACATAGCTAAATTAAAAGAAGGCGGATTTTAAGCATTAGTTGATGCTAAAAAATGCTACCGTCTATAAGTGAAAACAACTCCGCCCTATTTAAAGCTGCCAGTTTAACATAGAAATCGTTGCTGCCATGTGGGACTACCCGAACTTAAAACCGTATTCCATAAGGATGATCAACCAATTTTAAAAGCTATATTAAGTTATAAGCTTGTATTGAGGAGCCTTCGCACAATGGGCGGAAGGGCAGGAAACGAAGGGGAACTAAGATCTACCACAGAAACTTCTGTACAAAAAGGCGCTCTCCACTCACTCGATAGCTACGATGTGGCCTATGACGGCCAGGAGCATGATGACACCAAAAGTGTTTCACATCTGGATTGGCCATTTTTAATAAAGGTACGTACACAAATTGGTCCTATACATTTACAAATGTTACGTGAACACATACCTACATACATATGTATGTAGACATGCATGCATGTGTGCATATACGTGTGTATGGTGAATACAAGTATGCAGATATGCAAATGTCGTACATCCTTCCTCTTGACACGTTGTACTGCCAATGTTTGTGTGTGCAAATGTGTGAGTGTGATTGCTGTGTGCTTATCAGGGTGTTTAATGTGTCAACAACCAAGATGAATGAGTCATCAATGAGTGGCCAGTTAAGTGGCGCCAAGTGTGTCACTGGTAATGAACACAAGCTGCACCACACGACTCCTTGCAACAGCAGCCTTGATCGAATAACACACTTTGAGCCACTCATGTATGTCAATGTGTGTATGTGAGTAGACTTCTATGCATGTGTGTGTGCATGTACGTTTGTGTTTATGTAAAGCCTAAACATACCTAAGCGCATGTTATTCAAATGAAAGCAAAGCAAAAAAAATCATTTACCTACCTACCTATGAAAATGGAGCATGGAGCATCCAATTATCCCCTGCTTAAAGGACATTTTTTCAGATAGATAATAAATACATGTAAATAAATGGATGGATTATCTGTCTTGTAAATAACTGATGGTAATAATCCTTATGAATGGTATACCACATTTCGTATAAATTGTCCCCATATCAGTCCTTTGACTTATCCTTATGAAATGTTGTTCATTAATGTTTTTATCATCGGGCAGGGGTTTTAGGTTAAAGTGTAATTAAAATAAAGGATAACTACTGTCATTTAAGAAGTTAAGAACATGAGCTATGATATATGTATCTTATTCACTTGTGTGTATGTGTGTGTGTGTGTGTGTGTACTTGTTCAATTTCGTATTCAGGGCATCTTGGAAAGTGGTCACACATGTGCGCCCTCGACACCAGACACGCTGGCAGCGCTGCTGTGGGCAATCATAGCGGTGTTTGGAATAGTCTACGCGCTGTTGGGCTACCGATGCCTGCGAGCAGTTGGATTCTTGAGTGGACTGATGGTGGGTGCGAATGCCATATTCATTCTGCAAGACTTCCAGATAACCTGGCTGGGAAAGCCGGCTGACTCTGCACTCGCAATTGTGGCTGGTCTGCTTGGCGCTGTATTGGGATCAACGTATCCAGTGGCTTCGGTGCTGATCAGCGCCTTTGCCGGAGCCCTGCTCTCGGGCGCAGCGATGGCCATTTGCGTTGCCACCATGCCAGATAACGAATTCGGAGTAAGTTTCCAGCGAGTACGCATATCAAATGTATATATTGATCGATATTTCACAGTATCGCGAGATCTATGTTGCTGTGGTTGGTGGGGCGGTCATCTGCTCCGTTCTGACCCTTTGCTGTGTCAAATATGTGACCATATTGACATCGAGTGTTGTTGGAACTGCCATGGTGATTGGAGCCATTGACTTTTTCACACACGACCTTGAGACCATCAATTGGGTAAGTCCTTGCCCACAGCCATCAAACAAATATTTTACCCATATTGCTCTGCTCCTGCTTCCTAATACAGATACTCAGCATGAAACCACACCCATTGCCACCGCCCTGTTATGGCGGGTTGCTCATCACCGCTTGGCCTGTCACCATTGTGATTAGCATTATGGTTCAGTGCTTCATCACAGCCTGGCGGGTGGATCATCGAAAGCGTATATACATGCGGCACCATCACCAGCACCCCCACGGACCACACTTGGCCCAAGGACCGCAGCCGGCACCGGGCAATCCCCATGTGCCCATGCGGCGATCGCAGACTCGCACGCGCGAAACTCGCGAAGAAGCCAGACAACGCAAGTTCCGTTACTTATATCAGGTTCGCACTGCACGTGGCGACATCATATCCCAGGTAAGTGGGCCATAATACAGATGTCATAAAAGTGGAACTGGAAGACTCATTACTCACATTATTACTATTCGAAGAACTTTGTGTCAGCGTTGCAGAAGCGTATTCAGTTGAGCGGCACAGAGACGCCATCAGAGCGCTCAATTAAGACCAGCTCCAATGAGCGAAACACGTTCCGCAGCGATCGCACCCACTTCACCACCATACACGACCCCGAGCTGTGCGACAAGATTGAGATTGTGCGTGACATTGGATAACAAACAAGCAATAGCTACATGTAACTATATCCGTAAGGGGGCAGGGCAGGAAGCGTAAAGGTCGCAGTTTAGATTAGAGCAGGTCACTGGTCGGGGGCGATATTTTTTGAACACGAGTTGAACAGTTGAACACGGTTATGGTAATAAATCATGTAGCTCATGAAGCTTTAAGGATAATGCAGCACCAGCTCCTGCTCCAGCAGGAGATGCTCCTTAAAGCAGGCACCAAGTGCCACACACCACAAATTGGCAAGGATAGAAAATTAAGAGATTGTGATGAAAATGAAGGTAGAAACAGAGATAAAGCAGAAGATGAAGACGAAGATGAAGATGGATATGGAGATGGAGATGAAGCTGGAGATGGAGATGGAGATGAAGTGTTTCATCCAAAGAGCAAGCTTTAACTTGAAAAATACATAACACAAATTAAAAATATAAAATAATATATATTTGGCTTGTCTCGCGCACACTTGTTGATATTTCAAAAATATCTGAACTATTCTCGAAAACGCGCCTAAGAATAAGCCAAATGCACAAACCGCAAAGGATAGAAGTTAAAAAGCATTCGCTTTCCTAAAACTCTAAGGACATATAAATATATAAATGTATTCCCAGTAGTCGCTCAATTTCTAGGTAGTACTCGAAACCTTTGTTAATGTTATGCAAAGAAAGGTCAAAACCTCTAAAGGTCAAAGGTCACTAAACGGTGAGCAACAAAACTAAAAGGAGGTTATAAATGGCGCAATGATCGCCCGAACTCTAAGGAGGACGAGGATTATCATTTGAATACTTTCCGCTACTTATATAAAATTGGTGATTAAACATATTAACACACACACAGACACACGCACACACACTCGCACATAGAAAGACAAATGATGGGCCAAAGGAATCGTCACATTGTTTCTCCTATCTGATTATCTGATTATCTGAGTCATTGTATAAGTATAAGTAACTAACTAAGTTTTATTGTATATTCCTCGTGTGCTGTCTATGAACTGGAACTTAAACTTAAACTTAAACATAACTAACGCGCGTATAGCTACGTTTACACATAAAACAATATCGCAAACAAGAAAATCCATATACTACTGATTTTGTATCTGTGTTATTATTATACGAGTTACAACAACACTTACAATAAATATATATATACATATATATATGTATATATGTGTGTATACTTGCGGATATCATAACTCAAGCGTCGCCTGCTCAAGAGCAAGTCCTTAATACAAATTTTAATATCTGAATGACTCATACATATACATATACACATACACACAGCCATATAGTATTATATATATGGAGATATATGAGTAGAGAAAGAGAAAGAGAGAGAGATGCCAATCAGGATTCTTTCTAAGAGCCAATAGTTTTTCCATTCAAAATTAACAAATACAAAAACAAAAAAAAAAAAAAATATATAAAAAAAAGCCTCCACTTTCAAAATCTTGGGAGCCAACCAGAAAGTTTTTAAAGGTTTTTTATCATAAGTTTAGATTTAGTTTTAAAATAACTAAAATCCATGCAAACTGCAGTACAAAAATTCAACTGGATTCGATTTATTCATGCGATACCAAAGACGAGTTCAAGAGTCTCCCAAGTATAGATTATACATTATTACTACAAAAAAAAGGGCGAATCAAGGATTCTACTCCCCTCTTCTTAACCCAAACCACAGAGTGTTAAACTACAAGAAGGGGTGATAGCTTAACAGCGAAATGTTAATGTTAAAAATAGAATCTTGAGATTGACTCGGTCATATTAAAACATTAATCATACTTAAATTATGCAAATAATTCAAATAATTTTACATAACAACATAACATTATTCTCATAGCAAAGGATCTGTATGATTATTTACTTATTCCTGTGCCTTTGGCCTTTGTAATTTACCTTTTAATTATGCATATTTTTTCACTACCGAGCCAATCTCAGGGTTTATTATTTTTAACAGAAAGCTCGAGAGCTATCATCCACTCTTGTATTTGGTGCTCTGTGACCCAAACAATAATTTACAATGGGCAATATCAGTACTAATACCAGCAAAAATACTCAATGCTGCCGTCCGTTACTTTGCTTTTGTTTCTTTTTCCACTTATTTCCTTATAAACTATGTGAGACAACCCGTCGTCCAATATCTGACTCTGAGTTCTGAGTTCTGACTTCCTACGTCTGAGTTCCGAGTTCCGAGTTCTGACTTCTGAATTGCATATCTGGTGGAAGGTCCTAATTGTTTTTAATGTTTAATTGTTTTACCAAAGGCGCTGCATTTAAAGATAACAGTTAATAGAAAAAAGTTACAAAAATAAAAATAAAAAAAAAAACAATTTGAAGTAAGAGATAAAAAGTAAAAGGTTAAAGAAATGGAAGCAAACACAAAACTGTTGTCAGACAAGAGTTGCGAGTATTTGAATACTCAAAGTTATTTAAAATGATTAAATATAGTATTTACCACTTAGTAAGGGTTGCATACTAAAGTAGAATGAAACTAAATATAATTATATACAATCTATTAACAAGCGAATCCACACAATTTAACAATTTGACAAATTTCAAATAATTTATGTTCATGTATGAAACCAACAACAATGTACCCAATGCGAAATTCAAAGGCAAACATTATATAACTAAGGCCAAACCGATCCCAATAAAATCCGTAACTAATGCGAGCCTAAAAAATACACAAAATTTGTTTGCTTTTTAAACAATTGCCAGGGAGTTCCTTTTCAGGATCAGGAGAAGTCAATTCTGAGCTCAATATCGACCTTCAGATGGAGTCGGTGGCCGCCTCTGCACTAGAACTAGGAGTGGCTTTTATTATCACGCAGAACAGAGGACAGTATGAAAGCATACCACCCTGGGGATGGCACTTGCTGCAAGGAATGCGGCTAAGAAACTCGCGGTAGGCACTGATGTCCTCCAGCCGCCAGCTGCAATTGTTTCATAAGAAGGATTGGTGTCGCACAAAGGAAGTGTGTGTGCATCTGTGTGTGAAACACTTTCCACTTTTCTTTTTTTTTTTTATTTTATTTTATTGATTTATACACATTTGTTTTACAGTTGCCTGTGTTGTGTATATCGCTATGTACCATAGATTTGAATTGCTTAGCGATCAGAGTTCAGAGTCCAGCGATCGTTCTGTGAGGAGTCGTAAATGTAAATGTAAGTGTAAGTGTGAGTGTGGGTGTGAGTGTGAGTGTAGGTAAATGTGTAAGCGTGTGTGTGTGTGTGTGGGAGTAAATGAAAATAAAAAGAAACAAACAACCGACAAGATTTATACTTTTAAACTATAACAACTGTATTTTAATTTTGTTGTTGTTGTTGTTGCTGGTGGTGTTGATGTTGATGTTGTTGTTGTAATTATCAACTGATGCACCCATTTTGTACAATTTGATTTATCTATGGTGTTTCATATCTCGGATGCTGTACAGTTGACTGGCGTGTCTGTGTGTGCATGTCCGGAAACAAGAAGGCTACTGCTTAGATGCGACCGGGGAATGTGCCGCTCTCGCGCTGATCATCCCATTTCTCGACCCAGGCGTTGGGGCACATCGATTTGTAGACCTTCTGGAAATAGTTGCAAGGAGCAAAGTCTTCGCCGCGCTTCTTCTGGCAACGATGGAAGTCCAGATAGGATTGGTAGCAGTAGCGCGTCACGTTCTGGTTGGGAAAACGTGGGTCGAAGGGGGCGGTTTCCATTTTATAGTTGGACATGTTGTCGCTTGACGACTTATCGCTGTTTTTGTTTTTGGACATGAAAAATTGCATATATATTGACTTTTAGTTAAACCAAAACGAAAAAGAGATCAAACTCAAAGCCAATGTAATAATAATCAAACCAAGGCGCAAATAATTATTCAAAATTGAAGCATTGATAAGTGATAGTTGATAATAAGTAAGACAGAGGATAGAATTTATACATAATTAAGTGGCACAAAAACAATGAGTGAAAATAACATAACAGACCGCCAACACAACACAAGGGCAATCAAACAAAATGAAATGATAATTAATTTCGATTTTCATTTTAAATGTCAATTTCATGCGTATGGCAAAAAGAGAGAAGAGACATGGAGATAAACAAAGAATGATATTAGTTAGTCAAATGTTCAGCTTGGATGCTTCAATGAGAGTCTTAGGGATCTTAATCTTCAAGACCACATGCATACACACACACACTCACACACACACGCACACACACACATACATAGCAGAATGTAAAGATTAACAATACTTTTTATAGTACATATGTAATTAGTGTTCTATACGAAAATACATTCGTTTGCATCATACATATAGATAGGTATATAAATTTATATTTATCTCTAATATCTTAGCCTTAGCCATCTCTAATCTTAGCCTTATCTAGCCTACTGATTAGTATTCAAAGTAGGGACGACTGGTCGAGAGGTGCCAGTGCCAGTGCCATTTAAGACATATTGGGATGTATCCGCGTGTACTTAAGGATTCTAGTAAAGCTTTTATACTATCTTTGTAAAAATGGTATAATAGCTTGTCAATGCCTAAAGGAATTTTGGCAAGCTCATGCCCAGCTTATATTATTATTATTATAATTATTATAATTATTATTATTATTATTATTATTATTATAATTATTATTATTATAATTATAATTATTATAATTATTATTCACATAATTTTATTTCATTGATTTCAATATTTTTTACCAATATATTAAATTGATGAGAAACAACAGCGGCCCCACTCCCGTCCGCCGGCTCTTTCTTTCGCTACAGCCGCTTGCTTAGGATACAGATTGTGTCTTGTGAATACAGATGGTGATGCTGATGTGGACCCTTACATCTACATTAATGTGTGCATTGGTGTATGCACTTGGTTTAGGGGGGGCCCAACAATGATTGAAGTAGCTGTGTTCACAGGACCTTTCAAGTTCATATTTCCATACAGTGTGCGTGAGAGAGAGTGTAGAATGAATGTGATGAAACGTTGGGGATTCTACTTGACCAAGGGGCGCTTGCCATTATCCGTGTCACAGGCATTGCTTTTATACTTATTAACTTCAGCTAGATAAAGTGACCAGAAATCCTTTGGATCCACATCACGTTCATTAGTTGTTTTAAGCTTGGCCACCACTCCCGTTTTTAAAATTTTACCACCGCGGCGACGTCCCACTATTGGTGGAGGTGGGGCTGCTTTACCCGCTGCTGCGGCGGCAATGTAGGGAGCAGCTGCACTGCTAGCCGCTCTAACCGCTATTGCGGGTAGTAACCCAAAACCACCCACGGTTGGACAGATTTCCGATTGAAGTTGTTGATCTCTGAATGCCGCTGCGGTAGCTACATCGGCACCAACTGCCGCAGCAGTAGCTGCATCCATTTGGTCAACTTGTATTGTTCCCTGTTTTCCCTCTTGCATTTTCTTGAACAACTCCATAAATGATCCATCATTGGCGAATACAGGATGCGACGGCTCCTGCTTAGGCGGCGGATACACTTTGCCATCACGTGCCAGTGTTTCGCGCAGCTTCTCCTCAATTTCACGATGTATGCGCTCCTTGTCAAACGGCTCGTCAGTATCCAAATTATAGTATGCGCCGACAGCAGATATTGCGTTATCTTTACCTCCATTTGGACTAGTCGTCGATGCATGCCCACGTACTGCTTCGGCACTGTGATCCCTTTTTTGTTTGCCTTGGATGTATTCGTATTTGCCGCTTTCGTGTTGCTTCCGTGAAGTGGATGATGGTGGCGGTGATATTGAATAACTTCGACTGCGAGAGTCTCGCTGATAATGGCCACGCCTTCCGTAGTCTCTGTCTCTCTCCCGATCGCGATCGCGATCACGATCACGCTCCCGTTCCCTGTCACGCTCTCGTTCCCGTTCACGTTCCCAAGACACATCACGGGAATCTGTATGATGGCGATGTCGATTACGTCGATCGCGATCACGGCTATGACGCCTGCGCTGACGCTCTACAGAACGACTATGGCTACGGCTGTAGCGTCGACGCTCAACGGAACGGCTGCGTTCACGTCTACTGCTATGCTCATGATAGCCACTGACAGACTGGCCACTGCGACCTCGATTACCGCTCCTTCGCCGTTGCTGCTGCTCTGCCGGCTGCTGTTGATAATATGGTATACGTGCCGCAGACATGTTCCTCTTGATATTTGGCCCTCTTTTGTGGTTGCCAGTCACACGCTGCTGCTTCTGCGGCGATTGACGATCTGTAATTCAAACTGTGCCGCGTTAAATCAATCAGTTTCATTTGGGACGATTGGTATGCGGTATACCTATACACAATATAAAATGTATTATTGCTTCGATTGGATTTGGCGTCGCCTCTCTGTTTATGTGTAAGGTATGTTTTTAAACACACTCATGTATAATTTGTACATTTGCTTGTTATACCTTCCTATTTTTTAGCCTATACAATAAGTTTTGTCAGCGGGAAAACAATACCTGAGATCCTTGTCCATTACTTTAACAGTTCTTTTAATTATTTTTAGACTTTTTTTCAATTATCGTGAACAACCACAACAAAAGAAAAAACAAAAACAAAAAACAACAACAACAACAACAATGTTGCCACACTAATCGAATTATCATATAAATGTGTCTGCTGCGAACTGCTAAACGGATCAACGGTAAGGAAAGTATTGTGAAGCTTGAAGATTTGGGCTGAAGGATGTGAGACTGGCGACAGTCAACCAAAGCTTTTTCAAATAGGTGCTCTGTGTCAGGCAGTAAGTGGAAAATAACGAAATCTTATGCAATTGCAATAGACTTTTTATCTTTTGGCTCTGCTTTGAATTTTTTTTTGTAATAAGGAATTTTAAAATTTACTTGTTATTTTATCCCACGGCTGCTGGAGTTGCTGCTGCTGATGTGGTAACCTGGATTTCGATGCTGTTGATGTTATTGTTGTTGTCCGTAAGATGTTGCCACCCCTATTCACGAGTAGTAGCTGGAGCGAATCTTAAGTCGCGCAGTGTGGTGCTGTGCGGCGCGTGCGTTTTATATGTTTTGTGCTTGTTTTGCTTTGCTGGTTTGTTTCTGTTTAACTGAAATCAGTTGGGAGCGGATTTTGTTTGTCCTGCATGGAAAAATGAACTTGAACGCATGAATACAAAACGTTGCTTTGACCAAAACGCGGTGCAAGGAGTTTGTTTATAATTATTATTTAAATTTAATTTCTTTAATTCTTATTATATATCTTTTATATTACTATTGTCTCGGGTTAGGAATTAGGATATGGGTACGGATATTTAACAGGGCATAGTTAATAACTAGAAAGTATTGCACCAAAATTAGTTTCAGCGCACATTTAAGCTTATGTAACTAACGATAAAACTTATAATGCCTGCTTACTTTTTAAGTAACTTAGACCAAAATAGAAGTTCACAAGTACTTTTGACAGTAAATTAAATTAGAAGTTATGTAATTTTTTTTTCCTTCTGCTAAAGCCTTTACAGCCAGCGGCGTTGGAAATGTATGTGTATTTCTGTTAATGTCATATATATATATATATATGTGTATATATATATATGTGTGTGTGTGTGCGAACTTATGACAAACACTTATGTAGATGCCTGCGTGCGTATAATGTACGTATATTGATGTGTTGCATAAATGGAATACTCTTGAGCCACTGGCTTACAATTTAATTTTATTGCGCTTTGGTGTGTTTGATTTTTTTGATATTGTAAAACATACCTTGATTATCCCGAAAGTACAAGAAAAATTTAGTTAGCTGCAGAGCGAATTTGCTGTTACGAACACGAAACAGTCTACGATAGTGTATGGGATAAGTAAAACGATAACTAATATCGAAAAAATGTCAAATATGACACCTGAAAAGCGTTGCCACCCTATCATTTATACTACAGGGTTGCTGTGTTTTTTTTGCTATCGAAATACCTATTTAGTACAATTTCGTCACGAAGTAATAACAAAATATAAAACTTTATTCACGCTTGTGTTATGGAAGAATAAAATTCTTCAGTCATTAAATTTGATGATGAATAGCAACCCGATTGACCACGGAATAGATCCAACAAGTAAAGGAAAAGTTCAACAGAAAGGAAAACCAATTCATCGAGTGGTCCGAAAGGCTCCACCACGAGTGTTCAACGACAGGAGTAATATTTACATTACCAGCAAAACTAATTTTAAGGTGCATAAGCTGGCCTTTGTTTTGTAGCTGATTTTAAAATATATTTGTTATCTAGGCTCAACATAAGCGATGCGAGGATCTGCTAAACTCTGGCATTAAGGAAATATTTTTGCACTGCATGGGCTATTCGATTACTCGCGGTCTAAATTTGGCTTTAAAACTTGTCGAGAACTCCGAGGGAACACTTAAGTACGCAATTAATACATCCACAATACAACTAGTTGACGAACTGCATCCTCTGTGTGATGAAGACGACATAAGTTTTCAAAAACGTTTCAACTCTGCGGTACACATAAAAATTTTCAGTACAAATTTGTTTGATATCGTGGTACCTACGTTGCCGCCGAAGCCGCTTCCTGTAAACTCGCACTTAAAAGAAGACAGAAGTGCGAACCCACGAAAGCCACAGCAACAACACTCACAAAAATCAAAGAAGCAAAAGTGAAGATCATGTTTAAACTATCAGAGCTAGTGCGATGGCTGGGCTTGACTGAGTTTGAAATTTTGGTAAACCTTTGTGGCCTATTGGTGTTTACCATAACTCTTGCTTTTAAAATTTCTGGAACGTTCAACAACGTAATGAGCGATTGGTTTAGTATATTTAGTCCATTATTCTTCATTGATATTTGTAATGCATATTTCTGCGTTATTGTTGGCATTCGAATGTATCTGGATTCCGACAACAAACGTAAAGCATTGCACCGGTTCATGTGGAGTACATATTTCATCGTACTCATTGCAATCTTCAAATATCTGCTTTGTCTTAAATTATCTGGAAAAACTGGTCTTGAGTACAGCGAAGTGTTTTCCCCTATATTTGTTTTACTTCAACTCGTGGCAGTACGAGCCTGCCAGCTACCCAACTCAATATAAAAATATATATATGTTAAGCCAATGTAAAAAAAAAAAAAAAACAGCAACAACAACAAAATATACATATACAATGTTGTTAAACTATATCCCGTATTTAAATACAGACATTATTTAAATAATTCTAAAAATAATCGATAATATAGTGACGACACAAAATAAACAGATAGATAAAAACAATCGATACGATAATCGCGTACAGATTCGGAACGTTGCTAGTTTTGTTTTATTTGCTTCATTTTGTTTGCTAGTGTCGAGAAATGTCTACTTTAAATCGTCCCAAATCTCCACACACACCAACAACCATTAAGAAAGGTGAAAAGGAGGACAGCTTCTGGGATAAATTCAGCACACTCGGTCGAAAGCGCGGTACTAGAGAAGGTGAGCTCCAAAATCGGGTCACTGCAGAGAAACCTCATATGTATATATACAAATAAATATGTCCTAATATAGAAAACAAAAAGACTGTAAACTTGCAAAGTTGAACTCTGCATTACTTTATCTAAGAATGCATTGAATATTATAACGCACATTAGCATATAAAGTCAATCAACAATGCTTTCTTGAACAGATGTGCATTGTGTGTATTTAAAAACATTGCGTCATATATGTTTGTGACGCACCCACCTAAACTAAAAGATCGTTTTCGGCTGTATATATATATATATATATATATATATATATGTGTGTGCTTTCAAACTTGAGATGTTCTGTGTGATTGGTCTATTTGTGATGTCATTATATGTTGTTTACATTTAAATATCCTACTCTTCCATCCACAAATTATTATACTATGCAGTTAAAAAAATACAAGAGGAAGGCAAATATGCGATTGACTCTCCAGGCTCACCGAATCAGTTTGATATACCACCGGAGGATTATGCACTGCGTAAGTGTACACTTTCATTACTATTGATGTATTTAATAAGTAAAATTTTTTTATTTTATGATTGACAAAAGGTGAACATGAGCAACGAGCAGTCATTGATCCCCAATCGATAAACGAACCGGAAGTTCTTAAGCTGCAGAAGATACTTATTGATTGGATAAACGATGAGCTTGCCGAGCAACGTATCATAGTACAGCAACTAGAGGAAGACATGTACGATGGTCAAGTTCTTCACAAGCTTTGGGAAAAGTTAACGGGCAAAAAGCTCGATGTTCCTGAGGTGACACAATCGGAGCAGGGCCAACACGAAAAACTAAATATTGTTCTGAAAGCTGTAAACCACGTGAGTGAAGAGACCAGTGTCCTGAAAGATTTGATACAGTATATATAGCTTCGTTACAGTCATTATATGACAGGGGCTTTATTATTATCTAGTTATAATAGCAAGTTTAAAACAATACCAAATATTGGTACTTACAGACCCTTGGTTTTCATCAGAAGATACCAAAATGGTCGGTGGCCAGTGTGCACTCAAAGAATATTGTTGCAATTCTACATTTATTGGTTGCTCTGGTTCGTCATTTTCGTGCCCCAGTCCGACTTCCGGAAAACGTCTTTGTCACGGTCGTAATTGCCGAAAAAAACGCCGGAGTCTTGAACGCACAGTAAGTATAAATAAATAAACTAAAAATGTGTAGTGAAGTACATTTTGTTTAATTTCAGAAAATTTCAAGAACAAATCACTTCCGAATATGATGACTTGGGCATGCGCTGCGAGAAAGATGCTTTCGATACACTAATAAACTGTGCGCCTGACAAATTGGCGGTGGTTAAGAAATCTCTTATTACCTTTGTCAACAAACACCTGGCGAAGCTGAATTTTGAAATTAATGACCTCAATACGGACTTTCGGGATGGTGTTTATCTTTGTCTATTAATGGGACTCTTAGGCGGTTTCTTTGTACCACTTCACGAATTTCACTTAACACCACAAGACGTTGACCAAATGGTCAATAATGTGGGATTTGCTTTCGATCTAATGCAAGATGTGGGGCTCCCTAAGCCAAAAGCACGTCCTGAAGATATTGTCAACATGGATTTAAAATCAACACTTCGTGTACTTTACAGCCTTTTTACAATGTTTAGGGACTTTGCCTAGATGTTAGTAATTTTTTTTTTTGTTACTATTAATTAACCTTAACATCAAGGAGCGTGTTCCAAGCAAACGACTTGACCTGAGCATCCTTAAAAATTTATGTTTTTGTACGTCTGTCTAACCAGTTGGCTTCCGTCGCTAACCCGCAACCAATTGTTGACTTGTATTTACCATTTGTACCGGGGTTGTTACTAAATAAATTTACACATATTTATATAAATAATTAATTAATAAATGTGCCTTGAAAATGTAGACCGATTGATAATGTGTTTATTTATACATATGTGTTTAGCTTCAAGCCTTTTCTATTCATCTTGTTTGTCATATATATATTATACGTATAGAGAAATGGAAAAAATATCAAAAAATTAATTTGTGTAACTTAGAATTGTCGCATTAGTTAAACACGAACACATCAAAAAAAAGCATTTTTAAAATTAAATACACCATTCTTTTCTTAGCGGGTAAAAAACGCGTTGCCAGATTGTCAGGCGACAGCGAGTCCAGCAACTATGTTCATTAACAGTGCCTCAGATTTTCGGTAACAGACACGAGTCCATTTTAACAGCGCTGTTAAGTAAGAATATTTTAAGCTAGCGCTAACGGAAAGCAGCTGACTGCCCATGTGGAAAATATTTATTCGCCGTCAAAGCTATCAGAGTGAGGTAGCTACAAATCGTGAGGGCGCCAGATTGATAATACGTCGTCTTCAAAAGACTGTTTTGCGAATACTGCGTGACCCAGACAACAGGATGTCAAATACATTTCAGCAGAAACCAGCAAGCTCAGAACCACCGGTCGATGAGGCACAATTTAATGCACACAGAAATAAACAGGATAGTAACTGTCGCACTTGTAATGATTTCAAGTCATGGTCGAAACAACAACGTCTTCTCTCAAACACACAAGCAGCAAAGGTGGACAAGTCTCATGCAATCGTTTATTGTTTTTTGTTAACGTTCATTTTTCTTTGGGTTTTTATAGGAAAAACACATGGCAGCCGAAAAGCTAACCGTAAATGCAGCTAGCGCTCCATCGCCTCGGGACGATTGCCCACTCGACAAGGTACGTTTAGGAATTTCAACATGGGGATTGCTGCACACTATGGCTGCGTTTTACTCGGACAACCCTACAGATAATGAAAAACGCGACATGCGTACTTTTTTCGAGGTATTGTCACGTCTATACCCATGCGAGTATTGCGCCAAGGACTTTCGTACTGAGTAAGTCCATATATATACAGTCAATATAATGCTTGAATATGTCTACATTCATATGTTTTTTAGTATTGAAGTTAACCCTGTCAATGTTAATTCTCAAAAGGATTTGGCACTATGGCTATGTAAGTTTCATAATCGAGTAAATGATAAACTCGGCAAGCCAATTTTTGACTGTAGCAAAGTAAACGAAAGGTGGCGCGATGGATGGCTAGATGGTTCATGTGATTAGGTCTACAAAAAAAGCTGCACGACAAGACAATGGAACAACCAGTAAATTAATCACTATTTGCTTAAGAGATTGCAGACAGTGTATGTTACATATACGTTTCAGCAAAAGCATACATAAGAAAGCTCACTTTGTGAAAAATGAATGAATGTTTGCTAGTCAAAATAAGAAAATCATGTAACACCCAGCGTATTTCAGTTTCAATATGTAGACATAACATAACAAAACAATATTGTAACCTATTAATCTATTTTCCCATATTTAATGTTTTGTACATATCGACTTCGTTTTGTCCAAGTTAATCTTAATAGTGGACCGGCCCTCGTGTTACAATGGTAATAGGATAAATTTTCGTATTTTCTGTGTGTGTTACAATAACACTATACAAATACTAATTATTTGCTTTTAATTATAGAGCAAATCAAAAGTAAAATCATATTTCATTTATCACTACCTAAATTTCATTTAAAAAACTTGACGTCATAAGTAAGCGAATTTCATAATTTAACATTTTGGCGCATAAGTATGTGCTGTTATCATACAGCTGTTCCTTCTACAGAAATACACATGTAAATATGTATGTATGTTTGTATTAATAATGTAATAGGGCTAACGCATGTATAAATTCCGTATCATAACCAACCTTATTACAAGAGAATTAAGGAATAATAAAAGCAAATAATATAAAATAATAATGTAATAGTATCCAGATATTTTCAATTAATTAAGTTAAGCGGAACTTCCAAAGCATTGTCGTTGGTGCTTCTTTTAACAGTGCCAATTTGAGCATCGACAATTTACATATTTTTATAAAGGTATTTTTATACATTATATTTGATTTTGATAATTAATAAATGTTTCCTACTTTTTTTATTAAATACTTGTTTTTGTAGTGAGTAGTTATTTAAATAAATACATAGGTTTAGTGCTAAAGGGCGCCATGTGATTTTGACGCATTGTCAGCTCTTTATCTTCTCTGCGCCTCTCTAAGTATCATTTTCTCTTTTTGTTCTTTGGCGAGCAGAGCGAACGCTTTTGAAATAGACTTACAATTTATATTGAGCCGTCGAGCAGTGTGGACGTCTTGGTTAAAATTTGCGGAAAAAAGTTGTGGAGCGCTATTAAACTGTATCTAAAGGTGCCAATACACTTTTCATTAAAAAATTAAAGTGAGTTTGTGAGAAAAAGGGGAAAAATAGAGCTTAATCAAAATAATTCAAAATGTACGTTTCTCAATTCGTTGAGAAAATCATAGAGAAACTACAATTGAACGTAAGGCATACATAAATAATGATTGCTGTAATTGTTGTTGTTGTTCTAAAGAAGATTATTTCACAAGTTTGCGCACTGTGACATTACATGTGCACATATATTTATTATGTACATATATATACATTATATAGAAATACACAATCACAAGCACCCGAATCTACTGACACTTCCGTTATTTTTGCAAATTTTGCCGGCAAGAGAATCGGCATGGTGGCAATTTAGATGACGGCGTCAATTTGTACGTGCAGCTGTATTTGTTAACTTTTTCATTTGAGATTATAGCTAAAGCACATTCTTGTAATTTTAAATGTAATTACAAATTCAAGAACAATATTTCGTGTCAATATCAACATACCAAGCAAATCAATAAACAATACAACCAAAGTCTGGCAATCATTAAAATTTCGGTATTTCTCTTTGTTCTCATCTTTGAAAAAATTGGAAAATGCTTAGTCGCCATATTTAATTAACAGTCGCCATTTTAAGTGCGACTTTATAATGCTGTATAAGTAGGTAAATTGTTTTTTTCTTCTTATTTTTTGCTCTGTAGATGCCAAAACTCCAAAAGCCAGCCCCTAACTTCAGCGGTACCGCCGTGGTTAATGGTATTTTTAAGGAAATAAAGCTGAGCGATTACAAGGGCAAATACTTGGTACTGTTTTTCTATCCACTTGACTTTACTTTTGTGTGCCCCACCGAGATCATTGCTTTCTCGGAGCGTGCGGAGCATTTCCGTGAACTTAATTGCGAAGTAATTGGCTGCTCAACTGACAGCCAGTTTACTCATTTGGCCTGGATCAATACACCACGGAAGCAGGGCGGACTCGGCAGCATGGATATTGCTTTGTTGGCCGATAAGTCCATGAAGGTGGCACGTGATTACGGTGTCCTAGATGAAGCCACTGGCATCCCCTTCCGTGGTCTCTTTATCATTGACGATAAACAAAACTTGCGGCAGATTACCATCAACGATCTACCAGTGGGCCGTAGCGTTGAAGAGACATTGCGGTTAGTGCAAGCTTTCCAATATACGGACACTTATGGCGAGGTGTGCCCAGCTAATTGGAAACCCGGTCAAAAGGCTATGGTTGCTGATCCAACAAAATCTAAAGAATACTTTGAGAATACATCCTAAGTTCATACTTTTCCCAATTTTTGGTGCTGTGCGGCGCTGCAACGCCGGTTGTTGCTTCAAGGGAAACGGATGGAATCGAATGACGTCGCACACGCCTATAGAGGCTGCTCAGACTTGCATACCACAAACACGTTTATAAAGTAACAGTTATTTACACATAAATTAAAAAAATTAGATTTAGTTTTCTTTCGACAGAAGTGTACTAAGTACTCCCCGCTTCCCACCTCCTATTTAAATGATATACCCACCCCTCCCCCTCCCCCCACTCAACCACCCACACACACACACACACACACAAACACATACACGCACATATCCCCCACATATAATCATGAATGTAATTTAAGCACAAAGTGTAACAAGTTCTTTTCCTTGCAACAATAAAGCCGTATTAAATAGAAACCAATGCACGTGGAGAACACACATAATATTTTTAGTTCATTACCGCAAAGCAAGCACTGTTGCCGCCCAGCTGTGAAACGTGTTAACACGTTAGACTTTGCCTTATCTCCTTCCCTTGCTTTGGCACGTTCTTGATACCATGAATTGGCTGCGTCTAGCCATGGCTGGATTGTAAACTTTGATATATGCTAACATCTACACATATATGTATATGTATATGTATATATATTTATATGAAACATATACATACATATATGCAATAGGACAGATGTGCTATAAGTATTTCTAGGTATATTAGGGTGTTTTTTAATCAAAATGATTCATTCCACAAAGAACTCATAAAAATCATAGCGATACTTACTAATGCTTAAGGAAAGGAAAAAAATGCAAGTTGTGCGCTTGACATTCAATCAGCTGTTTGGCCTATTGGCCAAGTTTGATTCGAGTTTTCTTTTTCATTTTCCATTTCGTTGGAAATAGTTGACTGTGACGTGAATGTCACGGCTACCTACTGCAATAAACGTTCACTAATATTTACATAGTTATGTGCATGCGCAAATATGAATGCAATACAGACAAAGTATGCACTTGCGAGCTCAGCTCTGATCATCTACTTTCGCTTTGAGGTAATACCAGAAAGCCCCGCTTACAGATGTTGCGCTTGTCTTATTTTTTTATTTTGCATCACGCGCTATCTGTGCTATTTAAGACAAGGTCTACGTCCCTGTCTCTTTGACAAAACCAGTTTCTTTTTGCACTCGTATAAAGGCTCCTACGATACACATACATATGTACACGTCATAACATATATTCACAGGTACAAAACGTGTCGAACGAGTATGTATGTACATATATACACACATACACGTGTTTGTATGTATGCTGATAGAAGCTTTTTCTTCTATGATATCTCAATGGAAGCTACCAGAAGCCGAAACCCTTTTTATTGCTTCAAATGCTTACATTTTCAAGCATCGTAAATTAATGTTTATATTATATAAATAAATATAAAGAAAATGCAGATTTACTTTACCTGAAATGACTTGTTTTAAAAAACAGCTGAATAATATGTAAGTGAACTTTTTTCTGGCATTGCACTAGAAACACCTAATACACTATTGTTGCTTTTTTTTTTTTTTGTGTTTATGTAGAATTTTATATATTATTACTTTTTTAAAGTACGTGCATTTTAAGCATATTTAACAAATTTTTAAGAATACAATTTTAAAGCAGTTAATTAATCTTTTGCCATTAAAAGATAAATAATAGTTATAATTCGAAGAAAGACTGTGACACTGACACTTATTATTTTTCTACTACCGCAGTTTTCAGTATTTACATACATATGTACATACATGTATGTATGTACATTAGAAAAGATCTAACTCTCCACAATGGAGACATAACGGTTTTCTGTGTATGCAAAATACAAAAACTGAACTTATGTAAAAGGTAGTTAAAGAAAATATTGAAGCAACTGTTTTTTTAATGGTGCATCGCAATATCATATATACGTATGTATACATACACTTCAAGTTATATTTATATATATAAATATATGTATGTATATATGCATCTACATATAATATTAAATAAGCTGATGTCTGTCGTGTAGTATTAAATATGATTATTTTTCCTACAAAAATATATTGGGCGTTACAAAAATAATGTACGTGCGCATATAAACTTATAAAAATATGTACTTAGAATTGATAAGAAAACTTACGTTAGTATGAGCGACATTAGATAGGCGTTTATATTCCTATAATGACTGTGCTTTTGCTACGTCCTTTAATAACAACCCAGTTATAGTCGAAGACCCTAATGAATGGTTGACTGATGCATGGAAAAAATTTTAATCTCTATAAGTGGATTTTCCTTATAAGAACAAAAGTAAGCTTTTTTATCAATTATTAGCTTTTTTTTTATCAATTATCAACATCTTAACATTATTTCTGGGTCTCACTTAATTGTAATGAATTGGCTTCTCTTATCAGTATGTAATCCCAGTTGAATAATTCGTGTTTCCGGTTCTTTTCGTGAGTGGAATCGAACGGCATATTAAATATGAAGTTTTATGGCAAGCCTAAAAGTATGCACCTTTAAAAAAGGTGGTATGCCAGCTTGGAAGCAAACCGATAACTTTTAATTTGCTATATTTTTTTAAAAAGAGAAAATAAAATAAATAAAAAATGAACTTTGGCTTTTGTCATGTTTTGTTTGAAATCAATTAATTTTCTGAAACAAAGCAAGTGATAATATATTAAAAAAAAAGGCAAAATGTTGTAATACTTATAATTTTAGAATCGGAGGCGCAGAGTGTGAATGGCGCAACAGGTTGTTGACGTTACTTGTATCCATAGATTTTTGATATCAAAGATTATACGCAAGCCACTGTGCTCCAAATCTGTCCATACAGTCAGACTCTGCGTCGTTCAAGACTGTGAATATCGTAGTTGGTATACCCATTGATTTGCTCCATTTGGTATCCAAGCATAGGCTCCAATTGTCGCCATCAAGGTTAAGGATTGGTTGGCGTGTATTCTGGCAGGAGCCCCTCACATTTGGAGGTGGAGTTCTTTTTTTTACTGTAGACATAATTTGTTCTTTCTGTTGGTCAAGTAGAACTGGCTCAACCTATAACGACATCGTCAATCGCTTGTAAATCGTTATCCTGGCTCAATTGTGTTTTCCCACATCCTGCAAAGTTTGCTTCTGCATACGCCGAATTATCGTCATCTCATTGTAGGCTATGTTATTCGCGAGGCTGAGCTGATGAAACATCCGATAAGATAAATAACATCAATATTTTAGATTTGATTTATTTTCGATTTAATAAAATTATGTGATAATCTACCAAATTTTCAGCAACTCCGAAATTGTCTGAACACTTAAAAGCGCGTAAAATGCGTATTTAATTAATTGATTTCTTATCCTTATTTTCATTAAGTCTTTATTACATATTTAAGCTTCCGTAAACACAATATAATAAGATACCACTACTTTACGAAACGAAGTAAAGAAAATTGGATCAGAAGTTCTTTGTTGTTATGATCCTTCTATCTAAGCTTCTCATTGGATTCAAAGCGATGTGTCCGCAGTGGGAGGTGTTTAATCCCGATTGGATTTACAGCCGTCGCTCTACTCTTAAAACATAGCTATATTGAAACTAATCTAGAGCCTCATCACGCTTGCTGGGTGTGTGTAAGTGATTTGGCCACTACGTTTATGGGAACTGCAACTGTAAGGTAGGTACAAGTATGACAAAGGTTTCTTAGTCGTAAACAGAAATTCACTGCTAGGAATAGAAGCTTTGCAAGTGTTTCACTAATATTGACAAAAATGTACGTACTAGTCAACTCTTGATGTTCAATTTGCTACATTTGACTGCTTTCACCCAAGGTCAATCGTAAACTATGTTTAGGTCCTGGTACTGTGGACAAGGTATAAAGTGTGATGTCACAACTTAAGCTAACCAGAAGAAAGGACTTTTCATTGTTGTTAACTAGTCTGTTGTATAGTATTATTTAGGTATTTGTTGTCCAAAATCCAACACTGAGTAAGTAATGTGGAGTGTCTCTGCTTAAGGATTAGAAACTTAGATTGTAGAAGCGTTGTCTCTTTTGTAACTTACAAAATGTATAACGAAAAAGTCCATTGTTATTAAAAATTATGTATTGATCATTTTATTTCGCGTTTTCTTGTTGAAGCATTCGTGTTGTATTGAATGCTCCATTTACTTCAGTTATTCACGTAAAACGTTCTTTTAATTACGATAGGGAAATAAAACAATTTTTACATATTTTAACTCCCCACACACACAAAATAAATTTAGATGCTTTGCTGGTTCGTCCTACTGTTCCACAGGATACAATTTAGAAGAAGAAACCAAGAATTTTGCCTCCCAGGTGTTTCCTTTTGGCTTCCTCGTGATCCATAATACCGCCGGATGTGGTCAACACGACATAGCCAAACTGACGAGAGGGCAGCAAGTTGTTGGTCCACTTTTCAATGTCGTTGATGGGTACATCGAAGCGTGGTGAGATGACACCGCATTTGTTCAGACGACCAGTCAGATTAACAACAATTTTGCTGGAGCGATGATCATCAACGATCTCAAATTCACCAATATAGCCGTGCTTCATCATCACAGTAAGGAACTTGATGATGACTTTCGAACAGGGTCGCAGCAGCACTTGACGTTTGCCGCGCTTTTCGGCATTGTTAATGCATTTAAGGGCATCGGCCAATACGTTCATACGCACCATGGCTGTGGAAAAAACAAAAAAAAAAATTAGCTTTTTAACACAAACAAAAATACAATATAACACGTGAAAACACGCATCGTAGTTTCCTGCCTATACACAATGTTGTAAGTGAAGTATATTTTAAATTTTGTATGGGTTGGCGTCATGTAAACAATCGGAGATTTAATTTGAAGTTAATTTAATATTTTTCATTCTTTCATTACTTCTACAGTCGGCTATTTAATTAACATGGTGTTTTGTTATTTGCACTGCCACACATTCATACAACAACAAAAACGATAACACAGCTGATGCTCTGTTAAGAGGATGCGGCTTTTAGCCGCTGTCTTAGGGAAACAGAAAAAAAAAATGAAAAAAATCAGTTTACTTGTTGCATAGTATTTTAATCATATTAAAATATACACTGCCATTCTTTTGAATTGTGTTTATGACAATTATATTATTGGGGTAATACAATCGAACACCTCCGAACACTAAACTTTGTGTCATACACAAATAGCTCTTAGTTTTTCACATAATTCTTAGTGTTTGCACAAAATGACAAGCGAAAACCAAGCAAGCATTAATCTTTCAATGTTTGCCGTGTTTATATATTAATTTATCAAAAATTTAACGCGGATTACCTAAGATTTAATTTTGTGATATTTCAACACAAATATACACGACCGCGAACGTATCGGAAAAGAGGAAGTCCATCTTGCCGCATTTGACAGTTTTAGCTGTCATAAGTAAAACAATCGCAGGGTTGCTTACTGATCAGAGTTGCTTCTTACCATTTCATAAAATGGTCACACTCGAAATATATCTTCATTTATATTGTTATACAGCACTGTATTGTGAGCAAAATGTCAAAACAGTAAGTAATTGCAAACATTTTTATAAAATTATAAATATATTTAAACTTTTATTTTAGGTTTGGCCTTATAATACCTGGACAAAAGAAGAAGGAGATTACAAAAGTGCAACCAACTCCAACTAGACCTTCCATTTTCGATGAAAGCAGTAACAGCTCAGAAGATTCCGATGTCGGTCCAATACCCAAGCGACCAAATGCGAAATCTGCTATTGTTAATGGACCTAGTCTAATGGAGCGCCGTGTGGCGCGCAACATTCAACAAAAGGCTTTACTTGAGGATCCAACTATATTTCAATATGACGAGCTGTATGATGACATGGATAGTAAGCGCGAGGATGCCAAGGAAAGCAAAAAGAAAGAACCTCGCGAGTCCAAATACATTGGACGGTTAATGCAACATGCAGAGCGTCGAAAGTTGGAAAACGAACTTCGCATTGAGCGTCAAGTACAAAAAGATCGCGAAGCAGAAGGTGAAATGTACAAGGATAAGGATACATATGTGACAGCAGCATACCGTAAGAAACTTGAAGCAGTAAGAAAGCTACAAGAACAGGAAAAGCGTGAAGAATACTTGGAAGCTATTGGAGATGTTACAAAGCAAAGGGACCTTGACGGCTTCTATCGGCATATATATGAACAAAAATTAGGCACACAAACGCCGGCACCAATACCCAAAACAGCACCCAGCTCTGAAAATGTTGCCTACAAACCCATTAGGTCTGACATAAGCAAACAACGTAGTTATAGAAAGCGTCGCGTCTCTGCTGAAGATGAACCAAAATTGCATGAATCACAATCATCAGTTGCCGATGACTTAAAACCAAGCAGTAGCAACACCAGGGCGCACCTGCCTAACAATATTGATGCTGACTCTGATTTTAGTATTGACGATTCCAGTGGTGAAGACGAGCCTCAGTCTGAGACACCTATAAAATCAAATGATAAAAGTGATGTGAAACCAAATACAGTGTCTAGTGTAACAACAAAGGACAAAGAGGAGATCAAGCCTGAAAAATCACAGCCTGAAGAAAAGTCCGAAAATGACATTAAAATAGTTGAGGAGGAACAATTGCCCAGCAATAAAAAACCGACTATTGATCGCAGTCTTATATGGAAAAAGCGTACCGTCGGAGAAGTATTCAAAGCAGCCGTCGCTCGCTACCATGAGCGAAAGCTGGCCAGACGCGCTTGAATATGTATTTTAAGTAATGAGTTGAGGTTGCTACTCGCTACACGTTTAGTCTTAAAAACCTAAGAATAAGTAAACATAAAAACAGAAATAATATATGCTCTAATATACATTACCATGTACTTTTCATTTACTCTGATATATTACCATGGACGCAGTTCATACCAGATAGGAATATATATTTTTCCTTTGAATGATTTACAGCCGCAGTCGCGTCCCACTTACTTTTGTTTGTCACTTGTGTATAATTATGCTGTGTATTTTAAATGCTGTGTCCTGGTGATATTTTTTGTTAACCCTATGAAAAAAATTATAGCTTTTCTTGTCTATTTAAAAGTTTATTTCATTTAAACAAAATGTTCCTTTGCGTTCATCATGAGAGCAAGCGGGAAAGATATATTTAACTCTTCGTCTTTGTCTATGTTATGCTTTTTTTTACTTACATTAATAAAAGAGAGAGAGAGCGAGAGAGAGATAGTTCGAAAATATATTAGGCTCATTATTATAGTGCGTTTCCTGTTGGTAAAGTCGGTCGTATGGCCAGCACTGGTGGTGCTTTGAACACTTGAGGGGTTTATATCTCGTCACTGCCTGCAGAAAGAGTATCTTAGAGTTGAGTTATCTTATATTACCCATGAAAGCATCCAATGCTTCGCTTTGACTTCTTGGGGCTAGCTGTGGAACTGCTGGAGTTGGGGGTTTGAAATTGAGACAACAATGGTTGTCCAGTGGGTGCACATAAGTTTACTGGTTGTCGCCAAGGCGACATGACATGCACATGCCCTTGCTGATCTTTGCTGTTGCGTTCGCTTGCTTCTCTGTGGTAGTGTCCTGTATTGTGAGCCTTGGCGTGGATGTGGCCCACAACATTGGTACATGATTCGCAATAAGCAGGAAATTAAAGTGATGTATGCGTTACTGTTACCCCATGACTGCCAGTCTTTCCATGTTCTTGGTCCGATTCACTTTACTGCTGCCATTGTGAGTCCTGTTGCTACGGCTGCTTGGTTGCTATTGGTACTGCGCCCCTGTGGTCCTGCGACTGCTGTCTGATATTTTTCTCTATTTTGTAGCTTTGCGGAACGAGCACACGCCTTGAAGTATGCATAATTCTTTACGTGTCAGTGCGCATTTTTGGCATAATTGAAGTACAAACAACTCTGGCCGGCTGAGTGTGAACACACGACCTCCGGGACACTAGTGTGTGGGCGATCCGAAGGCTGTGATTGGGGCATGGAAGGTTGAAAATGCTGCAATGATGGGAATATAGATTCGATATCTGCACTCGATACGAACCTCATTAACTCAAACATTAAGAAGGAGGCGGCTGCCAAACTTAAGATGAGCCTTGGCCACGTTAAGGCCATTTCATGTAGGGCAAAATATGCTCTGCGAGGACATTTTGCAGTTTGCGGCTTTGTTGTAAAATAATGCATTACAATAATTTTCATTGCACAAGGAAGCAAAATGGATGCGTCCTTCAAGACCTTCTTAAGTTATAATTTATTTATATTAAACTCACTTTTACTTTTCCTCCTTTCCTTCTTTACTCCCTTACTCTTTGAACGCTTTCTTACTGTCTCTCTGATGCAAGTGTGTGACCTTGTCCATCCTGCTTCTTAGGGCTTCCTTGCAAGTCCTGTGCGAGGACCTAATTAAAAGTGCTTTATTATGCAATTAACGCCAAGATAATATCACATTCACATTGTCCTGGGTTCTGCACGCTGCCTCCTGCCTCCTGCCTCCTGCCTTCTGCCTCCTGCCTCCAGCTAAAATGGTTGATCTTTGCTGTGAGGGTTACTCAAACTAGAAGTCAAGGCTTTTGTGTTGTCCTTTCGTTTACATGTTTGGATAAAAACTCGATTTCCATACCCCGCGCCTATTGAAATACTCCAAAGGAAATACCTGAGTGGTCTGAATCCTTTGCCAAGTCGATCCAGTCATAGGTGCAAATTTTAATATTATGCTTCATCAGTAGCTATTTATGTTACCCTTTAAAGAGTTGAGAGAATTAAAAGGCTGCTTTTCTGTTTCTGTAGCCTTCGCCTATTGGCAATACGAGGCCCCAAACTTGTGGTGGGGGAGGGGAGAAGGCTGTGATGGGACCAAGTGCGGGAGTCCCCACGATTCGAAATGGCTGCAATATTTCATAAAGTTGTGTGTTTTCTAAACAATTAAATTGAAACTTAAAATGGAATTTATATAAATCGCAGGCGATGGCAAAACAAGTAGTATGAATTATTAGTTTGGTCACTTCTCATTATTTCCCTGCAATTTATTCCACTCCTCGTCTTCCGGACGGCAGTTGCAATTATGAAATAAGTTTCAATTGGACTGTCTGTTTCTGTTCTGACTGCATACCAATAACAGACTCAGTGACAGGCAACGCTTTTCTACTTTCGCTTTGTTGGAATCAATAAAATATTTTATATTATTTTCATGGCTAGTGGAATTTTCGAAACAGCGCCCATCCATAACTTTGCTTTAAACTGCTGATTTGGGTATGGGAATTTAATATTTAGATTAATTTGCTTAATAAAAAAAAGGGAAGGTAGGAAGTCGCGTAGGCTTAGACAATTAATAATCAAATCGCTTTTACTAATTTTTTCACCTGTGCTTTGAGTCCTGAGCAAGGGATGGACACACATAATTATATGCTATAGGTGCGGCATACCTTTGGGTGGTAATTGAATCAAATAGTAAATCGGTTCATCCTCTTTATTATTAAATAAAAATATTGAATGTAAGTGATTATTGTTTAAGAAAATTTATACATATAAGCCGAGACAACTCACATATGTAGGTTGTCTATGCTCGGCTATAAATTGTGTATTATTGTGTGTGTCTTAACTAAACGAAGATTGCCTCTGCAATCGGTTGTCTTTGCTATGCAATAACAGAACGCAAAAATGTTAATCTGTGGATTCTAAATGCACATAAAATCCACTTAATTCGGTGTGAGTCTTTGATGCTTAAAATTTTATAGCGCATTCATTTTGTCCCAAAGCAAAGTGCCAAGCCCTGGCATTTAGGTCGAAAAAAGTTCAATTAGCATGTGCAAGAACCTCCTCTCTCGCTGTCTTCCAGCACAATGGTTGCAAGTTAAGAAAAAGCTTAAATGCACTGCGCATACACCACGCTGGCTACAGGGAAAAATATTGTAGCCTGCTTCCAGGTTTGGGCGCTCAGTTGGCCGAGAGGTTTCGCCCAGCAAGGACGTCAAGATGGACAGCGGGCTAAGGTTAAATTGAATCAGTTGTTGTTTGTTCTACTTGCTCCCATTGCTGCTGCTTTAACTGTTTTTTTTTTTTGGTTCCTGTTGTTTTTATTGTTGTGCTGGTCAGCAGCATCGCGGCTACAGTTGTTGCTAATGCGCGAGTTGTCGCCCGAGTTGTCGTGCCTTCGAATTATAATCACTGTTTATTTTTGCACACTTTGTAAACGCGCTTAAAGGCGGTACTGTGCGAGATTCTGAGCGAATATTAAAAGTGTTGACTGAGTCACAAACTGTCACAGATATTATTAAATTCCCATACAAAAACTGTTTCCTTTCAATTGTGCTCCCCCCCTTCCTTCTGATTAGCTAACTGTGTGGGTGTAGCTCTCTGTAAGTAAGACACCATCGCATTTCGTGCATGTGAGTATGAGTGAATGTATGTGTGTTGCTTTAAATTTTGTCAGTTTGCTCCAATTTAATGTTATCTTTAAGTTTTTATGGGCCGCCCCTTCGTCCCCTGATCCACTCATCCCATCGCACCCTGGCGACTTCTCTGACTTTCGCTACGAGAAGTCCGCTTTCCGCTTTCCGTTTTAGTATTTTGCCTTTCGCTTTTTAATGGCGAACGAAAATAATGTATGAAAACAAATTGTTGGATGGGTTTTCTTTCCCTTTCTTCTTCTTTCCTCTTTCCTCTTTCCTCTTCTCTCTTTCCTTTTTCTTCCTGCCTTCACTTTCCTCTATAAAATCATTTGACAACTTTTAACTGAAGTCAGTGACATGACCGAGTGTCGTTTGGATTAACTCCAAACCCAATTGACTGTCCAAGTCCGAAAATAGGTCACCAGTCACTCTTCTCCTCCCCATCCCAGTGGCCTTTTGTCATCTTATCTTCTTATCCCCAGTTTCCTCCCTTCCTGTCTTAGGGAACTCAACAATCCGAGTGGCTAATTATTCCATTTGTACTCCGCCTAAAGCCGTACAAGCAATTCCAATTGGCATGCAAGAAACACTTGGTTCGTGCCTTGGACTCGTCACTCCGGGCGATGGGCACAGTGGAATGACCCCCCAGTAGGTTAATGAGAAGTCGTTCTGCAGCAGCGAGTTTTTAGCGTGCTGCATTGCAGGAGATGGAGATGGGCAATAGGTGCCTTCGCGCTCACCACAGAATCGCCATAAATCGTACGTAATACGAAAGGAGGCTCCAAATGGAATCTCCTTGGGATTTGCAATGGTCGTTTTGCCGCTCACCCAAGACCATAATTGGTGTCAATTAAATATTATTGCACATTATGTGCCGCTCTTGGAACCCTTCGAACGGGAAAACATCAGACTTTTCGTGGGTGACCAACTACCAAGTAACCAGGACAATGACTTGAATAAACTTTTAGATGTGTGCTGGAATCGAGGTCACTGGGTGGGTCAGATTTGAATGGCTGTTGCACAATGTGCGCGGGCGATGGTGTGACAAAGGGGAGGGATGTGGCTTGGGGTTGGATGGGTTATTGAATTTGGCCAAGAGGATCTCAATTAGGCAGATTGTGTCGAGATTGTGCAAAGGTGGCAGGTCTAAGGAAAGTCGTCCACCTTCAAGTGCTCCACAGCCCGAAGGGACTAGCCGCCATTTATCGATTTGTCATTCAGATGCAACGGATTGGAGACTAGGTTGCTCGGAGGCTGTTAAGCTCGACTTGGTGGTGACAGCAGCAGTAGTAGTAGGGATCTGTGTGGATCCATCCCCGACCTGCCCAGGTCGCGTCATGGTTTCTACGCCCGGCAACTGGTTGGCCTTTGAAGTCCCAATGCTGCAGCTCTGGTTACAAATTCAATCAAACAACTGCCAACTGTCAACTGTCAAGTGTCAAATGGAAAGTGTCTTGGGTACTTTCAGAGGATGGCGAAGGGAAGAGTTGCTTCTACAGCGGGGGCGAGAGCGGGAGCGGGAACGGGGTGGACAGAGAAAAACTGGTGTCAGTCTGTGACACCTGCCCATACAATATGATATGAGATGATAGGCAAGCGGCGATGTAAGCCGATGCTAGATGAAAGTGTGAAAGTGATGTGCCCATCATTGACCCTTGTCTCTCCTCCATCCACCCACATACACCCACATACACACACATACACACACACTCCTCACTTTTTATTGTTTTCCGTAGAAACAACTTGGTTTTATTTCCGTTACGGCAAAGTCCACCGCACAAAGGGAAAACTGTGCCAAGTGCCTGCCGGAGATGCTCTGCGTGTGTCTGTAGGAAGCACAGCTCGAAAGAGGGCGCTGGCAGGCAGACCCATTCCCTGCTGGAGTGTCTGGTCTGGTCTGTGGGGTCTCTGGGGCTTCCTCCAAGCATTCATGGCAGCACGCAGCTAACTAATTCCTCCTTCCACCACCAACAACTGATTTTCCAGAGCCTAACCTGGGGAAATGGAAGCTAACTAGAGGCCTTCCTTGCTACCTGTTTACTTGGCTACCTGTTGCCCAATCAATCAGTGGATCTGTCGATATGGATAGCAAGCCGCTGGCAGTGACGTTCACCAGTCTGGCGGTGCTTGTGCTGCTGCTCCTCATGTGCGTCTTTCTGGCCTGCCACTGTCTGGGCCCGCGAGCCGCCAGCTGGATGCGAATGCGCTCCAACAAGGAGGAGAAAATCGGACTCTCCAAGCACAAGCTCTTCCATCCCAACGGCTACATGGCCAGTGTAAGTGGCTGATGCGACAGTTCCATCAATTCCACGCACAACTCTCGATGATCCTTCAACTTTGCAGATCCAATCGGGCTCGGAGTTTTTGCTGAGCACCAGCGGCAGCTTCAAGCGCTTCGATACGATTGACAAGGACGACCACAATCGCCCCCAGAGATCTCATCAAAATACACAGAACCAGCACCAGCATCAGCTGCTCATTGGAAATGGAGGGGATTCGTCGACGACAACCACGACGCCGTTGTGGAACCTTCCAAAGGCGGACGTCGGCATTCCTCCCCAGCCCCTGCGACCAGCCCCGGCACCCAACAGTGCGGGTCCAAACAGCAAGAGTGTCACCTTTTCCTTCACTCAGATCAACGAGCTCCCATCACCGTCGACCGAAAGGGTGGATCCGCGGTCCTGTCTGCGTTCTCCCCTGCGTGCGGCACCCGTTGGAGTTGTTCCGCAACTGGAGGCGCCACCGCCTTCGCGTCTCACTACCTCTGCTTCGGTAACTCTCTCGGCAACCGCAATACCACGACCAATTGCCAAGCGACAAGTCTCCCTGCAGCAGGGCATCAATCCTGGCCAAGAGCCAGTGCAGATGACATCGGAGCACCGGAATGGAGTGTACAAGCAGACGGATCTTGAGTCGGATCCACGTAAGCATCCATTGACACGACGTAACTCTAGCACAAATCCGTTTCTGTGCGAGTCAACGGAGCAGCTGCCGCAGGCACAGCCACACATGTTGACGGATCTACAGCCTCAGCCACAGGGAAAAGCAGAGGCCAAGCAGAAAGCTGAGATACACACGGAGCACAATGGACAGCACAATGGCAATCCCTTCGTTACTAGCCACAGCCACAGCCACAGCCACAGCCACAGCCAAAGCCAAAGCCAAAGCCAGAGCCAGAGCCAGAGCCAGAGCCTGTCCAGCCGCCTGTTGAAGCTGCAGAGTACGAGCAATCCTTTCACAGGACTCACACAGCGGGTCAAGGGGCCCCACTTACTGCAAAAGACTATCTCTGAGGATTACCTTTTCCGGAAGCTGGGCACCAATGGTCAAGTACCGAACGGACATGCAAGTGCCACCAATGGAAATGGCAATTCGACTTGGTGCTTTGGACGCTCCCTGTTGCGGCAGGACTCTACGATCAGCCTTGGCCTGGGCAGCCGCAATAATTCTCAGATGTCCCTGGATGGCTCTATGGAGGGTATTAACCTGGAGCACGCCATCTCCTGTGATTCTGTTAACTCAGATGCATCCTCACTGTGCCTGGACCAACTAGATCAGCCCTACACCCAAATAACAGGATACCTCTGCGTCGGCCTGCAGTACGAGAAGTGAGTCACCCGGCGCCATGTGAATCCCCAGCGAATCGCATTCCAACTGTTCTTCTCCTTGCAGATACGGCAGTCAAAGTCAGAGTGAGGAGCAGCTGGAGCTAACGGAGCTAACGGTGAGCGTGTTGGAGGCAAAGGGACTCATCTCTCCGTTCAGCATGGGCCTGGATTCCTTGGACACATTCGTTCGTATCTACCTGGTGCCGGATCATGCAGGTGGCATGCAGACCAAGGTAAGTGCACACCCCCTTGCCAATGGCAGCCCAATCATAGTTGGGACACGTAACCACAATCACTGCCTGCTGCGTGTAGGTGGTGAAATCCACACTGACGCCCGCCTACAACGAGAGCTTCAACTTTCAAATGAAGCGTCACCAGGGCAGGCACTCGCTCTGGTTTCATCTGTACCACAATGGACCCGCCCACACATTGATTGGCGAGGCGGAGATGGAAATTGGGGAGATGGCACGCCCGATTACCACTTGGATACCACTGTCCGACTCCCGCAAGTGCAATGCTCGATGGGGCGAACTGATGTTCTCCCTGAGCTACTTACCCACGGCGGAGCGGCTCACCATAGTCGTGGTGAAGGCGCGCAACCTGAAACTGGACTCGGACATGGACCCCAGCCTAGAGCAGCAGGCACATTCACCCAACTCGGGAGCTTTGCAACACGTCTTCGTGAAGGTAAGTGCAGTGGAGGGAGGAGCACTGGTTCCCCAACTGGTGGTCACATCTTGGCATCGATTTTAGGTCTATCTGATGAACAACGACAAGAAGGTGCTCAAGAAGCGAACTTCGCTTAAGCGCAAGGATCGATGTCCCATATTCAATGAGTCAATGATCTTCAGTGTGCCACCTCAAGGTCTGACAACTGTCCAGCTGCGACTTACAGTGTTTGGCGTTACGGACAATGGCATCCAGCCACTGGGTCATGTCATTGCTGGCAGCTGTGCCGTTGGGAAAGGACTTCGCCACTGGCATCAAATGCTCTCCTCTCTCCGTAAGCCTGTCGCCATGTGGCATGTCCTCAGGCGGGCTATCAACCAGCCCATTTTCATTGGCGGTGCCGAGGCCGTGGTCGCCGCCATGCAGAACTCCCTGCACCGTTCCAGTGTCAAGCGGAACAGTATCGTCTAGGTTCAATCTGGAATCATATATTTACCGCTGTCATAGCTAAAATTGCACCAAAGGATTTTTCAATGGCTGCCTACTTGGATATTTTTTCGTCCGTCTTTGCTGTTAATCCCTGAACTGCATTTACTTATTATATAACCAAAGCGAGAAGCATTTTTTAACTACTTTTCTCCCCTCCTTTACCTCTTCGCCCCTTTACCTCTTCACCTCTTCACCCCTTCACCCCTTTAAATATTTTTCTATTTTTGTATATATTAGGAGTACCTTTGGATTCCCGAGCCTAACTAAGACCACACCCGCACCAAGGCACCTACTTTGCCCAACACAATAATCATTTATTCTTAAACCTAACATGCACACATATACATATGCATATATATACATATGTGTATCTACATACATATATATCCTCGGATCTATATAATTATAATACAAAAAATATTATGTATAAAAGTTTAAGCTTTGCCGCTGTTCATGCAATTCCGAACAGCGAATGACACGATATCGTGTTATCGAGCTTTCGTGTTATCGGCTATCGACGCCAGTCGACTGGCAAACTTCTACAACGAATATGAGATCGCATTTAGCAACCAGTAGTCATTTCACATGTTGTACTTAAAAAAAGTCCTTGAACGTCAATGTTATTGAAACATTTTTTTAAGGATCGAGCAAAAAAAAGCATTTACAACTTTTCGTTATCCTTTCGCTGAGAACGAGTATAGGGTATAGGGAGGGCCTGAATAAGACTTCTACTGGTCGATAGATTAAATAACACAAGTGGCTCCTATGGCAGCTTCACCATAAATTCTCCCCAACATTTTACCAAGTGAAGGAAGTATATGAGGAGTTGTTAGAAATCCTTACCATAAGTACAAAAGAAATATAATTCGTACATCTCCAATATATTCTGCAGGAGCCTAGTAGATAAAGGACAATGAACTAAAATACCATTATGCTCGATATATCCGAAGATATTGCCAATCTTAAAAGTATCCCAGAAGTTGTTACATTTTTTCTCTGAGTGATCGGACACCTTAAAGTAAATATAACGCATCCTTAGACTAGTAAACGAAATAATATATATATATTTATATATATATCTGTATATATCATACGAATATATACGACATACGGTAGATAGATCGGTTTTTGGCAATCATGATTGTTAAAGTATTCAAATATATGATATTGTTGCATTCGATATGTTGGAAGGGCCCTTTGAGCAATGTGATATACAACTATTCAGATATACAGATATACAGATATAGTTAGCTATACAACGGATATAGTGTGTGTGTGTGTGTTTGTAATCGGTTAACTAGTGTTTGTATTAGCATTTTTATTATTATATATATACGGTATATGTATTATATTAGTGTACGTTTATCGATCCGTACCCGTATCTGCATCTATATTTGCATTTGTATTTGTATTTGTATTTGTATTTGTATTTGTATTCGTATTTGTATTCGAATTTTGTATTCAAATTTATATCCATATTCGTATTCACATTTTATATTTACGTGGAACCAAGAGATATTTGAAGGGTATTGGAATTGGAATTGGAAATGGACTCGGACTTGGAAGGCAGCCACAAGCCAAGAAGCACCCAAAAGCATTGCGTTAAATGACTCTAGCTTGGACTGGAATTAAGTATTAAAGGAAGGAGTATAAAGTAAAGCCATGACAAGGTCGAGCTGTAAACAGGAAGTTGGCTTCCTTGGTAGACATTAAATTTAAGGATATTATGAAAGCAAAAGACAATAACTTTGCAAGCATTTAAATTATAAATTATTTATCGTGCGCATGAGCTAAATATATACTGAATAATACTGCATATATATAACAGCCAGAATATGTTCTCTAAGAGTCCTTTATTCTTTGTCGTTCAGCCCACGACTTTTGCACCCAAATCTGAAATCTGAAATCTGAAACCTGAAATCTGAAATCTGAAATCTGACCAGAATTTTCTGGGGAGCTGTCTACCTTATAGAGCACACGCATGATCGTTCATATGCACGTACAGTCTATCTGAAATCATAGAACTATATACACACATAAATATGTGTATATATCTATTATATATATTTATCTTTATATACACTCATATTCCAATACTTCAATATAAACGACCAAAAACCAAAGCCAGGCACAAACTTCTAATTACAGATCAGTTATTTATTGCACACGAATGATTTATAGGCATGTATAAAATAAGTAAATAAATAAAACGAGTATTAAATGAGAGAATTAAAAAATGATGCCCTTTACCGGAGTTCAAGTTTAAGGACTCTGATTAAATAGCTTTATGCATATAAGCCATGAGCAGCCCGTTTTGTACTTAGCCCCCACAAAGAGCAGCGAGAGAGAAGCGACGACAAGGAGAGACGAGGGTCGTAGAAATTGTTGTTAAATTAGTTAAATTATCGTGTTGAAATTGTATACGCACACACTCAGATATGTATGCATAACTATATTTAAAATATATACCTAAAGTATTAAGACCAGAAATATATATACTTACATTTAAATCATACTTGCGAACACTACGAATTGTTATACAAATAAAAGAGAAGCAAAATAAACCGATAAACGATAATTGGTTTTTCCCATTGAAATCTCAGTTCCTCGGTACCTCGATCCCCCGATGTACCCCATGTGGGGTGGTGGGGGCTGGCAGGGCAGAGGGTACTCAAAGATCTCAGAATTCTACTTAAAACATAACAAAGCAATTAAAATTGATACTTTCTATGCGTAGCCGGGACCAGACAACAGCCACCGCCAGGTGGACAGAGATGGACTCGGGTTAATACAGATACAGATACAGATACAGATGCAGATACATTTGTATCTTGTGCCAGCTCCCAGTTGAGACAGTGATTTTCAATTTAAATATGTGTCCATGATGCTTGCCAGCTGTGCTGCCATTGGATCGTCTATTTTTAGGCGCTCGGATTAGCAGCCAATGGTAGAGGCGCAGCGAGACTGAGGCTAGGGCCAGCCCAAGACCAGGGCAGACCACTTGACGGCAGCGATGCCAAAGGCAACGCCAGACTGTCTGGGAGCACATTTGGGAAAGTAGCAAGGGCTGTCAAGTGGTCGCTGCTCCTTTTCCTTCGGTCATTAAGTGGACGCGCTTAAATGTGAAAACGTTCGCTTGATCCTTTTAGTTGATTGCTGCCCGCGCTCGTGATAAGATCTGTGCGTGTGTGAATAACCTAACTACCGATCGAAATGCCAATGAACCTCACAACCTCCAAGGAGCGTCGCATGCTCCGCACTCCGAAGTGTGCGCGTTGCCGCAACCATGGCGTTATCTCGTGCGTCAAAGGACACAAAAAGCTCTGTCGCTGGCGGGAGTGCTGCTGCCCCAACTGTCAGCTAGTGGTGGATCGCCAGCGTGTGATGGCGGCTCAGGTGGCTCTGCGACGCCAGCAGACGATGGAAGCCCTAGAGACGAGCAACAGCAACAGCAACAGCAACAGCAACAGCAGCCACGCATCCGATGCGCATAGTGATGAGGACCTGGCAACCCAGCGCAGCACTCCCCCCGCACTGGCCACACCCACAAAATGCACCTCCATCTCCGCGCACACAATTCGCACGCGACAGGCGCTAATCGCGCAAAAGAAGATTTACAAGCAGCGCCTACAGCACCTGCAACAGTCCACACTGCACATAACTGCAGCCATGGAAGGTAAGTCAAGTCCTTCAAAGAACGCATTAATAGTCTAGTGAGAGAGCGTGGGCTGCCGCCATGCGGTGCCACATTGTCTGGCTCGTCGCGTAACTTGAGACGAGTGAGCTGTCGCCCAGGGTACAGGAAATGCCCGATCTCGCACAAAACACAAAAACAACAACAACAACAACTGCAATAATAGAAACAAATTTGTCAAGAGTCGCCCAGTGAAATCGGACGCTTGCCGTATGCGGCCAGGCTCAGACGCACTTAGGGGTCCAGAGGGTCCAGGCTTGACACCTAGATCCAGGCCGCAGACTCAGTCGCATTGCCAGGCCCAATTTTCAATACGTAAGCTGATCCATGAAAGCGGAAAAACTTCTTCAGGCAATTGACAAGGCAAGGACAAATGTGGCGAAAGTCAATAATCTACTGGGGAACGTCTCATTGTTTTTCTTTTCAATGTTCCATCTGGTTTCCAGCTAAATGACAGACAGGCAGACAGTCAGACAGTCGGGCAACAATAAGGTTATGGCATCCTGAGAGTCTGAGACTTTCACCAGATAATTTGGTGCCGCTCTGTCTGGTCTGGGTTTTAGATCTCGTTCTGAATTCCTTTGTTTATAGATCTCAAATTACGTTTTCATGTGCCTCGACCAACACTGTACCAAAGGGTGAACATTTCATGGTCATTTTTGACTTAGGGAACTCAGTGATGCACTGCGAGAATTGAGCAATTTTATGGATATTTGTTACGACGCAAAGATCAAAGAGTTCGACACCTCGTTTTTGCCCGCCTCCTTTTAAACTGTGTAATTTCCAATCTAATGCACAACCATCTTTCTTCTCCACTTTTAGAGTACAGACAACGTTTTCCCACATTTAATTCGCCGCTGCTGGAACGTATGCGTAAGAGACGCGCGTTCGCTGATCCGGAACTTAACTATGCCATGGATTCAACGTTTTTGGGCGGCTCCGCCTGTAGCAGGATATCACCGCCAGTGCCAGCCTTAGGTAACGCCCTTTACGACATAATAGGGAATGCCGCCGCTGCCGCAGCAGCAGCTGTCGAGCAAACAAATCACCAGACAAACAAGCAGCAGATACATCACTTAATACCGCTCCCTCCACACCCATCAACCCTTACGCCATTGGCAAAGAAACCAAAGCTCAGTTTCTCCATTGAGTCGATTATTGGTATAAGCACGTAGCCAATAGTTTTCGAGGCTAGTTATTTGTATATTACACATACCTTTTTTTTTTAATTCTTAAGAAGTACTTTAAATAAAAATAAGCATACACAATTCAAACATTTATAAGTGTTGTATATTAATTAATAAACTAAGAGCATTCAAACAATTGAGGGCTTTTATTTTTTGTATAAGATGTATATAGAAATATACTTCATTAGTTAACAAAAGTGGGATTAGTTATTAATATTTTGTAAACTAAAAGAAGCATTTAAAATTTTATTTAGGGCGCTTATCGATTAAAAGCTTGCACATATTATTTATCGATATAGCTTTATTCCCTGCATGTTTCAATATAAAATCTAGCTCAGTGTTGCCACCTGTTCAAATAATTGACAAATGTAACTGTAATTATAGTGACACAGTCACAGTCATTTGCGTATAGCTCATCTTGCGCATGGACGAGTAGAAGTGTTGATTTAATTGGTGAAGAGACAAATATGACAACAATTTTTTACGTCGATCCGGAACTAGTGCTTGCACACGGTCGCAAAGTACTTTTCCTGAATCCAAATGACTTACAGATTTTCAAGGAAATTGAATTGCCGTCTACCCTCTCGGAGTTGGGTGTGAAAATCACCGAGACGAACCAGGACCATCAGTCGGCAGACAAAAATGAATCGAAGACAACTTCATCAACTCATCTTGTTGTACAAAACATCAAGTACTCACCAGATCGTCAGCTCATTGCACTAACTACAGCAGGACAGAAGGCATTACTTCTCTACAAGAATCACCCAGAGAATGCTAAACTTATATCTGTGCGTACTTTGGGGCGGGCATCCAGTGCTCTCACCTTTGCCGCAGACTCTACATCTGTGTTAGTCACGGATAAGACGGGTGATTGCTACCTATATGACTGTCTCCACTTTGAGACACCTCCTCGACTATTACTGGGGCATTTAAGTATAGTTTATGATATACTATGGACACCGGATAAAAAGCACATCATATCCTGTGATCGCGACGACAAAATTCGTATTACAAACTATCCAGCCACCTATGACATACACAACTATTGTTTGGGTCACAAGGAGTTCGTGGCTGAAATGGCACTGTTGACCGGCAATCACATAGTTTCTGTGTCCGGTGATAAGACGTTACGTGTCTGGGATTATTTGTCCGGTGAGGAGATTTATAAACATGACCTACCTGCTCCAGCTGTACGCATGGAAGTACGTGACCTCATTCCAAATAAGAAATATCAAGTGGCCGTCCTCTTTTACAACCACACTGAAGCTATTGGCTTGTACGAACTAACACTTTTAGATCAATTAAGTAACACTTGGGGAATAGCCAATGAGAAGATGGTATCCGCTGAAGCTAGCACCTGGACAATTAGCAATTTTGCCCTCACCAGTGATCGTATTTACGTTGTAGGTTCTTTGAATGAGCGACTTTCAGTACGTGCTTACAACATTGACGGAAAAGAAGACCCAAAGGTTCCGCCAGGTTGGCTGGACATGGTAATGGAAAATTTTGCTGGACAGGAGTGTATCCCAGAGGACATTTCTGTGTGGTTTAAAAAGCGCTACGACAACATTAGCGATTACATGGAGCGCAAAAAACGTCGCATCGAGGATCAAAATCAACAGAAATAAAAAATCAAGCTAATGGACAAAAAGAGATTTTAATAAATTATCCATAAAAACTAACTTGTTTCGAGATAAAAGTTTTTTTAATCTGTTATTTATAGCCGGGTGGGAATCTGACTGTAGGCATGTTGAAATGATGAGCTGATGAGACCTCTTCAATTTAAAAACGGAGAGCAATCAACTTTAAATACATACGAGGATTTTATTTTATTTTTAATATTTCAGTTACAAAGAAATAATTAAACTGGCTTATAGTCTAATTTGCTTTCCAGTTTTTTGTTATCCGACACCTTACGTACGGCCTTCATAAAGTCTTCCTGGATAACATATTCACGTTCGGCTCTGCAAAGCAAATGCAATAATTACATTATTTTTTTGGTTAGTTAAGAAATCTTAATTCTTATTTCAACTGACCTGATAGCAAAAAGTCCAGCTTCTGTGCAAACATTGCGCAAATCCGCACCGTTGAAGTTATCGGACAATTTGACAATTGCCTCATAGTCTATTTCGCCGTGCTTCGCTATCTTAAGTGCATGAATCTTAAGAATTTCCAGGCTTAAAAAAGAAACATATTGCAATTCTAAGTTTGCTTTAAACATTGAAATACTTACCGTGCCTGTTCGTTGGGTAATGGAATCTCAATTTTACGATCCAAACGACCAGGACGTAAAAGAGCAGGATCGAGGGTATCTGGTCGATTTGTAGCCATGATCATTTTGACTTGACCGAGAGAATCAAATCCATCCATTTGATTAAGCAGCTCCATTAGCGTACGTTGAATCTCACGATCCGCTGATGTACCCTCAGAAAAACGACGTCCACCGATGGCATCAATTTCATCCATAAAAATAATGCACGGCTGATGATCACGGGCATAGTTAAACATTTCACGTATAAGACGCGCACTTTCGCCAATATATTTATCCACAATCGCCGATGACACAACCTTTAAGAAATTTGCATCGAGCTGTGAAGCAACTGCTCGCGCAAGTAAAGTCTTGCCTGTGCCAGGCGGTCCGTAGAGAAGACAGCCCTTTGGTGGCGTTATACCAACGCGTAAGAACAATTCAGGATTAAGCAACGGTAACTCAATAACTTCACGTAATTCTCGAATTTGTTCGGTGAGGCCGCCAATGGCCGAATACGTTACGTCTCCAGGGTCCTCATGCGACATGTTATACACTAATGGATCAACTTCACGTGGTAAGTAACGCATTATCGTTAGTGTAGTCATATCCAATGCCACGCGTGTTCCGGATTTTAGCTTGGCCTTATCCAGCTGTCGACGGCAACCAACAACATATCGCGGTCCGTTAGTTGCCTTGACAATAACTGTAAATAGGCCCAAATAATTTTGAAAATATTTAGCAATTTTTGAACCACAATTTAGTCTCATTTTAAAGCGTTATTGATGCTTACATTTATCTTCGGTTAATTGTTTTAGGACTTCTCCCACAATTTGGCCAACACTTTGCAATGCCTTTAAATCATTTTCGGATTTATCATATAGTTTGGTAAGTTCCTTTATTTCTTCACGTTCTGCAAACGAATAATTTTTTTTACACATTTTTTTTATATTAGTATTAATATTACTTACTTTCTTTGAGGCGGCCCTCAACTTCTTTGTGTTCCAGTAGTTTTTTTCGATAATCGGACAACGCTTTTTCGCGTATTAAGGGAACAGCAGTTACAGTCATCTTAATTGGTTATTTGCAGTTATTTTATAAACCTATAAACATTAATTCGTAGCAAAATAAACCAAATCGGTCTAATGATATTGCAGTTTTACAAAGTAGTGATACCAGTCCTAAATATAGACTAACATACAAAAATTAGAGCTGGTGTTTTTTATATACCAAGATGAAATTATTTGTAGAGAGTCAGTATATTATGTATTTATCGAATGTTAAGTTATATTGTTAAGTAGTGGTTGTTCAACAATTTTAACTGAAATCTTAAATCTTCACATATATTTTGTAGCAAAGGAGAATGGATTTACTGAAGACTTTTTTCTGGCTTTTAGTTTTATATTCATATGATTATTTCTGTTATAATGCAATATGTGACGTCACATTAGCTTCTTTGTTATAAATACAAGGAACCTTTATTTTTTATTCATATTGGGTGGCAAAATGCCATTGACTGCACAATTTGTGAAAAATCTGCAAAGATTTCGTCTAGTTACCTTTGATGTAACGGATACACTTATCCGGCTCAACGAGCCAATGAATCAGTACATACAGGTGGCAGCAGCACATGGAGTTACTGGCGTCGAAAAGACCAAAATTGAAGAATGCTTTCGACAACAGTTCAAATCGATGAGTAAAGAACATTCGAATTTTGGACGCACTACCCCTAACATGAACTGGCAAACCTGGTGGGTTAATTTAGTAATCAAGACATTTTCCTGTGTTGACGCTGAAATATCAAAAGCCAAGCTTGAAACTATCGCTCATGAACTGATTAAAACATTTCGAACGAAAACTTGCTGGACAAACGTCGAGTGTGCTATAGATTTGGTAGCCCGCGTACGTGAAGCCGGCAAGTGCGTGGGTGTTATATCCAACTTTGACCCCTCTCTAACGCAAGTACTTAGTGCCATGGGATTTGACAACAAATTTGACTTTATTTTATCATCTTATGAAGCCGGTATCATGAAGCCAGACAAGGGTATATTTCAAATACCTCTTAATCGTCTGGGCATCGCACCAGCCGAAGCCTTGCACATTGGCAATAAGTTTGACATGGATTATATGGGTGCACGTAACAGTGGCTGGAGTAGTTTACTGGTTCAGACACAGTCAGAGCCAACTCTTGATGCTACAGTAGCAAGCAAAGACACATATCCTAGTCTAGCTAAAATGCTGCATGCCTTGGAAACGCAAGAGATTGTTTGGTGAAGCGTTCCAAAAATTTGGCAGTTTTTAGAAAATAATAAAAAAAGTTCAAAACTATCTGATCTCTTCCGACCCAAACATAAATGTCATTACGGATAGTTCATTGTGTATATAAAAAATAAAATAAAACTAAAAAATTTTTATAAATTGATAATATATTGTCTTATTCTTATTATCTCAACTTTGAGCAATGCGTTTTTGGAATTATTTTTATAGCGATTTTGACATAACTTTGTTAAGTCTTTGGTGAGTCTCCTCAAATCACAAAAGACAACATATTTAGATTAGTTAGCATTAAATAATTATTCTTGTAGACTTACACATATACTATAAAGTTTAGAAAAAAATATTTATACTGCTTATTGTTTATATATTACTTGAGGAAACATTTAAAAAGCGTCCAGGATAAAAGCTTACACGAAGTTGACGTAGTTTTTCTGGATCTTTTATCGTGAGTTAAGTAAATGGTGTTTTAACATGTTTATGTGGCGGCAATAGTGTAAAAATATAGAGAAAATAGTAAATATTTACAAAAAGATATAAAAGAAATTTCATATAACCCGAAAGATGTTTAGGGAATGCAATTATAATTGGGTCAATACAGTGTCTATGTTGACTTGGTACCTTTGGCAGGCATTTGGGCTTTAGCCGTTTTTAATTGTTCAAGATTAAATTGTTTGCGAATTTCCGTTGACACCTGCCGTATGACACTCTCTGTGTTTGCCATCAGGTCGCGCTCGAGACCTTCGATGTCAATATCCTTACTTTCAAGGCGCATTTGCATATCCGAGTAAAAGTCACAGAAGAGGACCGGCTCATCGGATCCATTGGGTGTACGAGTGCTACAGTATTGACCACGTCTGTGCAGATCGTCGTTGTTGGTTCTGGAGTCAAGAAAGCGTCGTGCGCCCAATGGTAACTGCTGTTGGATAAGTCGCTCATGGTTCTGTGATATATGAAATTTAAGCTTCTTGAACTCCTTCAGTTCGTTTTTCATGTACTTCACATAACTATACATTTTGGATGTTTTTTTTGTGAGGTTCTCCAGGCAGCTGATAAAGTTTCGAACCTGTTGTGTTCGCGGCAAGGTACTAGGATCCAAACGCTCTGCCTCATCGAAATGGTGTTGAGATCGATTGAAATCATGTTTCATGGCAAGAGCCGAGGCTAGAACTACATGGTTCTCGGCTTCCATGGGACCATGATCCACTGCAGCGCTTAATATAAGATCTGCATCAGCCAGCCTACCCATGCGAAAAAGTATTGTTCCCAAACTAAGTAACGGTATATCTTTGTGTTCCGGCGGAGCCAACATTGTTGCCAAACGAGCACAGGGTAGTGCCTGCTGAGCATTTCCACGCATACGCCAATAGTAAGAGCTTAATGTATGAAACTTCCACGACTTTGGATGACGAAGCAGTCCATCCAATGCAAAGCGGCGCGTCATCTCGATAGTGGCAGTGCCAACGTTAGTAACATGCTCTCTTTCCACATACGCGGCTTCCAGTACGTCGGGTTGAAAACTTTCGAGATGATCGTAGGTGGCCGGACCCACACTTAGTTCATGGTAGTTGGTGCATATAGGCTCTAGGGTACGCTCATTTTTCGTCAACGTTTGTTGCGTTTGATGAAAATCTCTCTGATCCGGAAAACTTATACGCCTAAGTTGATCCGGTGTGATTTGCAAGTAAGACATGCTCTTTTCAAGCAAGTAATAGTCCATGGTACACTTGGCCTGCTCGGCTAGATCCTCTCCAAAGCGCATAGAAAAACGTAAATGCTCAGCAATTTGCTCCCGTTTGCGTACTAGCTCTAAGTAACTACGCTCTACATACTCATTGTACCGGATTTGTTCCAGGAATGCAATCAAATTATGCGGTTCGCGCATAAAGAAGGGAGAGTCCATTTTTTGTACAATACGATCATCCTTCAGCACAAAGTGGTTGCTTGCATTCAGCAGGTGAATGCAGTAACAGGCGGTAACAAGAAAGTGGCGGAACCTCATTATGCATTGATGAGCTTGAAAAGTCGCGAATGGCGACTTGAAAAAATTAATTCCTTATTAAAAGTTGAATTTCAAATAAATACATTTTAAAAAAGCTTGCGGATTTGTAAATAAACATCGACAACAGATTTTGTAGTTTTCGTGGTATTATTTAGGCTATGTTAATTAAAAGTATAACGCCAAAATGTTAATCCAACTCACTTATTCTCAAAGATGTTAAAGAGCTATTACTTAAATAATAATGTACTTATATTGTTTTATTATTGGATATAGACAAAATTTACCTTACTAATAAAAATATTAAACTAATTAAAGATTTTTTGTTATAGATCAATTAACGTGTGAGCAATGTTGAATGAACAACATTTATATCTCAATAAAATTCGATACAATATTGTATTATTTTTATTATCGTACATATTATTTTAAATTGGTGAGTGATTAAAATTTGTCTAATTTATGAACCTAGTTTTCTTAGATTTAAAATTGTTTTCTTTGCTGTATATTTAAATGACATAAATGGTGCATTTTTTATTAAAAAGACGGTCACACTGATCACTGCATAAAATGCGAAAAAACGGAATCGCAGAGAACTATAACGCGGAAAGCCACAAAAAAAATTCGATTCTCGTGTGCGTGTCTATTTGCTTTGAAAGCAGCTCTTTTGTTAATAAAGTAAACTTCTTCATTGATTCCAACGCGTCTTAATAGAAAAAGCCAAGGGAAAATGAAACGTCGCGCTCATGCTAAGTAGAAGAAAAAAAAGGCACACACACAGACAATATACATACATGTATACGCACGCACGTCGTTGCGAAGGAATATATGTATCTACATATACATGTATGCATGTGCGTGCGCCCATGTGTGTGTGTGTCTGTTCGTGTGTGTGTGTGTGTGCGTGCGTTAGCTACTGAAGTCTAAATTCTTATGAGGGGGTGGAGACAGAAAGGCGGCGTTGAAGCGTTGTAAGAAAAACGTAAAAATGAACTGGCGCAGTCGACGACGACTACTTTATTATAAACGCCAAAGTACGTATGATCTTCTACAACGGCTACTACTGTGATATTTAGTTATAAAGCCGCCCCGCACCGAATACAGGCCTTGTACGTGTCGTATACGTACCCTTGCGTGAGTTTCTGTGTGCCTCAGCCGCTGGACGACGTTGACGACCAAAAAAAAAAAAGGAAAACGAAAATAAAAGTTCAGAGTTATCAACGCAACAAACAAAGCGGCATCATCAAGAGTGGAAGCAAGCGCATAAACAGCAGCAGTACCTCAGTGAATATTATTAAAGGTATATACATAAGTTCATGTGTATATGTGTACTAGGCGCCGCCATTTTCAGTATGATCCATGTAACAAAACAGAAAAAAAAAAAAAAATAATCAAGCTAGGGTTGGCAAAGATTGTACTACAATAAACTTGGACGAAAATTGTTATATATATATATATATATATATATATATATATATATATATATATATTTGTATATATATATATAAATATTAAAAATGCACAATGCGCGAAGTTTAACTAAGTCTTTACCCTTCAATTTTGTATAGAACCAAATTTTTTGTAGATGACTTCAGAAGCTCATGCAAACTAATAATTTTTGATGTGAATATTTATTTGACAACCCTGGCATCTTTTTCTTTGTTGACATTTTTTGTTGTGCGTGTATTTTTCACTACGCTTAAGTGATGATAAGAAAATTACCTATATATGCCTAATGCTTTAATTAGAAAGACAAAAATCAAAACTATTCATTAAAATAAGGCTAAAGAAACCAAATTTATTTACCTAACTTTATTTTTTAAAAAGTGGCAACCTTGCGCAGGTCACTCTCATTTATTTGAGTTGCAATGCGCATGAGTGCATAGTTGGTCTCGCTCTGACTTCCAAGAAATGCATGTGGTCGTCCGCCTTATAAACAGCTGAGAGTTGATACAGCTCTTGGGAACCAATGAAATACATATGTATTTTATGTATATAAAACACTCATTCATATGTTTTTTCTTTTTTTTTTATATATGTATATATATATATATATATATATATATTTGCAATAATTGCAACAGTATACGAACAACTTGCCGTTTTTAGAATTTTGCCTATTTTATTTTAAAAAAAGTGTATACAATTTTCCAAGTGTTCAATGAAGTTAATCCAAAATTGTGCTATTTCGTTAAAAAAAAAAAAACGAAATTGTATATAGACGGTATTATTACACATGTGCTTCCATGTTAATTGATTTTTGTTTGGCACGTGTATGAGTGTAAAGAGCGTATTAGAGTAAACGAGCGCATGTCGCCTTTCAACTTCTCAATTTCTCGTTTTGCACCCAATGTTTAAAAAGTTTTGTTTATTGTATCAGTTGCATATTTCATATGAAATTTGCTACTCATTTACACAATTATTATTATTATTTTTTTGTTGTTTATTTATTTATTATTGTTATTTTATGTGGGCTCTTGTACTTTGAGTCTTCTTTGTGAGTTTCTACGAATGAGTCTGACACTAGCGGAACACGCTTATCATTATCAGCAGCGTCAGCAAATACAACTTTTGCTTTTAAAAGCTTTTTAACAATTCTGTCTGTGTAGGTGTGTGTATTTTACGGTTCTGTCAAGTCCCTGGTTGTCAGTGATGCCATCTTTTTTTTTTTTTTTTTTTTTTCTCTCTCTAACTTACCAGCATATTTAATGACAGCTCCTTGAAATCTTTTCCTTATACTGCTTATTTATTTATTTCCTTTAAGATGAAACATTGATTCAGGAGCAACATTGAAATGTCTTAATTTAACCTAAGCCGAATTTTAGTATTTCTTCTATCTTTTTCACTTTTAATTTAATTGTCATATCTTCCAAATAGTTTTAATTCAATTTTGGGCTGTTTAATGAGAAAAATATCGAATAAGTTTATCTAAAAATTAAAATGGTACAAATTTTTCCAAAACTAATTGCACAAAAAATAGGAATTACCAAGAATTTTTTTTTAAATTTTACACTTGCTTAAAGAATTAGTTTCAAAACTTGAGAAAGACTTATTAAAATTAAGAATTTTTTTAGTTTTAATAATTATTTTTTATTGCAGACTGCAAACATAAACAGGATGGTCGTCGGGTTAAACCATACGCGGCGCAGTGAAACTGCCGGCAGATTTACAAACAACAACAACAACAATAACAACAACAGCAACACAAACAACACAAACAACACAAACATTGGAAACAGTAAAAGCTCCACCAGCGCAACGTCTTCAATAGCCACTGCACCCTCAACGACGACGGTAACTTTGTTGTCGTCGTCGTCAATGCCACACGCCAACCACAAAAATCAAACCGCATCTCATAACGCACTCAGCAGCAACAGTAACAGTAACAGCAATAACAACAGTAATAGTGGCAGTGGCAGTGGCAGTGGCAGTAGTAATAACACACATCAGCAACAACATAACCATCATCATCTTCACATTTACCAGACACAACATCCGAGCTCGACGCACCAGAACGCTGCGTCAGGGCCATCGCATGGCGGTGGTGCAACGGGAGGAGGCAGCAGCCTTAACGGGTGCAACGGCTCAGCTGTTAGTCGATTGTCACAATCGACGGGCATGTCACCGCGTGAGCTGTCAGAGAACGATGATTTAGCCACATCACTTATTTTGGATCCACATTTGGGTTTTCAGACGCACAAAATGAACATACGCTTTCGGCCACTCAAAGTGGACACTCAACAGCTAAAGACAATTGTTGATGAATTTATACAAACACAGAACTATGATGTGGCTATAAAACGCATCTACGAAGGTCCCTGGATACCACGTCATCTCAAGAACAAAAATAAAATCGCAACTAAACGTCTGCACGACCATGTAAGTAGCTATGAAATAATGTTCTAGGGATGTTGATCGAATTTTAGGATCTAGTGTAGATTGAAAACAAATATATGAGTGAATTCTGAAAGCTTTGCAAGATCGAAATAGTTGTTAAATTTAAAAAACTTAATTAAATACTGAATTTATATTTAAGTGACTTACGCACGATAATTTATATAGATTTTCAAACCAAAAAGATCAATATCTCTAGAATTATATCGAAAGACTTGGTAAATTAATTGTTACGTTAACTTTTCATTAGATTGTGCGATACTTACGTGTATTCGATAAGGATAGTGGCTTTGCAATTGAAGCTTGTTATCGGTATTCTCTCGAGGAGCAACGCGGTGCAAAGATTAGTTCGACAAAACGTTGGGCAAAGAATGATAAAATTGAATGCTTGGTTGGCTGCATTGCGGAACTGACCGAAAGTGAGGAGGCAGCTCTGCTGCATTCCGGAAAGAACGATTTTTCGGTCATGTACAGCTGCCGGAAGAACTGTGCACAACTCTGGTTGGGACCCGCTGCGTACATCAATCACGATTGTCGAGCTAATTGCAAATTTTTAGCGACGGGGCGTGACACTGCATGTGTCAAAGTTTTGCGGGATATTGAGGTAGGAGAGGAAATAACTTGCTTTTACGGCGAGGAGTTTTTTGGTGATAGTAACCGATACTGTGAATGTGAGACATGCGAAAGGCGGGGAACCGGCGCCTTTGCCGGGAAACACACAGCCAACCAATTAAACGAGGCAATGCTGGGCTTAACGAATGGCCTGGGCTTGGGCCTAGGAGTGAGCGCTGCCGGCAGCGCCAATGGTGGTGGCTATCGCTTACGTGAAACTGACAATCGTATTAATCGCATCAAGAGCCGCACCAGCAGTACCAACAGCACCTCCAATAGTAACAGCAACGACAGCAGCAATGCACCCACTGCCAACACAAATATAAATGGAAGTACAATACCACAGCAACAGGTTGCGCGGCCAAAAAGCGGTAGCTTGGAGCTAAACGTAGTTGCACTTATGGACAAGAAGCTACCTAATGTGGTTGTCTCGCCCCTGACAATGAAGGAGCTTCGTCAAAAGGGAATGACCAAGTATGACGCCGAAATGATAATGGCCAATGCGGCATACCACCAACATCAGCAGCACCATCATTCACAACAATTCCACGCCTCACATTTGCCTCACCAAGCAGCTGCAGCTGTGGGTCATGTGCAGCATGCAGAGGCTGCCACTCAAGCAACAGCAATGCAAAAGCCCCAAGCAGCTGCCGAGCTCAGCAACGGACGAGCAAACAGTACACTTCGGAAATCAATGCGTATGAGCACCAGCAGCAGCAATTCTACAGCTTCCACTGACGAGCCGGCAATGGCGTACGGCAACAGCACTGCCACAGCAACTGCAATAACCACAACCGCATCCATTGCCAAAGCACCAGTTGTGCTAGTGCCGCGTTACAAGCCAGCGGCTGTGGCGGCTTTACAACAAAAACAGCATCGCCAGCAGCAGCGACAACTGAGACGCAGTGAGCGTCAAACGCAGCGAATAAAGGTTGCGGATGGCGTCGGGAGTGGTGTGTACAATAGCCAATTATTAGGTCAATACCTCACCGATAGTGAGAGTAGTGATACTGATTTTCAGCAACAGCGGCAACAGAAGCAACTCCGACAGCAACAGCAGATCTTTAACATGCACCTATGCAATGAGAAGGGAGGCGCTGAAGTGGCCCAGGAGAAGCGTGTAACACGCAATAGTGCTGGACGTGCCGCTGCTGCTGCGGCAGCAGCCGTTGTAACAACAGCAGCAACACCAACAACAGCAACATCTGAGCAAGGAAACTGCAGTAACAGCAACAGCAGCATTATCAGCACGAGCAGCAGCAGCAGCAGCGGTAGTAATAGCAACAACAACATTAAAACAACGACTACAAATTGTAATAATTTAAATAGTACTAATAGCTGTAGAAATTATATTAGCAGTAGATTTAGTGAACGTAAAATGAAGCCAAACGAGCCGGCAGCAGCAGCGACGACAACGGCTGTGACGACAACGACAACTTCATCGATAGCAACATCTTTTTCGTTGTCGCTGTCGAACGTTGTACCGTGCTCGTCAACGCCGCAGCCGTCGATCTGCTCAGCTGGCACATCAGCACTGATCGAACAACAACGGCAGCAGCAACAGCAACACCAACCACACCAACAACAACAACAGCAACAACAACAACAGCAACAGCAGCCAAAACAACATAAACAAAAACAACAACAGCTTCAGCAACAGGCAACGGCAGCAGCGATACGCAGTCGAAGCAGCAGTCCTGCCTACAAAAAGAACCTAATGGCAAGTTTTGACCAAACAACAGGAGCAATAACAGCTAAGCGGCAGGCATCGTCTGTGGTGGTAGGCACCACTTCAGTATCACTTGCAGCTGCAGTTGCAGGAACAGAGCCAACCAACCAAAAGAGAAGCCGTCGTGCTGCAGCGCTTGTCGCCGCACAGCACATTCACTGCGAAGCAATTGGTGGCATTACACACCGCAAGCGGCATCAGCAGCAGCAAACACAAGCAACAGCTGCAGCATCAGCGGTGAGCAACAGCAGTAGCAGCGCCGTGGAGCCACTTCTGAAAACACCCGAGCGACGACTGAAGCTCACTTTGCGAATGAAGCGGTCACCCATTTTAGATGAAGTGTTTGAACTGGGCACAAGTCTCAGTGAGGAACGTCAACATGCACTTCACAATGGTACCACAACCAGCAGGTCCACCATGACCAGAAGCATCGGCGTCGGCGGCTCTGTTGTCACCTCCGTTGACAGGGGCAGCAATACTTGCAGAAGCTTATCCCACAACACAACCAGCAGTGGCATCGAGTATGAAATATTACGAATGGAAGGCATATCAGAGCATGGAAATGATGATGATGATGATGACGACGAGGAGGACGAGGAAGATTATGATGAGGAAGACGAAGTAGATGTAGATGACGAGGAAGGGGGGGGAGACAATGTTGAAGTTGACAATGGAGATATAGTAGCTGAATGCAACTCCAACGAATGGCGTTCCAAGGAGAAAACACGAAGCACCCGACGAGCAGCTGTTAATGCTGCAACTCCGCCTCCCTCTAGCAGTATATATGGGACGCCACAAAAGAAACGTCTGCGCCTGATATTTGGCAACGAGTCGCACACAATAGACATTCCACCATCAACAAGCACAGCCGCAGGAACAACAACTGGCAGTGGCGTAGATGAGCTCAATAACAGTAGTGGGATAAGTGCAAGTGATGAATCATTCAATGCTTCCTATGCCAGTAGCAGCGCCAGTGGAAGTGGGAGCGGGTGTGGCAGTGGGAGCGGCAGTGGAAGCAGCACGAGCATGACTGTTAATACTTCCTCATTGAACAGCACTCAGACATCTGCTGCTTCGTCGGTCTGTGATACAGTCGAAATGACAACGACAACAACAACATCATCTACTACTTCAGCTGCAGCAACATCGTCAGCAGGAGCACGACTAGCGGAGGATTCATCTATTTCAACAACTTCCAGTGGCGCTCCTTTTCAAACGGCTTGCACATCGACATTGAATTTATTTCAGCGCTCCAAGACATCGAATTGCTATCAGTTGAACGGTGCACGAAACAATTGTACCCATGCTTATATGGGCTACCATCAGCAGCAGCAACAACAGCAGCAGCAACAACAGCAACAACAGCAACAGCAGCAGCAGCAGCAGCAACAACAGCAACAGCAACAGCAGCAACACCAACAGCAACAGCAACAACAACAGCAATTGTCAAAATATCCCAATAACATTCGAAGTGTGGAGCAGGCGCAAGCTGTCGTCAGTAGCAGTAGTAACAGCAGCTCCGCCAATTACGTCAATAATGGGAACAGTGTTACTAGCAGTATCAATGGAGCAACTGGTGGAATTTCCAATGTCGTCTCAAGCTCCTCACATGCCTTCCTTCCTCAGTCGTTGACCATGCCGAAGCACACATTTGGAACTTGTGCACTTCTTGCACCCACAAGCTTTGCCAGTCTACAACCACAACAACAACATCAGTCGATCATGTTAACAGCAACAACAACAGCAGCAGCAGAGGCAGCAAATGGGTCTGCTGCTGCTGAACAACAGCCATCGTCCACATCACCTCATCAGCAGCAACAACAGCCGCAACAATATTATCATCATCCACAACAACAGCATAGCAACAAATAACCAACGACTGATCTCTATGTAAAGTGACTGCTCTGCTACCATTGCCAACACATAAGAAAACAGCAACAGCAACAGCAACAACAAATACAAAAGAAACCAGAGCTGATTTTGCTGCTGAAAAGAAAAGAAAGAATAACTATCGTTGCACTGCGCTTGGCTGCCTTTGCCTGCTGCTAAGAATCGATTCTTTATCCTTTATCCTTTAGCATTTCAAAATTTTCTTTTAATATGCTTTGTGCTTTACTGATCGGACAATTCTTTGTTTATTTTAAACCTTCTCCCAATTTCGTTAACATTGAAATACCTAACAAGTAGAAGAAGAAGAGGAAAGAAAGAAAAGAGCTTAGAGAATCACAGAGATTTTATGATTTATACCAGTTTCTAACCAGCTTAGTTGCCAGCTCGGTGAGAGTTGGTGGAAAAAGAGGAAGAAAAAGCAAAGTGCTGAAAGCGAAATTAGCGAAGCTCACAAATAACAATGAATCAATGAAACAAATTTTAAAAACATGTCCGTTAAGTGCAATAAGTCTTGATTACATTTCTTTTTTGCTTTTCTTTATATTTCTCTTTCTCTCTCACTTTCTGTCTTGCCATTACAGATGGATATTTCAAGCATAAGAGTAGCAAGAAAGCGAGTGTAAAACAAAATGCTGATGGTGGTGGTGATGGTAATAATGATAATGAGAAAGAAGTTGAGATTAAAATGAATATGAATAATACCTGTTACAATTATAATAACAACAACAGCAATAATAATTATTATAATAATAATACATGCAACTACAGCAGCAGCAGCAGCAGTCACAATTTCAGAGTTAAAAAATTAAGAATAGAATTAAAAAACTTATACAAATCATGTACAGTTAAACCGACGTAACCGTTCAAAATTAATTGAAATTACAAATTGCGAAATGTGAATGATAAAAACGACCAACAAGAAGAAACAAAGCTACGGAAGACGACCACAACAGCAAGGAGAACGGAGCGTTGTTCCAAATACAATAACAGTTATACAGAGAACAACCCGTAAAAGGATAAACAGGAACAACACAACGGTAAACAAAACTTGCTGTAGTTTTTCTTTGGCTGTGCACTCTTTCTCCCTCTCTCCATTCATTGAGCGGACAAAGAAGAAACGATGCGTTAAGGAACAAAAACGAAAAACAAATAACATATTGTAAATGCAAGGCACATATACAACCAAACAATTACAAATACAAATACAGATTACAGACGCAATTAGCAACGGTTTTAGACGCCTTAAAAGTTAAGCTAAAAATATATAAATATTTTACAAGAAAGTGCAACGAGGAAATAAAATATATCAAAACGCCAATATTCTGTAATACAGACGAGCAAACACAGGAACAGCAGCAGAAACAACAATAACAACAAATAATATAACAAAAACAATAGCAAAAAGCAATATATACAAACCTCCTATAAATACAAGTTTATATGCAAATACTTGTATATGTATATTTATATATAAGTATATACACACATATACATATATAGATATATGCATATACATAGTAAAATGAAATTGCAACCATAGAAAACCAAATTATTTGTACATAAAAAATTATAATTAAAAGGATATACAAAAATATTAAAAGAAAAATAAATATCGCAAATTATTTAAAATATACAATCTTATGATTTGTGTAGATTTTTAAGAACACGGACATGAATACATGACGACAATGCACGAGAATTTTCTTTTCGTTTTGTTGTTGCAGTCACCACACCAGCAAAAAATATATTTCCAATAAAAATATAAAATTTGTATTTTTGCAATTGAAACTTGCGACAACTTAAGCACAAGTTGTGTTAACTAGATGAAGTTTATTGCAACACCTGCAACCTTTTTGTAGTGTTCACATTGTTAATTTTAACTTATTTTAAATTAATTTAGTTTTACACATACACCGTATAAATAAAACTCAAATTTATTCACATCCTTTTGTAACACTCACTCCCATACATAATATACATATTTGTCCGTCAAAATAGTTTTGAAAATTTGTTTACGCTTAGGTTTTGTTTAAAGTAGCATTTTAAGTTATATTTATATTTATATAAAATGCTATATATATATATATATTTACATTTACAAATACAATTATATTAAACATACACATTACTCGCATAATAAATGGCATCCTGGGCGGGAACTTGTTTGCGGAAGCTCGTTCTATGATTGCGGTTGGTCTGTAAATTCTAAATGGTGTGCATTTCTGCGCTTGAAGCGTGAACGAATAATGCACGTTTTGTTTCAAGTTAACATTGCACAAAAGTAGATTTATAAAGTAAAACCATTTACCTTATCAATTTTACGCAATTTACGGTGCTAAATGTGGGTTTCTTCTTGCTTGATTCATTTATAAACAAAAGTTTGGTGCAAGCATTTGCATTTATTTGAGGTTTCTACTTAACTTAGTTATAAGTCGTGTAATGTAACCTATGACATTTTTTTGTTGAATTAAATGTGTATGATTTAAATGTGAGTGAAGGGGAGTATGTTTTAAATGTCGTTACTGCTGCGGTTGCTTACACTAGTGTCCATATTTCTGAAAGTCCCATTCGCGATTGTCCAAGGGACAAACTTGACGGGTCTTCAGCCAACGCGAAATGCAGTGGAAATGAAAGGCATGATTGCAAACGCCCCAAGCGACAGTGCACTCTTCGCTGGTAGCTGATGCCTGATTGGCCTGACACTCAATACAAAGATCCATTATATGATTTCGACAGATGGCGCAGTTGTCCACAACAATGTCTAAAAAGGAACAGAGCACACACTTAAGTTATTTGACTCAGTTTTGTGAATTAGATTTTGCTAAAACTTACCCCAAGCCCAGAGTGCCACAGCATTCCACTATTGTTGCAAAAAAAGTATGAAAAATAAAAGTGTTAATACGCCATCTTAATTTTTTTTTTTTTCAGTTTTACCTTTTTTACTTCAAAGCGCTTACGTTCGCCTTTGCTGCTGCTTGACGGAACCTCGAACTCTTCCTCGTCAACCTCCATTTTCAGATTATTATTAACGGTACGTTCAAAAAAATAAATAAATCACTTAAATTCTTTTTGCACAACGTTATTTGGACATGCTTAACATTGGCTTGTCATAACCAATGTGAATGAAGCTTTAATAACACACGGACTTAAATAAGCCTACTCGATATATTCTCGTATATAAAATATACCAAATCAACCGACTCGATCATAAATTACATTACCATTTAAATAATATTTAATAAAATAAAAGACTTTTAAAGTTGAGTTAAAGAATTCTTTGAGACTTGATTTTTTAGTCAAAGTAAAAAATATAATATATTAATTTTTATTTAAAAATAATAATTGCGACTGTATATGTCACTTTTTATACTGCTTACGAATTTTATACCAAATTTATAGCTTGATGTGGAATTATAACACTATCTGAATGCAGCCACATTCATTTCGAATATTATTGGCTACTGGAGAATTGCACGTGTTTTGTTGTTTTACTAACTTGTAACTATTCAAATAAAATACATACGTTGCGGTGATGGAGGACGTCGACCATCCCGTCAGTGGCCAATTGGCCGATGGAATTAGTAATCAAAATGCAGACAGTGCAATGATACTCTGCTGTGAATGTGGAGTCGCTATCCAACCGAACCCAGCCAATATGTGTGTGACTTGCTTGAGGAATCACGTTGATATCACAGAAAATATACCAAAACAAGCGGTACTGCACTTTTGTCGTAGCTGTGAGCGCTATTTACAGCCACCCAACGAATGGGTACAAGCATCCCTTGAATCTAGGGAGCTCCTTGCTATATGTCTTAAAAAATTAAAAGGATTAAAGGATGTTAAATTAGTTGACGCTGGCTTTATCTGGACTGAGCAGCACTCCAAGCGCATTAAAGTCAAACTTACTGTACATGGTGAAATCTCTGGCGGTACGGTGTTGCAGCAGGTGTTTGTGGTAGAGTTTACAGTACAAAACCAAATGTGCAATGATTGCCATCGCACTGAAGCAAAAGATTTTTGGCGGTGTCTGGTGCAAGTGCGTCAGCGTGCTGATAACAAAAAGACCTTTTACTATTTGGAGCAACTGATTATGAAGTATAAGGCACATGAAAACACACTTGGCATTAAACCCGAACACGGTGGACTGGATTTCTACTACGTCAGTGAGAATCATGCACGGCGTATGGTTGACTTCTTACAAAGTATGGTGCCAGCCAAAGTTACCACATCAAAGCGCCTTATTTCACATGATATACATAGCAACAATTATAATTATAAATACTCGTGGTCCGTGGATATTGCACCCGTGTCAAAGGATAGTGCTGTGTGCTTATCCAAGAAATTGCGCCATCAATATGGAAACATTTCTCCGGTTTGTCTAGTAAATCGTGTATCGAGCAGCATACATTTGATTGATCCATTTACAGCCCAAATAGCTGAATTAACTACCCAAGTGTATTTCCGTTCACCTTTCGAGGCTATTTGCAATCCCAAGCAGCTGGTTGAGTATGTTGTTATGGATGTTGATATAATACTAGAAAAGGATCGCAAAAGCTATCCTGGTCAGGGTATAATTTCTTTCAAGCATACCCTCTGCGACGTTTGGGTAGTTCGTGCATCTGAGCTTGGTATCAATGAGAACCCAATACATACTCGCTCCCATCTGGGTCATCTACTTAAAGTGGGTGACTCCGTTATGGGCTACAATATTGGTGAGGCTAACATTAACGATCCAGAATTCGAAAAACTTTCCTCGGAGCAAATACCTGATGTGGTTCTTGTACGCAAGCACTACGACAGACAAACGCGCCTCAGCCAACGTTTATGGAAGATCAAACATCTTGCTAATGAAGCTACAGATGAGCGTAGTAAATACGACTATCATGAATTTCTTGACGATATCGAAGAAAACGTTGACATTCGTGGTCAGATTAACATTTACCGTGATAGCAACAAATCGGCTCCCGTTGAAATGCAGTCGGGTACTGCTGACTTTCCACAGGTGGACCTTGCGGAGATGCTTGACGACCTTACTCTTAACTGTGCGGACGACGAGATGGGCGAGGATGAGGGTGCTGAATCGGAGCCGCAGTTATAAACGGTTTTATTTAATTTTATAATTTCATTTTATATTATTTTTTATGTATATTAAACTTACATATTTTGAAAATAAAACAAACATTAAAAGGTAAAAAAATGTTTCTTTATTTCTTAAGGCTTATTAAAAATGTAAGACTTATTAAACGATAAGTATATCTGTATGTATAGTTGAGGATGACAAGAAACCTTTTTAAAACCTTTCCTTTCCCATTTTCCATGAAAACTCAAATGAATGATTTCAAATTATATTTGAATATATTTTAGTTTAATTAAACTAGTACAAGGATATTAAATTAAAGATTGGCTTAGATTTAAGTTACTTACGAAGAAATTTCTGAATTGTTTTCGTATTACTGTAAGTGTAAGTATCCAATCGTAATTAACTCAATTGCAGAGACTAGATCAAGGAATGACATCCGGATAAGTCAATAGGTTTTCAACCTCTGAACCGATCGAAGCCATTGCTTTAGAAACAAATCAGACTGCTCGTTTTGACTATGTATGTATATGTGTGTTGGGTTTTCGAATGTCGCACATTTTGTACCTGCGATTGGGCATCGATCAGATCTACAAAGTTGTCAACTATTTGCAGCCCTTGCTAGTCTTTTGTTTCAGCAAGTATCTGATGGGGTTTTCCGTTATGCGTGTGTTTGTTATTAGTATGTAATTGTCCAATACTTTGTACTTGCAGGTGGACATTGCAAAAGCCTCCAAAGTTTCGTTTCTTCAATAGTCTCTGATGGTTTTTACGTTTAAGAAAGTCCCAGCTTGGGCTTCTCCTTAAAAAAATAAATATCATCGGAATCACAGTGCTGCGATGACTCCACCTCCAGCAGTACACGCTTGATTATAGGTAGGATATGTTTTCTTGTGGCCTGTACATTGTACTGCCGAAAAAAGTGGCCACCCATAAAATTTGTTTCCCTGTCATATGGCTGCAGCTCTAACCGAGGTAGTTGACACTCGAGCAATGCATTGCGAACAGTTTCTACCAACTGTGTCTGACCAGTGAGTGAGATAAGTGCCAAGTCCCGTTGAACGTGATCATCTGTATGTGGCGGTACATACATTCCCAGTATGACTAGTAAATTACTTCCAGCAGCAAACTGACGTATTGCCTGCTCTGCGTCTGGTTTATCAATAAAATCTCGGGATAGAAGGGGTAGTCCGGCAAGTGGTACATTGAACCGCTCGGTTTGAAGTATCTTCATGTCCTTGCGGAGCACTTCAGTTAACGATAACTTAGAAATATCGGCACGTGCTGCTACCAACTCATTGAACAGTACAGAGCGGTTTTCTTTTATATTCAACAGATCTTCAAGTTTTTCAACTACATTTACATCACGTGCATTAAAACGCTTTGCATTAACTGCAAAATTAATTGTGTCCAGCAAAATGGTGGCATGAAGTAGTTCTGCAACCTCCGTTGAACACGGTTGCTTCAATTCTAGGAAACGTTCACCGACAAGAGTGGCGCAGGATCCCACTGTGGGCTCAATTATTCGTACACAGTGTGCAGGCAATAGGTTCACAGCGGCACTTTTCTCTAATGGGCGATGATCCAAAATCTGCACAACGTTAGATGCCATACTGCTGACATGATGGTCCACGAGTATTACATTGATATCATTAGAAAGTTGCTGGGGTAAGTCATCACGGAAAATTAGCATTTTCTCGTTTATCTTACACTTGTTGAGCATATGTCCCACCTCTGTCTTTAACGGATAATCAATTCTGGGAATGTTGAGTATGGGAACATAATCATGATCCTGCCGTTGTTGAGTATAGATATAAGCTAGTGTTAGGGCCGATACAGCCGAATCCAGGTCGCAGGACTCGTTGCCAATTACTAGATGCAACTTGCGTTGCCCGATATCTGCATTTTTGTCTGCATGGCTCTGATTTTTTGGTGAACAACATGCACCTTCATTCTTTGTTGAACTAAAAGCATTAATATCCACCTTCTCCAAAAGATACTATATTGACATAGAAATGATTTGTAATTAATTATTATATTAATTAATTTTTAATTATTATTTCACAATGGTATATAAAAATACTCACACAATTAAGCGTAGAGCGCGCTTGCAACAAAAAACGAAGGAAACACATTTCCCAAAGAGATCTTAATGGCACTAAATTACATTAATAAAAAACAAACAGATTTTCCTTGACAAAGCTACAATTGTCAATTGTTGATATTAAACATTCTCGATAAATTGTTTAATATCGATGAATCGGACAAGATATTGGTGAGCAAAAGCTCAACTTTAATATTAAAGTTAAACAAAAATAGACAATAGAACAAATAAGTCATAATGAGTAACTAGCAAGAAAAATATTCCTTCTTTGAATTATTAATAAATTATTTATATGGTGTTAAAATACTAAATAATAATATAGGAGTTGAAATAATTAGATTAATATTTACTGAATAATTTGTATAATAAATAAGTGAATAAGCTATAAATGTTTAAATTTAAACTGTCTCAGATATATATGTAATAAGTATAAATTTTAAGTTGTTGCTGTGATTAAATATGAAACTGTGTATTGTTTTTAGAATTTAAACTTCTACCGCCCGCAATACAGCAAACTTTTCAGATAACTCAACTCAACTTTTCAGATAATCGACTTATTTTATCGATACCCTTTAAAAAGCTTCCATAGTCGATACCATTTTCTAGCCATCCCTAATTTTCAATTAAACGGCATTTTGTGCGCGTCTCATTGACTATCCGAATTGTATTACAATTTGGGCTATTGCTTTTAAAGCTAATCCATAGAATTAAAAATATATAACACAACATGGAAACACCACGACGTAAACTTAGAAATTTACATTTGGAAAATGTCCAAAACAACAGTACTCCCTTACAAGTTCCACCGTCACCGATGCTTAAAACACTTGGACTTGGCACCGGTGTCAGTGTATACCGCTTGGACAGGTCTCCAAGGCACGGACATATTAGGTCGCCATGGGCTGTTAAGCGGATCACACAACGCACTCGGAACAAAAAAGATACCATCTACAACGACCGAATTATTCTTGAAGCAGCTATTTTACGGTGAGTAGGTGGTTTAAACTTACTGCCTTCATTGTCCTTTGATGTCTTCGTATTTTCCACAAATGGTGTGTACCACACTGTGTGTACATATACACCGCTAAATGAGAAGTGTGTACACACGTGGGCGAGCCGATGTAGATGTGTGGGTTCATATATTTGCAAGTGCGTGCGTGCATACGCGCGTGTGCATATGTGCGTGCGGCTGCTGCGTCTAATTTGCTTGTGTGCGTGCATTTGGTGTACATAATTGCGCCGTTCGTTATACACACAACTGAATCTTTTTCCTAGTTACAGTTATTCTAATACTTATTATGATTTATTATGCTGCAGCCAACTTAACCATCCCAACATTGTTGGATATCGTGGAGTCGTAAAAACAGCAGAAGGTGTGGACACATTAGCCTTGGAACTGTGCACTACATCACTTGGCAGTATACTAGAGGAGAGGCACGATGAGGACCTTGGCCCACTGCCCGCCAAACACATATTCAAAGTTATATTGGACATAGCACAAGCTCTTGACTTTTTGCATACCGAGGCGCGTATCTTACACGGTGATCTTAAATCCTTTAACGTACTTGTTAAAGGTGAGTTTGAAATATGTAAGCTTTGCGATTTTGGTGTTACACTGCCATTAGACGAGAATGGTGAAATCAACTTTCAGAAACATCCCCATCTTCAGTATGTTGGTAGGTAAAACAAATTTTAATCATTTAGATAACTAAGTTCCTTATTATACATACTTTAAATATTTCGTTTAGGAACGCCTCTTTGGTCTCCGCCGGAGGTAATCGATGAGATGCATATAATTGACAGTAAAGCGGATATATTCAGTTTTGGCCTTATTATCTATGAAACGCTTGCGTTGGTCCCGCCTCACATGCTTGAACTAGACACAGTGCTTGATAGCAGCTCAGGCACAGAATCAGAAAACTCACAGGACCTGCCGCAACGCAAGCAACTCAATTTTGTGGATGGCAACATTGACGAAAGCGATGGGAAAAATAACACTGCCGATAATATTACTGAAAACATTTGTAAAGATGACAAAAATGGGGATGGTATCAAAGAAATAGACATTACCGATAACTCAATGTTTCATGACACAGAAACAAGCGCCAAAGATGCAGGCAGGATAATTGAAAGCGGCACCAATGATGATGACAACAAGGAGAATGACATTTCCGATTATTCCTTTACACAAATTGAACAAGCATATGGGACACGACCACCGCTTCCAGTTGCATTCCAGCTCAGCGATGAGTATAATTGCATTTTAGAGGTTTTCTATCTATGCACCAATGCCCACAGTGAAGATCGACCTTCGGCGCGTACCATCTGGCAGTGCTTTGAGAACAATGAATCCAATATGTTAACACAATTTGACTTTGTCAACGAAGAGACAGCCGAATAGCATTTAGGTTAATTTAATTAATGAACCATTCAATTAAATAATAGTTCTTTAAGTGAACATGTGGCTGTATACACTGCCACTTCTCCCATGCTTCAAGCTCCTAATGTAGAATTTGTTCACGTTGTAAAAATAAAATTTTTAATTGTTCAACACACCCCAACCACAAAAACTCTTTCTCTAAACAAGCGTTAAAATAAGTTATTTGTTTAAAGTTTATAGTTTGTATGAGAGAGAGTGAAAGAAAAACACAGCTTTAATGATTTTTTAATATTTTTTATATTGTCCGCAAATAAACAAGGAATTAAAAAATTACACTGGGTTTTAAGTCAATCTAAGTCTGACCCAAGTTCCATATCTACGAACTTCTTAAGTATAAAAATAGTTACATTTTTGAAAAAATCTATTTATGCTCTAAAATAAACACTTTCCCAATAAATTCGTTAGGATATAAAAAAGTAAGGATCAAATAGGATTGAAAATATGTTTAAGGCCACTTCTGATTAACGCTATCGCGAGAAACTCGCGCCCAAAAAAATCCGTACTGTTTTTCGGAGTTTCGGACTTGGGGATTCAAATTATAAATGAAAAGTTAAAGGTGTACATTTTTTCAGTGCTTTTAGATCACTTGAATTTATTAAAAATACATGCAATAAAATGTTTTTTTTTTTTTTAGACAATTTAGCATACGCCTTTGTGTGTGTAAAAGGGTCTTTGTTTTTGTGTGTGTAAATGTGTCTGTGTGTGTGTGTGTGTGTTATGTGACATTTTAAATAAAGTTATTGTTGTTCGTTAATTAATAGATCGTGTACATTTATTGATTTGGATTCACGTACCGCCGACTCAACTGGGCCGCACGAGCCATGATAGACTGGTGTACAGCATAGGGTATTCGGGCTAGCATAAGGACTATCTAAAATATTGTAATATTTCTATTTAATTATTGTATATCTAAAATATATGCCTGTCTCATATGTGTCTTTGTTAACTTTTAGTCGCAATGTCTTTTCTCAATTTGTCTACAAATATATATGTATATATATATATATATATATATATCTGTGTATAAAATTAAAATAGATATATGCATATATAAGTACGGTAGAGTGTATATTGTATATCTTTTTTCTTTTATCTTTAATCGTATTTCGTATATCGTATATGAATGTATAAAACATTTGCGTTGCAATTTCAAGGCGCAGTTGGTGTTTAGTAGTAGTTTTTTTTTTTGCAACTGAAGTTGTAGTTGTTGTAGTTGGTAGTTACACAAAATTGAACGAGTATTAGAAACATGATAAAAAACACTTTATAGAAAATAAAATATATCTTTTAAAAATATTAAGTAACACTTTTTAAGCTCGTACACGCTGTATACATTTAAAAAATATATAAATGACCATAAAAACGAAGATACAAATGTTTTCCTTACGCTTGTGTTATAGTTGTAAGTACATATAAATATTTAGTTAGCTCTTTTGTGTGTGTATTATTTGTCTTGCAAAGTTCATTGATGGAATGCAACTTTCGTAGTTCAATTAAGATTCGAGGTGAGAGATAGTGTCTGTGTGAATTTGGTTGTGCCTTTTGTATTTTGCAATTACACAATGTAAATACCTATACCCTGCTTACTTTCTCTTCTCTCTCTCTTTTCCACTAACATTCTCTTCATTTTCTTGGTTCGCTTTATCTTTCTTACTAAAGGACAATAACAAGGACGCGTATGCTTACAATTAAGTACATAGTGAGGAAGTAGGGATAGATTAATAATTGAAAATAATTAAAAAACAATTCTGGGATCATGCTAAAACTGGAAATGGGAATATGGAATGTGTGTTCGCTAGCTGCATATATAATCCCAATATTATATATATTGTAACATCTAAAGTATGTATGTGTATGTAATTGATGTTGTGTGTGTGTGTGTGTTAAGTTTGTTACTCTGTTGATTTCTTTGTTTCAGAGTTATTTGCATTTTACAAATGCAGGACGCCATCCTTAACATCGCTTGCCATTATGGTAGATGCGTTAGAAGCCGCCTGCTTGTGATGAGTGGATGGTGATGAGGAGGACTGGTGACTGTGAGCAGTGCCCGCTGATACGGTTGTAGGACTTTCGTCTAGCGTTACACCAGTCAGATCAACAATATCATCCTGATCGTCATGTTCCAGCTCATCGGATGTGTTTGTGTGATTTGTGTGATGTGAACCACTAGACAGCTGGCTGTTTCGTGAGAAGGAGCCACGATGCGTTGAAGTAAGTGTGCGTTGATTGGCCGGTTTAACGGTGATGATCAGGTTGGAACTGTTTGCGACCATCATATCGGTAACCTGGTTAGAATATATATTAAGTAAGACTAACAAGGAGCCAAGACAAAAGAAATTTTCTTACTTGATCCAGCGTCTTTCCAGCCACTTCAATGCCATTGACCTCTATTACTTCATCGTTAACAGCAAGTAGACCTGTGCTTTCGGCTAGCCCTCCTGGTACTAGACGTGATATAAATATGCCTGGTTGCTTCTCTAGTCCACTGGCCGTAACACGGACTGAAGTACCGTCGCGTATATAGAAGCCTAACGGCTTATCACTTCCATGCTTAAGGAGACGCACTCGTCTGTGAGTTTCTGGAACAATATCTACATCAATGATAGCCGAAACCTGGCGGAAGTTATGCGGTTTAGATATGGACGGCGCTTTTGTCTTCACTGGTGTATGACCGAGAATGGTCCCAATTAGATTACGAGGCTTCATCGTCCCGAAGCCCGAATACTCGGTTAGGTCATCTGCACAAGAAGCATAATGGTTATACTTATAAATCTTATATCTTATAAATTACCTTTTCTTTGCACAATGATGCGAAGTAGTGGCCGTGCCGTTTTGAGTGCCCGACCAAAGTTGTCATCGTTGTTGATAGGCAACAGGTCGTTGTCGCGCGGATCAACGTAGAGTATTAAAAACTGAATGTTGGTTAGCTTGTGAAGCTGCTCAATAAGCGAAGCAAAGCTATCAAAACTTTGCTCAGTTTCATGACGCTTAAAGCTCCAGCGTCGAAATTCTGCATCAAACTTAAATCGAATAGAAGGTAATTTATTTAAACAATATTTTATATTGTTATTCCTACAGACTTTAGTTAGATATATATAATTTTGCCTGTTACCTATGCAACCCATTCAACACCGTTAACATGAATCAGCATGAATCAGAGGTGTCACACTCGCATGTAATAGTGGCGCCCGTTGCCGTAGCCACTTTCAGGTAACTTTTTAATTTGGTTATCTTTATACTGCCGTATCAACATTTATACAATTATATTTTTTTTCTAAGCACTCACCTTTGATTTCACTTCAATTAAATTTGTTTCAGCGTTTGCCGTCGTCGCTGCAGTTGAGCTTATTTTATTCTTCGACATATTTGTCCAATATCACTGTTACTTCCACTTGCACCTACGATTTAACAGCAACACCAACGCACAACTGCACTGCGATCATTCAAATGCTTTTACGGCGACAACCACCAAAGCGAGACGACAGATAAATTGCCAGAAAAAAATAAAGTTTCAATAAATAATAATTTGAAAAATTTAAACTAAAACTAAATTATGCGTTGGCGTTTGTGTAAAAAAAAAACATCGAGACAGCGATTCTTACTTTGAGAGATATGCACCGATGTTGTTGCATACAAATGTATCGATACATAAAAAATCATTTTTCGATTTTATTTTTGATTAGTTAGTAACTAAGATTTAGTTTATAAGAGAACAAATTTAATTATTTTAATCTTTTTATGTAAGCAACGAGCAATTTTATATTTTTTTATTTATATCGTATTCTATAGTGTATATCGATATTTTGTTTTTGACTTAAATACTCAAAACCACCGCCCCTACTTTAAAATCCAATGACAAAATCTAAATTGAAAATTATATACAAGCGATAACAGTCATTTTATTTTTTATTATTGTAAGATATTTTTTTTTTTAAATGTGCAATACACAAATATTTCATAATTTAATTTTTCTTAAAAATTAATATTGTTCACTTTTTGTTTGAAGACCGACTAAATACATTGGGCTAGACGGAGACAACGCTAGTGTATGCGTATGAAAGAAGTATAGACAGCTGCTTACGAAATCAAACATAGGATATTTCTGAATGCACTACATTGCAGCAAATTTAATATATATTAATATCTTTAATTGAAAATATGTAAGTGGATATATTCTAGACTATTCTTATCCTAGAATATAAGTATTTTATATTTTATTTTGAATTTATTTTCTTATAAGTGGATAATAGAAAGTGGTATAAGAATTAAAACGTATATGCCTCACATTATAGCGCATAACATTCGACGAGGGTTTCTGTAAATGGAGGCTGTTTTGTGTTTTGTTGTTGAGCGTGTGGAGTGCAATTGAGTCTAAATTGTTTTCTTTTTAAATGTGTCGAAAAGCCAGTTTTAATATAGTAAAAAAGAACAATTTTGGTTTTAATAATATTCAAACTACTATCAAGCATACAAAGCAAGAAAGCAGATCTAAAACGGGCGCAAGTAAGAAAACATAAATGTATACAAATACGAATCAAAACTCAAAGTAAACAGTTTTTCTTCCACTTCAAGAAGAGCTTAAGCTGTAGCTTAATCTGTAACGAGGGAACCTGTAAAAATATAGTTACTAGCGTGATTTTAAGATTGGATCTAATTTAAGGACCCTGGATTCATGTTTGAGAAACCTTGAATTGCAAAAAATTACATACACAACACACAACACACACACACACACACACACACAAGCATACATATACACCCAAAGATAGACCAAACAGCACACGAAACACATACACAGGCATCTACAGACACAAATACAAAAGCAAATAAGCGCTTCAACCTACAACTGGAAAGCATCAAGCCAAACCATGAGCTCGGTAATGTAAACAAAATAGCGTAACGTCTGATCTAATCCAAATCTAATTCATATATTATTTTTTACATGGCCGCTCACTAAATATTGCAGCAGTACTCCAATGTGGAAAATCTGTCGCCGCAGACAATAAGACAGGTTATGAAGGAACTGCACGATATGGAGACAACACCACCTGAAGGGATTAAAGTTTTAATTAATGAAAGCGATGTAACTGATATACAGGCATTAATTGATGGACCAGCGGGTACACCATATGCCGTTGGCGTGTTCCGCGTCAAACTGACGCTCAGTAAAGATTTTCCTCAAACGCCACCAAAGGCATATTTCCTAACTAAGATTTTCCATCCAAATGTTGCCTCCAATGGCGAGATATGCGTCAACACACTTAAAAAGGACTGGAGGCCAGATCTGGGCATTAAACACATTCTTTTAACTATTAAATGCCTTCTTATAGTGCCCAATCCAGAGTCGGCTCTCAATGAGGAAGCCGGCAAAATGCTCCTAGAGCGTTACGACGATTATTCGCAGCGTGCGCGCATGATGACCGAAATACATGCCCAGGTAAAACTCTGGTATTTTATCTTGTGAATAAGTAATAAATATTTATTATTTTTTTTATATTACATCATTGACAACTTTTAGCCGGCAAAGTGTGGTGCCGGTGCAAGTGATGCCAAAGATGATGATGGACCTTCAACAAAGAAACACGCGGGTCTCGACAAGAAACTGCAAGACAAAAAGAAAGAGAAGTTGCTCAAGGAAAAAAAACGAATGCTAAAAAGATTATGAAAGGCGTAAACAATAAGGTAAAACGTATAAAATTGGATAAACTAGCTAAAGGATAGGATGTAAAGAAACAGCAGAACGAGGACATCAACAGTTTATATGTACGTATGTTTATCCTATGAGCCAAGTCCAGGCAAAAATCTACAGTGATTCGTTAAATTTAAAAATGTTGAGAAATAATGAAACAATAAGAGAAAGTAAATTTGTGAAACTAAAAATCTAAGAATCCGTAACACAAATTTTGCATAACTCATCACCAGCAATAAACAATGAAAGAAATAATATTAAAATTATAATGAAAAAAATAATGGATAACAAAAAAATAAAAGTAACAATAATAATAAAACTAATAAAATAATAAGAAGAATATGATGAATAATCGAAATTGAAGTAAAAGAGGAAATGATTCAAATAATAATATATAACATAATAATAAATAAAAATTAAAAAATATTTTTAATAATAGTAGTCAAAGAGAGAAAAGCAACCAGAAGGGATTAACAACTCCAAAGAAAAAGTTTCCAACTAAATTTACAAGTAAAACATCTTATTTATATCACACTATTTAAAGAAAAACAAAGTTTGTGAAAGAAAAGAAGAATAAAAATATCAAATGTTCGATAAATTGTAGGCATGAGCTAAGAAAACATGTTTTTAAGAAGATCATGTCCTTGTCAATTGAATACTGTTTATATATTTGCGTTCAACTCATGTTAGAATAATTATTTATATTAAGTTCAAATATTCGTCATCTCAGTCCTCACACTTCCCTTTTTTTAATACTAATCGATCATTCGTTAGTTCGATTATCTAAACATACATTATTTTATTTAAAAAGCTTCCTTTGGAAATGTATGCGTTTCAAATGTCTTTAGAATAAGCACACACACACACACACACACACACACACATCTGCAGATAAAACATGCATTCACAAACGAACATACATACACACACACACACACTCACTCACTATTGTAACATGAAGACAAAGAGAAAATGCGTATAATACAAAATATTAAATGAACTTTAAGCCTTAAAAAATTGTAAGATATTTGTACATGATTTTCTTTTTACAAAATGATTCTTAAATGTGAATACCAATTTATTTATTTACCAAAAAATTTAACAGTTATCAGTTCCCATTCAAGGATTTAGGCGATAATCAATCGATGAGCAATACAACCTCTAATCCAACTTTTGTTTATACCCTTTTCTTTCCTCTGTATTTTTGAACTTAAAGAAAATCAATATAAGGAAAAGTTATCTTAGAAACTATAATTTTTAAAAGTAAAACAAATTATGTGCCCTTCCGATGATGATAAAATGTACATCCGTAAAAAATTAACAATTCCTTATACAAGGCATCGAGGCTTTCCAAATTCAGCCTAAATTTAAATATCAAAGAATTTTGAAAAAAAGAGTAAAATTTAAGAATGGAAAATCCTTTTTTTTAAAACTTATTTATTGTTAGTGCTTAAGAGGGGAGAAACAATTAATTGTATAATTTTTTTTCTCTGGGAAGGGCTATAATATATATATATATATACATATATACATATGTATTTGTTCACGTGCATACAAATATTTTAAAAACGGGCTTGATATGATTTTAATTTACATGTAAGTGCGTATTAAAACTTGGATATGCTTTTCACGTGGCTCTGGAATTTCCGATTCTCAATTGTAACTAAGACGGAAGAATCATGTCATTTTATTGAAGTCGATTCTTCGAAATGCCAATGAGATCTATTCTACTTTTTTTAAAGGGGAAGTGGATCTCTTCTTATCTTGATCTAGCCTTAGCGTGCACTCTTACTCTCTTTCTCGCTCTCGCTCTCGATTGACACATACACCAACGCATGTTGGAATTCTGAGCAGTTAACCTTCAGACCAGCACCAAAATTATCGCAGCCTCACACAAATACAACAACAACAACAAGCTTACAGTGAGCTTACGATAATTTTTAGCTCTCTTGTTTATCGCTGGTTTTGAGGTTTTCTCATATTAAAAACCTGATGAGGTGTTTCTGTGGGTCGATGGCAGCTTTAAGCTCACATAATTGTCAGTGTCCAGTGTTGTGTATTGCTCTCAGTTATCTCTTTCGCATCAAAATTTATCGAAATGGAGATATTGAGGATGAAAGAGAGAGAGAGAGAGAGAGAGAGCGAGAAAAATAGTAAGCGAGATATTGAGGAAGAGCGCGTAGGTATGTAGTATGAATGAATGACCACGTCGAAAGATGGACAAAAAGCCAAGCTTGCAGTGAATGTGATTGCCGGGTTGAGCGAGGGCTGGGGTTCAAGGGGCGAGGTGCGAGCTGCCAGTTGCCAGTTGCGAACTGCGAACTGCGAGCTGCGAGAGGGGGCTAGCTGGGCAGGTGGGCGGTTCGTGTAGAGTGTGATCGAATGGTATCGGAAGGGGAAGAGCGCGCGCGCGCACTCAATCGCCAATTCCAATTTGGTTGCGCGACAGCAACCAGCGGTGAACAGCGCACAGCGAGTAGCAGGTAGATCAGTTGTGAATCTGGCACGGACGGACTACAACAAAGCATTTAGCTTGGCTCGAGCTCTCGCACTGGCAAACGCGACGGCCGAAAGAAAAAAAATAACAAACAGATAAAAGCACCAAAAAACAACAACAACAACAAAAACAATAACAACGATTTGCGCGCCTCCTCTGATCAGTTCGAGTTCGGGTACGGGAAGGTGTGTGTGTGTTCGTTGTGTGTGCGTTGCGCTTCCCAGTTCCCAGTTGCAACGTTTGTAGTTGCCGATTTTTGTGGTTTGTGCGAAAAGTAATTGAAACAAGGTCCTTATCGATAGCCAAATCTAAATCCAAGTCCACATCCAAAGTACATCTAAACACGTCTTGTATAATATTCATCAAAAACCCACACACTCAACTGGATTATGCGTATGTGTGTGTGTGTGTGTGTGTGTGCGAGTTATTTGCATTGAAAATCAGAAGCCAATCAATAGATGATGACAATCTTAAGACAGTCAATAGCTGGCACCCTAGAATTGGGACACAGGGGACTTCACTTCAGGTGGACAATTTGAATAGCTGGCGATGCAGCAGTGCGTGGAATGCAACAGTTAAGTGCGCGCTCATCCGTTTTATTTGGAATTTTCGCAACATCTGTTTGCCCAGTTAACCGTTTAAGCCAGGCCCGAAAATTCTTTAAGCGAGCTCTGTGTGTGTTTTCTTTCCTAACTTGAGCAGGTTTCTCTTTTTATTTTTTATTTTTTTTGTCTGGTTTTCCTTTTCGATCGTGCAATCTATTGGCCATTACAGTGGCAAGGTCGCAGTTACATGCCCGCACATGCGACTCCGTATCACCATTCACCACAGTGGAGGGGCAATGTGGCGTTCTTTGAATCGATTCAGTTCTGATTCCACGCATAGATCTTTGTTGTTTTTGTTTTATGCATATAAATGATGTACCCATAAGTAAATGACAGTTTATCCATCAAGTTCTATGCTGTATTCACACACACGCATACACACACAAACATGGACACATGTATGTTATATATGGATATGTGTTTACAGCTTTCGTCACACACACAGATGGAGCGTTGAAGCATTTCTATAATATTTACTTGAGTGTTGTGTGTGGGATGTGGAAACTAAGTAAAGTCGCGCAAAATAACTCGTTCATTTCGTCATTTTGAGCAGCAGTCAATAAATATTTGTTATATGGTCTATACATGCTCGTATGTAAATCCATATACAAATCGCCTTGAAATTGTGTGTCGTTAAAATTCTCCAATATGTATTTGCTTTTATTTGGCTTTTGTTTTCGACATATTTTTTTTTTTTTTGACTTGAGCCGGGAACGCTTAAGCTTTGAACATAAAAGTTACTTTGCAGTTGCGGGTGCCTGTGGTGCTGGTGGCTCTGGTGGTGCTGGTGGGCGGCCAGTTGCCCCGCCAAATACGTCAACTCATTTTGACCAAATGTGTGCCTAAGCATTTGTGGTGGGCGAGTAAACCAGCCGAGCAATTAAACGCTGCCAGATCGAGTTTAGCCTAAAAATGCAAACTGAGTGCATAAAATGCTGTACGCAGCGGATGTGCCATAAAAGATGCATTCAAAGGAATTTCTTGCAATTATTCTCCAAAACTGATCATTAGACACTGGATTGAGACTGACATACAATACGCTGCAACGAGAATCTCTTTTAAGCTTATGTCTAGGAGTCTACGGGGGCATCGATTAGCAGGAAAAGGAGCTTTGCTTTGCAGCTTATTTCAATGAAGAACTAAAGGCTTGTTTGCTCAGTGGGAGACTTACCGACAGAAAATTTAATCAAGTATCGATTTCCGTACGATTTTAAATACAAGTCACGCACATATTTACATAAATTCATATAACTTTATTTAATATTCGGCTGGCTTTCCCTGTCTCATAAATTTGCATTACTCTTAAAGCCGCTCTGCTCACTCTATGTGCAAGGGCATTAAATTAAAGTATGAGACGTAAATGTGCGCTGCACGCAATTTAGCAAAGACACAAATCATAAAAAGCTCGCGACGAAAGCTCATACGTGCGCCGCCTTCAAGTAGGCAATAGTCGAATAATCAAAAGTTATTTTAATTGCAGCCGAAATAAAGTACGAACAATAAGAACCCAAACATAAAACTAAATAAATAAATCGATACGTAAGTAGCGTGGGTGTTGCGTGTGTAATTGCAACAGCAGCCACTATAGCTACGACAGCAACTGCAGCCACTGCTGCCGCAGCAGCAGCCTTAACCCTCGGGAGACTTTTGGTGTCATGGCACTAAGCAAGACGAGCAAATTGAAATCTGGCGCCAAAGACGAGCAAAACGAACTGGTAAGTTTTAATTCAATCACGCATACACCCATACACACATTTTCCTACATATTCATATATATATACAAATATAAATATGCACATAGCCACATTTTAACATGCATGCAGGGTGTACTTGTGTGCAGCTATGGCAATGGCACAAGCAGAGCTTTCGGCGCTGTGCAAAATACAACAATGGAGGCAGCGCAAGCGCACTTGGCACTACGAGACTTGACAAGACTCAGCGCGCGCGTTGCTCAGTTCAGGTGTAACAAACTAACGGTGCAGCTCGTCGAGCACCGCAGTCGTCGCCGCGCCACCGTAGCAAACACGCCGCGAATATAAACTGTTTGATTTTGACTTGAATATTTCGTGTTTTTTTTTTTAATTAAATAAATAAAAGCGCGGCAATTAGAAGTCGGTATATTAATAAAATATATATATGTATATATATTTTAATAAATGTATATAAACAATGTATGTATATAATTGTTCACTTGCGTGCCCTAAAAGTTCATTTTGAATTTGTTTTAAGCGAACGCAGTAATTTTTCTATTTTGTGTTGTTTGTTTGTGTTTTTTGGCCTTTATGCCAAAGTGCAAAACGTGATCCACACCAAAACACGATAAAGGCCTTTGAGAACAAGTGCAATAGAGATAGAACGACGATGGGAAGGGTGCTCTGTAGATATTTGCCCATATGCATGGCCAGCTGTATGTGTAAGCTCTCCAACTCTCCCCAAACTTTTCGCGTCAACTCTCCGCTCTAACTTCAAGTGTTGGCTTTACATGGCATAGTACGTGCACAAAATTAATCATTAAAAGCCGCCGACGTTGTCACAGTCGATGTTGTTGTGTTTTTGCTGTGGCTAAAAGCAGCGTTTTTCTAGTTGTTTGTGCTGTCGTGACATTTGTTGTTTTTGTTGTTGCTATTGTATGTATGTGTGAGTGTGTTGGCCTGCGTTTGCACCACTTCTACTTGTTGCATAATTGCGTATACGTAACCTAACGTGCACCCAACAAGTCCAGACTGAGCTGCGAGTCCTGCGGCATTCGATAAACACTATCAATTTATCGATAGCCCAATGAGAAAAGATAACGAAAACAAAAATCGCTACAAAATATTTTCCCACCATTAAAGCGCATACACAAACGCTCTGGCATACATAGAGACTCACACACACACACACATACATGCATATACACATCGTATACAAAATCACGCGCACTATTCGTTCACCAAATGGACAAATGCTTGCAGTAGGGCAGTGGAGTCGACGCGGAATAAAGGGGGGGGCATTCAGAGTGGGGGGTGTGCACCCACAAGCAGCAGTTTCGAGTTGCTGTTGTTGCTGTTGCTGCTGTGGTTTTTTGCCAGTGTATAGAGTTTTGTTTTTTGATGTTGCAACAACAATGCTTTGCTGTTATTTAAGATTCTGTTAGTTTTGAGCGTCTATTTCTTTTTATTTCTTTTTATTTTTATTTTTATTTTTTTTCAATTTGTTCACATTTTTTTTAATTTTCCCAAAGAAAATATCCAACCTTTAAATGGGCAACAACAATTGAATTTCTTTGTATGGCAAAGGCGCAAATTAGACGTTGCCGGAGTGCCCAGGAGGAGGGTGACATCATATGTGGGTATTTGTTGACCAGTGCGTGACTTGTTGGTCCGACCGACGCGACGTCATCGCCGTCGCCGTTGCCATCGTCGTCACCAAAAATCATTTTGGCCAACACATTCAACGCCTTATTACAGTTGCAACTGCAACTGCAACTGCCACTTCCTCTGCCTCTGCTTCTGCCTCTGCCTCTGTCCCAGGCTCTGTCTCAGCCTCTGTCTCAGTCTGAGCCTCAGTCTCAGTCTTGGCTGTGGCGGTTTTTTGGTTTTCTTGTGGTGCTGCTTTTGGGTCAAGTAAAAGGCACTTGCGATTGCATTTTGGATTTGGGAATTGTCAAAGAAACTTTTGGCTTTTGGGGAGGGGCTTTCGACTCCGTTTGAAAATCTGCATCGAGCGGTGAGTCATTTGAAATTCGGAGCCTTGGAGTGGCCACGGAGCTGGGGATGATCATGGGGTCCGCACTCGATGCTCGAATCCAAATCTAAGGCAAAGACCATCGGATTCTTAGTTTGTCATGTGTTGCGGGCGGAAGTAATTACAAAAATGGTCGAGCTGCAATCGCAATCTAATTGTGATTATTGTTGCTGCTGTTCACTGGCGGTTGTTGTTGTTGTTGTTGTGTCGGTCTGACGTCATGCGTAGTTATGGATGGGCCAAGCGAGCAACCAATTTGCTGGCCAAATCGAACGTTCAATGCGAATTGAATAAATACAAAAGGCAACCGGCAGCCGGTCAGTTAGCGGCAACAACAACAACAACAATGGGAACAATAGCAACAACAACAACAACAACAATGGGAACAATAGCAACAACAACGATTCCCATAAGTCCACAAATTGATTGTTGATTTGTATTTATCGATTCAAGAATCGTTTCGCCTCCAACACGAATAAAAAAAAAAACAAAAGGCGGCAGCAGCGACAGTCCGGGTTTTTGGAGTTCCTCGAATGGGAGGCGGGACGTGCCTTCAGGTGGCTGCCAACCGGGCGAGGGTGCGATAGAGCGTCAGTGAGGAAACGCCTAACGTAGAGAGCGGGTGTTCCGGATGTCGCGGATCGTCAACTTTAGACTCGATTGGTGAAGCCCAAAGGAAACGTCCGGTGTAAAAAGGAATGCCACGGACTGAGGAGTAGCCGAGATAGAGGATAGAGGCTAAGAAGGATTTACTTGGGGTGGGAGGCCGAACGCATTGTAGGTGAGTGGGTGAAAGTTGAAATACGTGAGATCGGGGGGAACTGACGGAGTGGAGTTTCAAATTTGGACATTTGATTGATGGACACAAATCCCAATTGTAGTTCCCTTCGAGCCACCAGCGTGGATCAAATTACTCCATTTGGGTAATTCGTGTGAGCTTCCACAAGCTGCCTACAAGTGGCCGCTGGCTCACAGACATTTGACCCTTCGACCATTCGACCCTTTGACTTGGTGGACTCGACTCCACTTTTGACCATCGCTTGTGTGTGGGCCTTGTTTTCCATTTCACCCAGCGACGCATTGAGCTATCCACGTTGCCCTTAAGCAACAGCTTGCTGGGCGTCATTTCAGTGGGATTTGGGTCACGGGTTATGTAATAAGTCGACTGACCACAGCGGGCGCATCCACTGAGTTCCAATGAATGCCACAACATCTCCTCCTTCCTGCCTCCTCTTTCGCTGCATGGCAAGCCCATTAATGAGCCCCTTAGTAGTTTTATGATCCTCCCCCTCCTCCTACTGCACCCTCCTTCAGCTCCTCTTCTGATGCTGAATGCTTTGCCAAGCAAAGAACAGACGGAAGAGAAGGAAAGGGCGTCCAGCGAACGGAAAGACCCGTTGAGCTCTTAAGGCTTTACGCTTGGCGAAGCGCTGGGTTCTTAGCGCTCCCGCCCTTAATTATGCAACTTTTAATGGTTATCCAAATGAAAGGTTTTTATTTTGTTTGTGAAAAGAAAGAAACACAAGTTCGCCGCTCGTCTTCATCTTTCAGTCAAATCCGAAGCCCACGGATCGCAACGAATTTCACTTGGAAGGCCCGCGCGTCAGCTGCAGCCGGCGGAGCGGCGGGGAGATCATCGCGTGTCGCGTTGAAATGTATTGTGCGGCACATGAAATTCAAATTGGTTGCAGCGAAAGTGCAACATTAATAAGTTACAACGCGAGCAACAACGCGAGCAACGCGAGCAACAACAGCAACAGCAACAACAACAACAATAATAGAAGCAGAAAGGAGCACAGCAAAGGCAACAGAGGAGATCTGTGACCGGAAGAACGAGCATCGAACGATCCGATTCATAGGAAGAGGCCAGGCACCGATGTAGTCACCGCCCAGCGCCCCGTCGCCGCCGTCAGATGATCGAATGGTGGTGATCCTTCTACTGTCGCCATGCAAATGCAGCCGCAGCAGCAGCCGCCACGCCCAACACAACCAGCACCAGCACCAGCACCAGTATCAGCACCAGTACCAGTACCAGTACCACCAGCAGCAGCCGCACCACCAGCAGCAGCGAAACCGTCAGCACCACCAGAACCACAGCCTCAACCACGCCCATGCACTGCTCGAATCCAGTCAGGGATGCTGCTTTCCCTCCACCAACGGCAGCAATAATTACAACAGCAACAATACCAAGAACAGTGACAATACGAACAACAACAACAACAACAACCACAACAACAACAACAACAACAACAACAATGGCAACAATAGGAGCAGCAGCAGCAGCAGCAACGGCAATGTGTCCTCCTCGGCATCGACGGGCGACACCGCCATCCCCGCCAGGCTCTACCACCAGCGAGCACCGTCAGCTGTGGGACTGCCCACTGGACCCCAGCACTACTGGCCTAGTCATAGTCAGAGCCACCAGCCGCAGTCCGCTGGCCGGCATCCCCCATGTCCGCCGGTCACAGCGAATGTTGTGCCAAAGCCACCGCGTAGCTACGCCCACGGCAACGCCCACTACGCGGAGCCAAGTTCAAATCCACCCGCACCGCTCGTCTTTCACATCTATTCACCGGCCGTGCCCGAGTCCAAGCCAACGAGAGCGACATCATCAGCGGCCAACCGGTCACAGCCGCTGCCACTGTCACTGCCTCTGCCAGTGCCACTGCCTCTGCCAGTGCCACTGCCTCTGCCACTGCCACTGCCACTGCCACTGCCACCTGCCAGCTACAAAAGTAACAAACACAAAGCCAAAACCACCAACAACACCACCAATCGCATCGGCACCTCCAGCGCCGAGTACGTGCGTCACGTGACCCGCGTTAATTTCTACGACGTTGATACTTCGCAGGTCGAATTCGAGCCCAAAGACGAGGACGAGAGCAACGAGGCGACTCCAAATGATTGCGATACAGAAGCTATAACCAAAGAAGGTGAGTGGACATCCTGCATAACATTTCGTTTTTTCATGTCCAAAGCGAGTTCCAGGATGCAGATCCTTAGCTATGTCCATGCGGTGCATCCCTTCCACTGGTCCATCGGGTGAGTCGTCGATGACATTACCCGATCGGATCACTGAGCTTCCCTCTGGCCTGTCCGCCAATTATAGCTGATATCATCGCCTGCACCACACACACACACACACACACACACCCAAATCCCCGACTGCTTAGTCACCCCAGTCGAGCCCAGAGCTTCGATCACGGTGACTCTCCCCCATCCACATCCACAGACATTATCCGATCCGATTGGGAGCTCTCATGGCGTCAACTAAAACCTTCGATCTTCTGTCACCCAGCCACCCAGTCATCCATCCATCCAATCATCCAGTCAGCCAGTCATCCAGTCATCCAGTCATCCAGTCATCCAGTCATCCAGTCATCCATTCATCCATTTATCCAATCATCCATTGTCTCTAGTGCGATTCATTAAGAACAATTCCCTCGTATCTGTTCAGAGGTCTACAAGATTGCGATCGGATTGTTCATTGACTTGTCCACTGATATATGTCTATTTAGATATCTGTATATATCTATATATATCTATATATATATATCTGTATATCTATATATATATCTGTATATATCTGTATAAATCCGTGTACACAAATCTGTATGCATTTGGGTCGAAATCGAATTCGTTTCATGGCTTATCCCTTTCGCTGTTTGCCATGTGAATTGCTTAGCTGTTAACTAGTTCCCCAGCCGTCGGCCCTAGTCCCCCGACTCTCCACTCTCCACTCTCCACTCTCCACTCTCCACTCTCCACTCTCCACTCCCCAATCCTCAAGCCCCACTCATCCCTCCGGACTTTCAAGTATTGTTGCGGAAATCATGGAAAGTTTGATTTAATTATGTGATTAACATAGTACAAAGGCGCTTGGGGTAACAGAAACAACAACAACAGCAACAACAACAACAACAACAACACCGCCAGCAACAACAACAACAAACACAGAAGCAACAAATGGCGGACAACATGTTGCATTGTGAAAAGAGTGTAAAAATTATAAATAACAAGCAGTTTCAAGCAACAGCAACAACAGCAGAAACAACAACAACAACAACAGCAACAGCAGCAACAGCAGCAACAACAACGGCAACAACAACAACAATGGCAAATGTAATGCAAAAGAAAATGTTTTCCAGCAAAATTTCCCACGTTAGCAAATCATTAAAAATCAACGTCGAAAACAAGGAGATAGACATTTGTTGTTGTTGTTGTTGTTGTCGTTGTTGTTGTTGTTGTTGTTGCGTTTCTTTTTTCATATGCAGATAATAAATAAATTGATCCAAAGGCTGCTGCGTGGAAACTCTACACACCAACGAAACTCTCCAAACAAGCACTCACACAAAGCAGCTCTCATGCAGCTCGTCTGCCATCTTGATCGATTTATTACCTAAAATGTTCATTCGATATATATCGAATTGTTGGGTGAAAAGTATCGATAAAATCAATCGAGACAAGCTTGAGAAAATATATTAACAAAGCCTTGATGGGTCTTAAGTAGATGGAAATGAGGTCATCGTGCTACAAGGCTCCAAGCAAGCAGAGGCCGATCTGTAAGGGAGAGTGGACTTGGGACAGGGGGATGAGGGTGGGGATGGGGATGGGGAGGGGGGATGTTACTTAAGTTGGTTGACAGTTGCGGTGCAACCTGAGCAACGTTTGGCCACTTAGCGCAGTCTTAATTGACACCACAATTAGCTCAATGAGCGGCAGCAAGTGTAATGAAATCCGTAGTGCTGGTGCCCCCTCCCCCGGGGTGAGCGGTGGGCGTGCCGGGCGTCGATCGTTGAGTACATGTCATCGAGCTGCGCAATCGATTGTTGCCGACGTAATCGATGCAATGTGAAGAAAATCAAATCAAGAATGCAAAAGCGAATTAAATGGAAGTTGAATACCCCTACCCCCCTCCCCCACACCCTCATCTACCCCCTTCCCCTTCCCCTAACCCACTACCCCAACCCTCACTTAGTTTGTAGCCACATCCCGATCTGGTCGACCACCCAACCACCCACCGTACGTCTCGTGCTGTTTGTTTACTTAATTGGAATTGTTGCTTTTGTTGTTGCAGTTGTTATTGCTGTAAACAATGTTGTTGTTGTTGTTGTTGTTGTTGTTGCTGTTATTTATGAAGTGCTTGGCTGACTGTCTGGCAGTTTTCTGATGCAATGCGGATATTTTGCACACAAATGATAGAATATCGAAGAAAAGTGTGTGTGTGTTGGGGGTGGTCGGTGGGGGGTGGGGGGAATAGGAAGAAGTGGGGAAAATAAAGAGGCTCTTCAAGTGTATAAGAGGGAGGGAGATAGATATATATATGGAGTGCAGCATAAAGTATAGACAATCATTTAAATGGCTCCGACTTACCCAATTGGCCGGACCGATTGCCGATTGGCAAGCATCTCCACCCAAGCCTCCACCTGATCCAAAAGCTGCACCTCGTTCCACAGTCCGAGCTTAGATAAGTCTTACTTCCAGCCTCAGCCTCAGTCCCAGCCTCAGCCTCAGCCTCAGCCTCAGCTTCAGCTGCATCCAAAGCTAGCAGCCCAGAGACGAGATCTCGTTTCGGTTTCCTTGCACATCGACGGCGACTCCGGCTGCAGATAAATTATATAAGCGACCTTTAATGGTCCAGCGATTTCTGTGCAGCCGCCGAGCCAAAAACAACAACAGCACCAGCCATAAGATAAACAACAGACACAACAACAGCAACAACAACAGCAACAACAACAACAACAACAATAATAATAACAACTACAAAAACTACACCAATACCAAAGGCAACAAGCAGCCCCACAAGACACTCAAACAACACACAGACACAGACCCAGACACACACACGCACAAGCACACACATACACATGCACGACTTTAAGAATTAACAGTTAGTTTTGGGCTGCTCAGAGACCTAATACCCTATAAAGTGCATACAATTGCAGTGAGCAGGGGTGTGTGTGTGTGTGTGTGTGTGTGTGTAATATTTTAATCAAAAATCTGAATAATTTATTTAATTGCATTTCTCTCCCCCTCTCCTCTCTCCCATCTCTCTCTCTCTCTCTCTCTCTCTCTCTCTCTCTCTTCTTCTTTCTCTCTAAATAGAATAACGGTATGAACCTTGAGATATTTTAAAAATAACTGAAATAATGAATAAAAAGGGTTCTATATATATCCCTGGTTCCTTGCTAAAAAAAAAAGCCAATAGATCCCATGAGGACTCAGGCAGCATCCTCCGGACAAACTGTTCCTTACCTCCGAGCACAACCTTCTCTTCATCGGATGTCCGCGTTGATGTTGGGAGGTGTTAGAGACATACACACAGACACACACACAGACACACACACAGACACACACACAGACACACACACAGACACACACACAGACACACACACACATATAAACGCATCTAGTACAGTTAGTCAATTGGTCAGGTCGTCAGTTGGTCAACTCGTCGGTTACTCTGTGCGCCGTTAGCGGCGGCAGACAGAAACCCACTTGGACTTGGATTACGTAAGTGGGCGAGCAGTCAGTCTACCAAAAGCGGCAGCCACTCAGCGAATCGCCGCCGCTCTTCGTCATTGTTGCATCCATTGAGTTGCAGTGTGGATGCATCGTGGTCGGAGTGGAGTTCTGGAGGCATGTCCGACTCCCAAAGTGCGGCCAAGGCTCCGACATGGCTGGCACCTCTTCAAGTTGACTTCCTAGGGTATCTTCCAGTTCATCAGCAGCGACATCTACGGGCGGAAAATGCAAACTGCACTTCATTTGCATACAAAACGCAGATGCAAATGCAAATGCAGCCGCAGTGGCAGCCGCAGTGGCAGTGGCAGTTGCAGTTGCAGTTGCAGTTGCAGCGGCAGTGGCAGTGGCAGCCGCGGTTGCAGTTGCAGCTGTAAATGCGAAGCCTCCCGTCTAAGCTGTGGCAATTAGAACTGCAACTCAGGTGGCAGCCACCAGGGGAATATTGCAATTAGATTCATGCCTTTATTTGCAATTAAGCCTGATTCCTTCTGCCTTCTGCCTTCTGCCTTCACGCCCACAATTTGAGTTCGGGTCGCCGTCCGCCCCACTCATCTTCCCATAGCTCCCATCCGGCCAGTCTTTTCAGATGTAAGCCCATTTCACATATTACCTTCCACTTGAGTTCCACTTGAGTTCCACTTGGCTTCCACTTTGCTTCCACTTTGCTTCCACTTGGCTTCCAATAGGTGTCCCTTAGCCAAGTTGTGTCTAGGGCCAGGAATGAATCAATACTTTCCTCTCATCTCGGACTTTCCACTTGCCCTCCACTTGCCCTCCACTTGCCCTCCACTTGCCTTCCACTTGCTCTCCACCGCTTTTCCACTTGTGTTGTTGTCACGTTTCCAAGCTGTAGGCATGGCCAGGAGCGATTCGATATTTTCCTCTTAACTTGGACTTGACTTCCACTTGTTGTCCCTTTTCCAAGCTGCATCGATGGCCTGGAATGAGTCGCTACTTTCCTCTCATCTCGGACTGCATCTTGGCTTGCATACTTCTGGGGGGCCCTGAAAGCTTCGCTGCGCCGCGCCCCTAAAGTATGCAACGAGTTTGCTGATGTCTCGAACGCTTCGTCTCTTTGCAGAGGAATGGATAACGAAGCGAAAAACAGAGCTGACAACGACGAGGCAAATAGAGACGCGGGTGAAGCGGCAGGTGAAGCTGCAGGATGGCAAGGTGATCGAGGACTCTGGTCCCATAGTCTCCACCAACACAACTGAGGACACGGACAAACAGGAAACGGAGACCACGGAGGTAAGCCAGGATAATGAAAAGCCTTTTAGTTACCACTAACAAATCCTTTGCCGCTACAGAAACGGGACTTGGGTCTGCCGGATGAGCTGGACGGGAATGCGCAGCTGATCGATGCCGCTGCGCTGCAGGCTGGCGCCGCTAATGAGACGCAGCTGGCCCAGTTACAGGAGGCGTTTGGCATCGGAGCGGGTGGAGGCAATGGCGATGGTAACGGTAAACTCGTCAAACGAATGGTGCCGCGTCCAGTCGATGGTCTAGTGCGTCAGGTCGATGACAAGCGCGTCATATCCCACGAAGAGATTAAAGACTACCACGAGACGCAGGACGTTAGACACTTGGGCGACTTCACGGATGAGGTAAGAGAATTGCTCCTATTCCAGTCACCAGCGGCAGCAGCAACTGTTGCCACGGCTGTTGTAATCTGAGCCTCAGACAGACAGACACAACAACAGCAACAAATTGCCTGGTAAATAGCTGAAAATCAATTAGGCGTGAAAAATTAAAGGTAACAGCGCCACTGGGCAACAGCCAGCAGCCAGCAGCCAGCAGCAGCAGCAGCAGCAGCCAGTGGCAGCAGCAGCAGCAGCCAGCAGCAGCAGCCAGCAGCAGGCAACAAGCAGCAACCAACTACAGGCAGCAAGCGACTAACAACCAGTTGTGGCTCAGTTGTTGTTGTTGTTGCTCAGTTGTTGTTGTTGCTCAGTTGTTGTTGTTGCTCAGTTGCTGTTGTTGTTATTTCAAAGCTCATTCGAAAGTTATAGTAGTTGCTGCTGCTGCGGCTGCGGCTGTTGCTGTTGCTGTTGCTTTTGGTGATTTCTGTTTGGAGCTGCCCGCAAAGCGTAGCTGCATCCGAAGCTGTGGCCGTTGTCGTGGCTGCCGCTGGTTCAGTCGCCGCTGAGCGAGCGCCGAGCGCAGACAACAAAACTCGTTACTCGTTGGACGCGTTTCGCCCAACTTCGGATTAAAACTGAATAGAAGCGATTTATTGACTTTAACTTTATATCAGATTAACTGATCATAGATAATACGGTTCTCATTCGCTCTCTCTCCCTCGCTCTCGCTCCCGCTGCCGTTCTCGTTCTCGTTCCCGTACCCGTACCCGTACCCGTTCTCGCTCTCGCACTGGCAATCTCTCTCTTTCGTTAGCTCTCGCTTTATCGATCTGTGGCTGTGTCTTGTTTGTATATTGCATTTCTCGCTTTGTTATTGTTGTTATTTGTACTGCGTCTCCCACGCACTTCGCGCCGCGTCTGCACGCCTGTGATTTAGTTAATACTCGCGCACTCTCGCCCCGCATTGTTTAGGTCTCAGTTTTAGCTAGTAATTAACTAAATTTATATAAAATAAAAGTACACACACACACACACACACACACACACACACAGCAGCAGCCAGAAGAGACGATCACGACGCGCACTAAAATCCAAAAAACAACAACAAAGAAAAAGAAAAAGAAAAAAAAAAAAAAAAGTGCGTGGGGAGCTAAGCGGTTGGCTAACGGCAACGCTTAATTTGCTTAATTATCCAGGTGCGAATATGTGAATATTGTGAATACGGGGTAGTGAATGATCAAATATATAATATAAGATTTCATAAGTTCCGAAAGTTAACTAAAAAGAAAAGTTAACTAATGAAAGACTTAGGTAACAAGAGGCTTACAGTGGAAAGACTTAGGAAACGAACTGTGGTCAAGTTCGTTGCCTAAGTTTTTTGTTTTTCATGCCTTTTCATTTGTGTGGTGTGTTAGTGTGTGAGTAAAGTAACTCCTAACTTCCAACTTATTTCAAATTTCTAAGAGATCATAGAATCCCCAGCCCCACACCCCACACCCCACCCCCTTTCCTTCTAACCATCACCACCTCCTAGCCATCCATCATGGAGAGCATTGCTGGAGCTGCTTAGGAGCATGTCTTTAAACCGGTAGTTGGCAATTACCCACAGCCAGTAAAGGTTGTATATACCGCAGCAGATGATGTTGAACCAGGTATCCACATACATGCACAGCTCATTTACACACACACACACATACATATGCAGGCATTTTCAGACCTGTTCTGAGCCCAGCTTAATCAATAGCCAAAGTGCTTGGGCTGCTCCTGCTTGACTTGAGTTGGCTTGCCTCAGTCTCTAGGCGTGTCTGCAGCAGGTCCATGAACCTATTTACACAAACACAAGCCCAAACACACACACACACACACACATATACATAGACTTGCCTATGGCTAGAGTCAAAAGAGACCACAAAATATGCTGGAATTTCGAATTTGAATTTCAGTTTAAATTTTGTGTACTTCTTTTCTTATACTCGCAGCCCAGCTGCAAGTATTGGTATGTGTGTGTGTGTGTGTGTGTGTCTGTATCTGTGCATATGTACTTGATGCCTTGGTAAACTTGTTTTTTGTCGGCCCATGTGCCCACATCGGCCTGGGCCGCACTCTGATCAGCAAATGCCAATCAGCTCAGCACCCAACTCCACGCCGGCCGCTGACTCTTGCCATATCTGTGGGTACGACGATGGCTATGGCTATGGCTATGGCTGTGGCTATGGCTGGAGTCAGCGGTGACCGAACGGCGACCACTGTCCAGAGGCTAATGGCTCGTTCCAAGCTGCTGCAGCGTTGGCGTCAACGCACACCAAATGAATTACAATAATAATAATAATCGAACGCTTGGGCTGCCTGCGTGCTGCCTGCTGGAGGTTGAGCAACTCCCAAGGCGAACAGGTCTGGGTCTGCGAGCTGGAGCCTAAGCCAAGCGAGCGTGGTTTCTTGCTCAGGTTATAGGTAGCGAGCTAGCTGGGCTCATTTCTACTTTTGGCCATTTGGCCATTTGGCCATTTGGCCATTTTGCATGCCAATTCAATTGGAGCAGCAGCGACTCATTTGAATATCTTAAAAGTTGGCCAAAGCGTTTCTTGAATTGAAATTATGTGTGCGAGTGTGTGTGTGTGTGTGTGTGTGTTTGGGTTTAATCAGATATCCAATTAATTGTATACACTACACTCACACTCACACACACTCCACACCTCAATTGACATTAACTCTTTAATTTTAAAACGGTTTTTGGCGTTTCCATCCAATGACAAATCTCTTGAAAATGTTTCCAAAATCCGGAGTCTGCGTCAGCACCAACGTCACGACGACGACGAAATCCCCGCCGCATACATTTATCAAGATCTCCGCTGGCGTCATTGCCACAACACAATGGCAGATAAAGAGCCACTCTTAACCTCTGCTGCCGCCTCTGCCTCCGCCTTCACCTCCAAGATCAATCGCATGGCCAAGATGTGGCCATCATGCTGAAGACCCAGTTCAAAGACATGCTCCTCCCGCGGGTGTACCCCTCTTCTGCCCTCGATCTGACGGCGCGACAAGAAGTGACCGCCAGAGATGGCCCAATCCTTCACCCCGGCCAACTCAGTGACTAAGAGGACAATCTTAACACTTGACTTGCTACATGGAATCTCCAAACGCACACTCATTTCCAGCTACGTATGGGCTTTCAATACACACACTGTCACACTCACCCTCACACTCACACTCACACTCACACTCACACTCACACTCACACACTCGCAGAGCAGCGAAGCCGTTAAAATGATATTTATTATTGTTGTGGGACTTTTTTCTATTTTCAATTTGGCGTTCATCGAGCGTTCAATGAGCAGGCGAATTCCAAAGACCGCCTAAGGCCGCCCCAACGATGCTCAGCAGATGTAGGCGTGTAGGGGGAGGGGTTGGCGTGGAAGCAGGGGGGAAGCAGGAGGATAGAAAGAGCGGTGCCGAATATCATAATGATGTGGCTGTTGTTGTTGCTGCTGCTATTGTTGTCTTTCTTGTTGTAGTAGTTGTTATTGTTGTTGCTGTTGTTGCTGTTGTTGTTGTTGTTGTTGTTGTTGTTGCTGTTGTTGTAGCTGTTTTAGCTGTTGTTGCAGGCTTTCAAGTTTTTCAGCTTCGAGTTAAAAAAACAAAACACTTTCTACACCAGTTACCGTTAAACAAGGTCGCCGGCAACAGCAACAACAACAAGCAGCAACAACAACCAACAGCAACAACAACAAGCAGCAACAACAAGTTGTGCGTATGTTAGCCACAGAAGCTGTCGAATATTTAAAGTGGCTGGCGCTGGCCAAGTGATGCTCAGCCAGTGGCTAAAGCCAACCTCAGCTCCAGTCCAACGATGCGTGCATATCGCTTGTCATCGCGCGCCACAAAAGGCAAGAAGCGTGAGCGGACTCGGTGGTACAGAGGTGCAGTAGGAGGCATGGGGGTGCCTCTAGATGACCTTGGGGTAATGCAAGTCCGTTACTACGAGCGTCGCATTCTTACCGTTATTTTCATCCATCCATTTCCAGACACTCTATGGCTTTCAGTTGCGCAGTCAAACAATCCCCCACTCGTCCACTCGTCCAGCCGTCCACTCGCCCAGCCGTCCACTCGCCCAGTCGCCCAGTCGCCCAGCTCCGCAATCCGCTTGCAAAATTCTTTGTGTGTTGTGCAGCGATTGCCATGTTTTGCTCTGAATACCATGTCAAGTGGTCTCTTTCTCCCTTCCCCTTCCCCTTCTCTTCCCCCTCCCCCCGTCCTCACTCCCTCCTCGACAATCCACTCACACTTCACACCATCCCAACTCATTTCTCTCTACCTTTGGATCCATCGCTCTGCCTGAGTCTCCCTCTCTCTCTCTCTCATTGTCTGTCTGCCGCTCTACCTGTCTGCCTACCTGTGCAGGCAGGTGCTCTGGTATCGACTTGGATCTAGAAGTAAACCCATCGACCATGTCGATGATGCAACTTAAACAATAGCAAAGCTGTTGGCTAAGATGGAGAAAGGGAGGAGGAGAGGGAAGGGGACTTCAATAGAGCAACGCTTTGGCCATAGAATATGGAATATGGATGCATCCTGGAATCCTTGTTTTCACATAACAAGTAGGATTATCGCATATAAAATGACAATTGATTAGGATGTCATCCAATCCTCTCGAAATCTTCCTTTGCTGGAAGTTAAGCTTCCTTTTAGTTTGCTGGTCTGGGCGCCTTCCGGGAACAAGGATCATCCCTGTCTAATAATCTCACTCTTTCTTTTGCTCCTTTCCATTGAAGACGTATGTGAATGCCGTGCGTGAGGGGGCAGACAATCTTGAGGCGGTTCTGTGCTCACCAGAGAGTCAACAGCGACTGGTAGGACTTGGTCCACAGCTGGTGGCCAATACGAGCAAGTCACGCAAGACCATCGACTCGGAGGATACGCAGAAGCGTTGCCTGGCGCAGGGAGACGGCACTCTGGTCACTGAGAGTAAGCGAACCACTGAGCACGAGCTGATCCTTGACGGCGACGAGGAGGCGCAGGCGGGCAATGAGCTGAGTGAGTTGCTCGGCGAGCAGTTGACCACAACGGCGGCGAGTCAGCGCTTCTTCAAGCAGCGCGACGAACAGCATGTGGATTTGATAGCCAACGGAAAAGTAGTAGGTACCGAGATGCGTTACGCCGCCGAGACTATGCAGGTGGACAAGGACGGCTCCCTGGAGCGACCCGGTGACTGGGATAGTCTTTCAGATCGCATGCGCAAGCTGCGCCGATCTCAGCAACAACAGCAGCAAAAGGGTAAGCATCCTCGGAGCACAGCCTCCTCCTCCTCCTGGCGTGTGTGTCCTTGCTGAGTGTGTAATGTCGTTTCAGAAGTGGCGCTGCTGGCAGACCGCAAGGACGCTCTGACCAAGCGCCCACTTGACTTCGACCGTGAAGAGGAGACGCGCAAGGGCGAGACAATGAAGTGGCTGGAGTCGCACTTTGGCAGTGAGTCGACTGCTTCCAACGACTCCCGCGAGGACGAGTCCAACGACGTGGACGTGGAGCCAACGAAGAAGAGCTTCTTCAATGTAACCATCAAATCGCAGAGTCAACTACCAATCACCACTGCCGGCAATCCTTCGCCACCAGTAGCCACCATCACCCAAGCACAGCATCACCCACAGACGCTGCCCCGTAGTGCCGAGCGTGAACGCGACCGAGACCGAGACCGGGACCGGGATCGGGACCGCGATCGCGACCGTGACCTCGATCGGGATCGGGATCGGGACAGGGATAGGGAGCGACTGCACAATACTTTAGATCGCAAATATGTTAAGGACACAAATGGCGGAGGAGTCGGCAAGGCAAAGTACTTCCAAGGCATATCGAACTGGGCGGACCGCAAGGAGGCACCAGTGAACCACTTTTCGTCCCAGGCCTTCCGTGAAGATCTCCAGGAAACCATTCGACGCAACGGCCTGAAGAAGAAACTGAGCGGCACAGTAGATCCTGTGGCAACCAATGACAGGTACGTTAGCCGCGAGGACATTCTCCAGCAGAAGCGTCAGAGTCTGTCGTCACAATTCCTGGCCAGATCCACGCGCGGCTCGCGGGATGCCCTTGATGACTTGGATGCCATACCCGGCCCGGGAACGACACCCATGCGCGTTGGCGTCAGCTATCAGCTGCCCCCTGCCCAAGCCCGTCCCGAGGAGCCATCCCACAAGCGCGTGGCATACGGACATGCACATGGCCACGGACGCAGCAGCAGTAATCCCGTCAACAGCCTGACCCAAGCTGGCCCAAGCATAGGCCTGCCCAGCGGTCGCGGCAAAAGCTACGAGCGCACCTCGCTGGACACACCGATGGAGTTCGCCAGCAGCGGCAGCAGCAATCTGGGCAGACCCACGGTGCCACAGCGGCGACGAGCCATCGAGAAGAAGCTGGGCGAGCACAACAGCGTTCACACACATGCACACGCACACACGCATACGCACACACACACACATCCTCATAGCCATAGTCAGTTGACGCCGTCGAAGGGGACGCCATCTGCAGCTGTGTCCCAGATGGAACCACCACCGGACTACTCCCCGCCACCGCGTAGTCGCAGTCGGTCGTCCTCGCCTCAAGTGGATTACCTGGTCTCTCGACCACGGCACGGATCTGTTGCAGCGCCAGTACCAGTCGAGCTGCCGACGAACACAATGACCCTCAGCCGGAAGCAACATCAGCGCACGAGATTCGCACCCACCTCCAGTTACCCACCAGTTTCCGGGAGCACAGCCAACTTTAACGGCGGCACCCTGCGTCCCGGAGTGACTTCCGCCTCGACCTCCAATCTCTCCGCAGTCAGTGGCAGTAAGCCCAGCAAAATGGGCCAGGTGATTGGGAACTCGCTCCGGAAGCTGGTCAGCAAGATTCGTTCGGCCAGTGCGGAGCGCAAGTTCCGCATGAAGTCAGCGGCCAGCAAGTCCCGAGAGCAATCGCCCAGCCCAGCACACGGTCCGGCCACTGCGGCAGTGCCCACCTACCAGCAGTACAATGTAATAGATGGACACATCGGTGCGGCGGGCGCCGGAGTAAGTGCCAACGGTAACGGCAATGGAAGCGGCCATGGCAACGGCATTGGAAACGGAAATGGAAACGGAGTGCGGCACAGCAGCAACGAGTCGGATGAATCCATCAGTGATGGACAGCGTCGGCAGCGTCAGACGCAGCCTTTGAAGCCTGAACCCCAGTCCAGTCAAATGACAACGTCGACCGCGCAGCCGGCGCGCAGCTTCAAGCGGGCAGAGTCGGCGGATCCGCAGGTGCAACTCGAACAGTCCATGAGTCCACGACAGCGCTACTACCTGGGGGAGGATCCTTACTCGAGCACGCTCTATGGGAAGGAGAATATCTATGAACGCCATGGCCATATGCACGCCCACCAACATGCACAGCTCCAGGGTCGTCCCCGGCAGCGCCTAAATGAGCCGCGGTACGAGCATCGTGAGCCTGAGGACGAGGACGACTACTACGAGGCGAGGGCTCCTCCAGCACCGGCCACATCGACATACACACTGGGACGTTATCAGAAGCATGGTCAGCGTTTCAGTGGCTCCACGCCGAATCTCAACGTGCATCAAGATTACCGCTCGGCACAGACGTTGCCTCGGAAGCTGCATGAGCATGCTCCAGCCACGGGCCAGTACCGAGCCCAGCGCTACGGACAGTCAATGGAGCGGACGACCAAGTCAGTGCTTGGTCAACAGCATCAGCAGCAGCAGCAGCAACAGGCATTGAGACCACAGCAGCGACAGGTGACGCACACGGTGCTGGCACCTGAACAGGGTCAGGCTTCGGCAGCCGCTGGGCAGGGACCAGCGAAGCCGGCTCGCACCTATGCCAAGGTGCTAAATCGCAGCAAGAGCTTCAATGTGCATGGAATGAATGGCAGCAACGATCCTAGTCCCATCTACATAGAGAAACTGACCAGGAACAACTACGGGAATGGCTATGGGGCACCGAGGCAGGAACAGTCGCTGGCCCAGAACCAAGCATACAAGTCGAATCCGCACTTGTTCTCCAGCGGCAGGGACAATTCGTTGAAGAGCGGTCTGAAGAGTCCTTCAATTGTTAACCTGATCAGCCGCAGCCAAAAGGATCTGACCAAAATAGGCGCCAACGAGGACGATCTCTATCAGGAGGACAAGAAGCAGCTTTATCTACGCGGCTTGCACCAGCAGGCGCCGGACCTCTATCGTGTCATTCATGGCGACGAGGACTACGCCAGGACCTCGGGTAACAAGTATCCACTGCTACCCAAGTACTCCCTGGACTCGCGCTCTCCACCCCCCGTTGAGCTGAACAAGGACACAGCGAGCATTGTGCGCCGCAGTAATGCCAGCAACGATAGCCACAACGACAACAAGCGGCTCGTCTATGCAGCGGACGAACATCTGCAATCTTCTCCTGCACATCATCATCCCATTCAGTACCACCAGCAGCACCAGCAGCACCAGCAGCACCAGCAGCACCAGCTTCGTCGTGGCTCAGGCGCCACAATCATAGAGCTGCGCAATCGCAAGTGATTAATTCTCTACGCGTTTCTTCTCATTATTTCCTTTGTCTCTCTTTCTATTTTTTTTCCTCTCTGTCTCTGTCTCTGTCTCTCCTTGTCTCTCCCTGTCTCCTGCACTCTTCTTTCGACTCGGCTTTAGTTTCGTTTGACAAGCAGCAAATAAAAATGAAAGGCCCCAAATGGAATTGGATTGAAGTCGGCTGATCCTCAACTAGTTTTTGCTGCACATTTCACATGCCACATTCCACATTCCACGCTCTACATGCCACATGCCACATGCCCACGTTACTTTTATTATATTCTATTATTACATCTAAATACAAGAATTTTTTTTCGTTTTTTTTTTTTTACTAATTTTAACTTTTGTTGTATAGTTAACGTTTAATCGGTCGACTAACTAATTAATTAATTATCGTACTTACTACTCCTTTAAATCTACTTATATCGTAAATTTACGTGTATCATTTAAACGGGAAAGCAACAAGAACAAAACAAAACAAACATTGACAATCCTAAAATAATTTGCTTAATAAAACAATTCCAACTACATTAAAATTTATAATAAACAACAAATAAAGTGCCAAAATAAATAATGCAAAAAACAAGGGAACACGCCTTTTACTCATGCCTCCCCCTGCCCCTCCCCCTACCACTCCAGCTCCATCTCCAGCGGCACCCAAAGGGTACCCCTCCTGCACTTGCAGTTTCTTCTTCCTGCTGTTACTTCTGATCCATCCATTCCAAGCTGATATATCCTAGTGTGTGTGTGTGTGTGTGTGTGTGTGTGTGTGTCTTGTGCATCTTATGTGGATTTTCCCATAGGTGTATTCCGCTTGGGCTGAGCCCCCGAACGAGCACTTGATCATTGGAGGTCGAGTGCAGATTCTAAAATAGTTTTTTTATGCCCCTTCCCCTCCCACTCCAGCTCCAGCGGCACCCAAAGGGTACCCCTCCTGCACTTGCAGTTTCTTCTTCCTGCTGTTACTTCTGATCCATCTATTCCAAGCTGATATATCCTAGTGTGTGTGTGTGTGTCTTGTGCATCTTATGTTTATTTTCCCATAGGTGTATTCCGCTTGGGCTGAGCCCCCGAACGAGCACTTGATCATTGGAGGTCGAGTGCAGGGTACCCCTTCTGCACTTGCAGCTTCTTCTTCCTGCTGTTACTTCTGATCCATCCATTCCAAGCTGATACATCCTAGTGTGTGTGTGTGTGTGTGCGTGTGCGTGTGTCTTGTGTATCTTATGTGTATTTTCCCATAGGTGTATTCCGCTTGGGCTGAGCCCCCGAACGAGCACTTGATCATTGGAGGTCGAGTGCAGATTCTAAAATAGTTTTTTATTTTCTCCAAATTAGTTTCAGACTTTTGGGCAGTGGAGATTGTTTTAGGCTCGGCCATGTGGCACACGTGAAGCCGCACACATTTTATAGTCACTCGAAATAAAACAGAGTTTGAGTCTGTGTGTGCGCTGCGTATCTGTCAATGAGGTATGGACCCATTAGGAATGCTTATGGAAGGTACAAGTGTCAGGCACCCTGACCCCTGGCTGGTTAGCTTTAATGGATAACTTACTCTGACCGAGGTAATCAACAGCTTGTCGAACAGATCCGGTGGCAGTTTGTGGCTGATATTTGCTGCGAGCGGTTTGACTGAAGGATGATTTGGATTTTGCTGACGACACTGATAATTCCATGCATCGTGGTGCATGCGGGCCTGGGCGCAGGACATGAATCGGACTCGCTGCTGGTCGGCATAACCAATCTGGTTCTACACTCAAGCAACGGCACGGCTACAAGAACAAAGTGCGAGCAACAACTTCTGGCACTACATGGGGCATGGGTAGAGCGTCGCTCTTGGGCGTTGAAAGGTACGACCAGAAAAGAACTGCGAAAGGTTTACCCTTGCGTCGTAGTCACTGAGAGCCTCCGATATCTTCTGCAGCTTTTGATGCCTCGGGCAGTGGCTACGGCAACTTTATGCTGGGCAACAGCCTCTGGCTGGGCAACCAGGTAGCCTGTCAGGCCGTCAACGAGAATGTGCTCTTCCACTTCACCAATCGGCAGCCGAAGCTACTGCAAGACATGGCGCCCTTTTCCTTTAACTACCGAGTGGCCTATGTAAAGGCCAATTCCCCTTGGCGTCTGGCGTTGAACGTTAAGATGATACCGCTGCTCCATATTGGAATGTGCGTGCCTCAAAGCTGTGGTCAGCCAGAGCTGGATCGTCTGCTGCGTCAGGCGCTGGGCTCGGGTGATCCCAAACTGATACGATCTGACATTCAGGCTGAGCTCGTCTACACCAAGCAACCAGAAATAAATAGGGACTTCTATGAGAGTAGACCCTTTCGACTGCTCGCACTCTTTATTGGTGGCATTCTATTATTAACATTTCTGGGAACGAGCGGTATGCTTGGGGCATGGAGATCAGTGGCCTGCTTTGACCTGGTGTCAAATTGGCGACAACTGTGGACAGTTTCAAACAACGCACGGGACATTCCCGTTATAAACGGCATACGCGTGGTTCTCGCCTTTATACTGATTAGCTTCCATGTTGTTTGGTACAAGTTCTTCACCGTTAACCACTCGGTGCAGCTGGGAGCAAAGTTATCAAAAATGGTAATCGAATATCCTTATTTTGCTGGACTGGTTGAGGTCTTCTTCGCCATCAGGTTTGACTTCCAGTCTATTAACTGATCATAACCCTTGAATCATTTGTACTCCTTTAATAGCGGCTTCTTGACAGTTATTAATTTTTTCCGAAATGAAGCCCTGCAGCGCAGAATCTTAGATGGCACTTTGGTTGAAAATGTGCGAGTGTTCTTAAGACAGGTTCTACTTCGGTACCTGCGTCTGGGACCACTCCACATGTTTGTGATCCTGCTTGTTACTGTCAGTTTCACCTACCAACGACAGACATCCGTCTTTCACATAGTGGATCCGCTTGACGAATACTGTGCCGATCATTGGTGGCACAATCTACTCTTTATCCAGAATTTCTTCCCAATGCCAGTAATGTGCGGCAACTGGACCTGGTCGCTGGGTTGCGACCTGCAGATGTTTATAGTGGCCACACTGCTCCTCTTTCTGTATGTAAGGTAAATGGTGCTTGTAGAACTAAAAATACATTCGCTCTATTAATGTATAATCCGCTTCCTTAGGCACCCAAAATTCGTACGGCGAGTGGTGCTGGTGATGCTTTTCGGAAACATGCTTTTTACCGTTTTATTGATGGTAATTGAAAATGTCCAGCCCAAACTTGAGTATATGTATGCTGAAGCCAACTGGTTCTATGTAAGGTCCGAAAGTCGTATGTTGTGTTACATAATTGGCAGCATTTACGGCTATTCATACGTACGGAATCCACAGACACCTTTTAATTCGACGCTTTTCAAAAAGTTAACCTGGATACTCCTGATTGCAATTACCCTAGGACTGGGCTTGCAAGTACAATCAATACATCTGGAAAATCCAGTTATCCTTGCCACCGCGCTATTGCTATTCCGCTCTCTTTTGGGTATAAGTACAGGCCACCTTATACTTTGCAGCTTTAAGATTGAGCAAAGTGCGACACCCACCAGGTGGCTGATTCAAATACTGCAGTCCAGCTGCTTTCAGTGTCTTAACCGTGTAACATATGCCATCTACTTGCTTAATCCTGTACTGATTCTTAACTTTTACTACTTTTCCACTAACGCAATTCCCGCAGATACAAGCTTTTTGGTAAGTTGGCCTTTACATTTGATGTAATGATATTAAGTCTTTTTCTTTGTCTCCTATAAAAGGTTATCCTGTCAATGGCTCACTGGGTTTTAGTGTTTGGAGCGGCCATAGTTTCGTGTCTTTTAGTGGAGATGCCGTTAAATAGACTTTTCAATTTACTAATGTCTTCAAATTCCACAAAGTCTAAAAAGAACTAAAATGATATATAAAATTGTTATAATCTTTGTTTGAAACTTTACTTGTAAAGGATAATAAAATAAATCTATATTCAAAAATGGTTAGGATGTATGTATAAAATCCCCACTTATTAAGCTCTTATATTAAAATTGTTTCTATATTTTCATTATTTACTTATATTAACTTTTAGTTTTACCGTTGATATAATTTAAACGTTTTCGATTTTCTTCTCTTATGCCGTGCTCTTTTTGCGTTTTTGCGTTTTTGCGTTTTTGCGTTTACTGAACGGTTGCTTCTTACGATGACGTTCCTGCACGAACTTTCAGATCATATGTTTCTGAACGTACCAATCGATATAGAGCAGACTCATCGATTAATAACTATCAATCCGATAGAACTCACTGGTTTTTCATATGGCAACAAATAAAATGTAATTTTAATATAAAAACTATTTGTAATTAGATTTGTAAATACACAAAGGGGCTGCCCGCGTCGCAAAATGACGTCACGAAATCTAACAGAGGTATTTGTTATTATGCGTAACAATGCCAGCAAAAACAGAAATCATTATGATGATAGAGTAAGTTGAAACCAATCTAACCATATGGAAAATAATTATCAGAGTAATCTTACACATAATAATAAACATCATTAGCGTGGAAGTGACTCAGAACGCCTGCTTCAACATTCCGTACGAGAGGTCGAAGAAGGTCTTGAAATGCAAGATGACTACGGGACACCGCCCGTTTGGCTTGACAAATTCGAAGAGGCACAGTACACAATGTCCAAGTAAGGAGATGTCTCACACTTTTAAAAAGAATTAAAGTAAAATGTAGTTCTCATTTATAGAATCAAACCGAAGTTGGACGAACTAGGCTCGTTACATGCTCGGCACTTGCTGCGTCCTACATTCGATGATCAAAAAGATGATGAGTGCGAGATTGAAGTGTTAAGCCAAATTGTTGCAAAACTCATCGCTAGCACCCATCGGCATATACAATGTGTTCGTTCTAGTCTTGGCATGGGTAGCAAAGTGGAGCAGCGACTTACAGCAAATGCTGTTCACAGTGCCGTTCTTCAGCTTCAGGAGTTGACGATAAAGTTTCGAAGTAGCCAAAACGCTTATTTAGTTCAGTTAAATTCTCGGGAGGAACGCTCCCAAAAGTTCTTTGACAATAATGAATTCACCAATGTGGAGCTGGGTGGCATTGGAAATGGCGATCATAATGACCAGCAAATACATTTTGTTGACACCTTTGATAACTTTTTGCAGCCCTTGGATGGAGGTGCGTCAACGCTTGGAGCGTCACAAACCAAGGGCACCACCAACGCATACCTCTTGGAGGATGATGATCAGGCTATCGATGACCACTTTAAGAAATCAGTGTCGAATCGTATGACTCAGCAACAACTACTGCTGTTTGAAGAGGAAAACTCACGATTAGCGCAACATCGCGAGCAAGAAGTGACCAAGATCGTGAAATCCATTTATGATCTTAACGATATCTTCAAGGACCTTGGTCATATGGTGCAGGAGCAAGGCACAGTCCTGGATCGCATTGACTACAATGTCGAGCAGACTCAAACGCGTGTTTCTGAGGGGCTGCGCCAGCTGCAACGTGCCGAAATGTACCAGCGTAAAAATCGAAAAATATGTATCATCCTGATCTTAGCAGCAGTTACCTTATTTATGCTTTTGCTCCTTATTGTAACTAAGCTGTAAATTATGCGGCACGTCTAGCAAACATTCAGTAAATAGATATTCCCTTATTAAGTGTAGTTCCGTGTGTATATTGTATTGATATATGTAATGTTAAATATATATTCTATTTATTTATTCATCTATCCATCTTGCATCTCGCCACACTGATTTAAGATAAACATGTTCTCTGGAAATCAACATCGGTTTTCCTAGGGTTAAACTTAAAATAAATCGAAGTTTAAGCTAATAATCTTGCATGGTATATAAAAATATACAATGTATTTATTAATTAAAATGTATTTATGATAAACAAAAAATTCTAAGCTTAGTAGTAGAACACACCCATCCCTATCAGCCCCCCATCACAGCCTTACATACGTTCTGAGAGGCGAGTCGCGACAGCACGTAAATTGCCGTAGACTTTGCTGGGCGGTGATCCGAGAATAAGATTGCAAATGGCGCGTCGGGCTAACTGGATATTTTGATAGCTGCCTAGAATATGAATTTTGCTGTCGGCGAGAACAATGCGAGTCTTTGTTACGTTTTCGATGGTGAATTTGGTGCGACCACCCTTTCCGGCGAGACGGCCAATCGCACGAGATTGATGATCTCCGCGCAGCGTCTTTACGTCTTTAATTTCAAAAGATTCAATAAACAAGTCCTCAAGACGAAGAAGTGCCAATGCATCGTCCACCTCAAAGCCACAGAGGAAGGCCTTTACGAAGTCAGCTCCCTTCTGCAGATTGGATATGTCTGGTGTTTCTGGACCGATTCGCAATTCTACCTGACGTGCTTTCATGTTAAAGCGAATCTGCAATTTCATATGCTCTACTACTGGTGTGAAGATTTTCATCCAATGCTCTTTTAATGATGAGTATCTGTGTGGTGGCACTGATATTTTACGTAGTTCACTTCGCATACGCTTTGCTCGTGGCGGTGCCTGACCGCTAGCAATGGAACGCTGATTACCTTCAATGGCTAGAATACTATCCATTTGCATGTCAACGTCTTGTGCGTCACCTGAAGCATTGCGCTTTTTAGCCTTCTTTTCTGGCACAAAAGCGTCTACTTGTATGTTTTCAGTTTCCATCACAATGCTTTTAATTAGTAATGATTTTAAAACTATTGCGTTCTTCTTTATTTTGGTTAATATTTTTCCACGTGCGGTACTTTAACACAAACTATCGATATACCAAATATTCATTAAGTGTAAACGATACTAAGCAATGTTTTGATAGGCACAAATTCCGATAGCGATATCGATATATAAAAAATTTAAAATTTATTATTTATTTATATAAATTTACATTTAATGCTTTTATCATTTGTATATATGCATACATATACATTTTTAGCTATAATAATTTGATACAAGCTATAATCATTATACAAGCTATAATCATTTGGTATAACAAATTTATGGTTTACCACAATTTGTTAGGGAATCTAAGATTAAAAATTAGTATAAAGGGAGCTTTTATTATAATTATTTATTGTCCTTAACAGCTGTGCACCCAAATGAGTTCAATATAAAGAATTTTATGTAATATATTTATTTTAGACTAGGCCAGTACGTTTTGCTGGTAATGTATGTGAGTATGTAAATAACAAATAACAACAAATTCGATTACAACAGCTGATTAGGAATATTTGTAAATATAGGGGGTGATATTAATGGATCTTTGTGTCAGATCTAAATAAAATTTAGTTTCCTACTATATACCTATTAGCTCATTCTATTGTATTTTGACATTTACGTCAAAAAAATGTTATCTTGAAACTTAATGAAAGGTTAGTGTGTTTAATAATTAAATATGCTAAAACTAAAAAATAAAAATATGCGTTCTGAAAGGCAGGTTACAGATTAAAGTTTATGTTTTTTAAAGGATCTTCTAAAATGTGTCGAAACCAGTCGGGTATAAATGTGAACTCAGAGCGTTCTTCAAATACTGTGTAATTAATATTTCCATCATTTTGATTATATCCAAATAAATATACTGCACTAGAGCTGTTTACGTTCTCCATAACGTTTTGTATGATATTCAGGAAATAGTTTAAAAAATTAGCACAACGATTTGCCACCCATTCATTTTCCTTAAAATAAAAAGAATAAAGTTTGCTTTGTTTAAAAAATATTCGAAACAATTATAATTATTTACGCATTCCTTCCACATGTCCTTGGAAGCTAATTTTGTAACGCACTGCACGGTCCCCTCTGTGTTGTGACAAGCAATATAAATATTCTCAATTTCAGTCAAGAAACATTCAGACCACCATTTCAGCACTTCTTCACGATAATGAATTGACCATTCATTGCGATTCATAGTATTTGTCCGCAGGTATAAACCTACAAAGGGATTCCGTGTTTGAGCCCTATAAACAATTTAGAGGTTTAAGTTTATCAGGGATTCAAGTTTACTGAATTCTTCCGACATTAACTTACTGTGTCGTTGTAACATAATTGGTTAAGACAGGAGCATCAAATAAAATTCGTTTTTCGTTAATTTGAATTTCAATAACACTAAATTGTTGACTTTCCTTTGTATTCTTTGGCTCACCATTCACTGCAAGATTCACGAACAAGTACTTATATATATTGAGTATACATTTTTAATGTTATAACGTACCACTGCTTACATTACAAAAGGTTTTTAACTTCTTAAGCCAACCATTTTTTATTTTTGCTTTAGTACGCTCATAATCAAACCCCTTTGAATTGAGTTTGTCGGCATGGCTCATATATATGGTATTGCGGTACTTACTAACGCATATTTCCCATTTATTTTTGCGCTCGTAGGGTGTGCACATTATTAATTGTAAAATCTCTCGAGAGCAGATAAAGTCAACGTTAATATAGGGATAATTAGGATTGATACGACTGACAAATGTACTTTCGTTCATCCTAATGAATTTAAACATGTTATTCAAGTACAAATCCTTTTTGTAATGTTCATCAAATTCGATCGTCTCCATATCTGCATCATTTAGTTGTAAAGTCAACGGTAATTGGTATGGTTGTGGCTGAACAAATTGCTGAGCTTGCGAGCACGACTTCTCGAATAACCCTTCAGGGGAAATACAAAACCCACCTACTGGGTTTGGTTTTGATATTTCTGGAAAGTTCGAAGGTTCAACATATGATCGAGCGTTTATAAAGAAAATGTTATTACTTAAGTGCATTTTGCAAAACTCTAATGTAAATAAAATATTAATTCAGCGCCCGAAATGTTTAGAACTAACTGTTTCTATGAATAATATAGATATCGATAGCCGATACAAAAAACCATCGCAAGCTTATAAAAATATAAATTTATCATTAGTGAAAATAAACAATACAAAGTAGATTTTTAATTTTAAATGTTATAAATAATTTATGACTTAAGTCTTCAAGTTTATATTTAAATTCAAATCAATATAAAACAGATTACGTAGAAATAGCTCTGTCGATACTTTAATTTCAGTACGTTGCAGCTGCTTAGTGCTGTATGTATTTTACGTTATGTAGCAGTTACCTCGTTGGTGTGCACATATGATTGTTGTAATCGATTGTAATAATCGTTGAACGACAAAATGGCGGGAAAGCTATAAATTTTTGTGCAAAAGTTAAAAAATTGTGAATTTTGATGATATTAGTGTGTTAAAGTGAAGTTTTTCTTATTTGATTTCAAAACTGTGCCATTCATAGTAATTGCGCTGTAATAAATAGAGAATGAGCTTCATGGGCGTGCAATTGTGGTAAGTCTTAGTTCGTACGTATTTAAGCTAAATAGAAAAGCCTAATAGTTGCTCTTAAAATCATGTTTTTTTTAATATTTTATAAAATGTTACTTACGAGTGTTGAAAACCATTCGAATTATTGAATTTTAAATTGGAAAGTAACGGCTGAAATAGTTTTCAAACACTAACTTTGTAGGGCTACCAAACACGTGCTGCCATTATTACGTAATTATCTACTAATTTATTGGTACATGCATATGTGTATGTATGTGTGCACACACACTACTATTTGTATTGGTTTTTAAAAACGTAGGCTTTAAAGGTATGTAAATGTTTTGTTCTATTGTTCTACTGCTATGGGCCAAGGGTTCTTGGAGGCAAACATTAAACTAATATTAATTCAATTACATCTTTTTGCGATATTTAAAAAGAATTAGAGCAATGACGTTTGTATAAAGAGCCAATGTTGTTTGAGCATGGGTTTGGCTTGCATGCGCGGTTTTAAAAATGTTGTCTGTGCATTTAGGGAAGCCAAAATAGAGATTGTTGATATTATCGGCATGTTTCTTGTCCACGTTGCATAAATGACCCAAACACTAAGCTAAGGACACGATTAGCAAATAATAGCAAGAATGTAAGTGCCCGACTGAACGACATCCTGGCTTTTACTCTACTCACTCCTACATTCATCCCAAGCCAAGGCTTTTCGAGTCTTGTAGATCAACGGAATCCAATAGGATAGAGTCTATTTTTGTATATTGATTAGAAATATGAAGAATACTTCAGAGGATCACTATAACATATTTGCGCTCTGACTTAAAGTTGCCAGGGTACAATGAGTGTTGAACGGACTTCTTCTTACAGCAAAATATGCAATTGGCTGGTTACTGTTAGAGACCCGCATCCTTCTCATTCTCCCTTCCCATTTTTGCCCTGTTCTGTGTTTTGCCCGTTCGGGTATGTCTATACGTCCGCCATAGGCCTTTGGATGTTGCGCTTGTCTAATCCACAATGGTTGACATTTAAAATACAAATTGCACCGCTGGTGCGTCTCTGGCTCCCCGTCCAGGCATTGAATTACCTGCAACCGTGCACCAAGAGAGTTGGGAGTCATGCATCCATGGGTTGTCTGCTGGTTATATAGACTGCACATAGTCATTTGCCGTTCGGCCAGATGGTTAGGAGCCAGTTTCTCTTTTTACTCTATTGGCAACTGATTAGCATTTAAATTAAAATGTCGCAAAGTGGCCTTAACAAAATGCTCTGTGTCCGTGTGTCAGTGTGACTGTGTGTGTGTGTGAGAATGCAGGTATGCTTGTGTGCATGTGTGTATCTGCGCTTGTGTGTGTGTCCATGCAGCTTATTGTCTCTGGTATCACCTGTTTGTACTGCTGCTGCCGCCGAGATTGGCCTGGCCTCGCATTTGCCTTTGTGCCGGGCACTGAAACCGGAGCAGCAGCAACCATAAAGGAGCAAATGCGGTTGCGGATATGAATGCGGATGCAAATGCGAATTTCAATGCGAATTCGGATGCGGAGCTGATTGTTGCGTCACTTCAAAGTGCGCATCGGCCAAGCTTAATTATGAAAATTAATTGTGTTTCGAATGAATAACGTCAATTCCTTTTTTTTTTTTTTTTTGAGTTTTTCTCGCTCTCTGCACGCTCCTATCTCCATAATCTCTCTCTCTCTCTTTCTCTCTCTTTATATATATATATATATCTTTCTATCTCCTATCTTCGTTCTCTTTTCGGGCGGGCAAAAAATGAAGGCGTTCCCAAAGTTGACGTGCGTCATGTTGTATCCAAATCGAAATGCCCTCCACACGCATTGCCCACTCACTGCCACCCGCGCATTTACATAAACTCACACACACATATACTATCTATATATACACGCACACACACACACAGACACTCTGCTATTCATTTAACCAATTAATTAGTCGGTTCCCAGATACAAAGAAAAATCAAATATTTTCCGCTGTTATTGCAATCGCAATAGTTAAACATTGAGTCACGTAATCCATTTGCATCTCGCACACGGTCAACATATCTCCCAGAGGTCCTTTTCGTGGAGGTGTACAGACGTGTAGATAGAGGAAGGAGAGAGACATCGAGAGTCAAAAAAGCCTTTAATGAAGAGAGTGAAAGTGTGTAGAATTTGGTGCTAATTTTAATTTAATGATTTTAAATAGATAATTAAAAAAAAATAAATAAAGAGAAATAGAAAGAGGAAGAGGAAGAGGAAGAGGAAGGGAATGATAGAAATAGGAGGAGAAGGAAAACAATATAAAGAAAATAAGTGAGATAACTGTAGTAAGAGAAAGAGAGTAGAAACGGTGGACGAAGAGTAAAGGGAAGGAGAATGATAGGAAGGAGAATGATAGCAATAGAACGAGAGATGGAATAATATAAAGAAATAGAGAAAGAGGGAATGAATGATGGGAAGAGAAAGAGACTTGAAACGATAGAAAAAGGACAAGTGAGAAAACTATAAAAGCAGGCAGAGAGAAAGAATGATAGAGAAAGAGAGAAAGAGAGAAAGAAAGAGTAAATATGCGAAAAGGAAAGTAGGAAACAAAGACGCAATGTGGAATAGAAAAGTGGAGAAAGAAAATATAAAAGTAAATAATTTTATTCATGGAATGTTTTCTTCTTCTTCCATAAAAATAAATTAATTATTTGTTAATCGATTGCGATTTTTGCTCTCTGCTTTGTGCAGTAGCTCAAGCCTTGAGTCAGAACTATTGTTCTCCTTTGACTCTCAAATGGAGCTCCAAAGATTGGCTGCTTTGGGTTAAGGGTGGCCCAGAAGTTGGAGGTCCAAATTACCTGGGAAGGTATCGTCGTTGTCCGAGGTGTGACCTTTGGCGGATGTTTAACCAAATTGATGCATAAAACTTTAGGCAAACAGTTTTGGGCTATTTTTTATGTGACACTTGGTCATTTTTCATGGTCAGTAATTGGCCAGTCCTCGTTGTGTCCTTATTCACATTCTCCATATCATCGCCGTAGTGAACACCTTACACCGCACTCCGCACTTCCACACTCCTCTTCACTCATCACTCTTCTCTCCTCAATCCGCATGTCCTTATTCGCTTGTCACACACACACTAGTGTTCCCCAATGTCCCTTTGGGCTGGTGACAGAGCACGCGGACTCCCCTTCCTTTAAGGATTTAGTCTTGACTGCCCCTTGTATATATAGACACTCACATATCCGTACACACACACACAGAGAGAGACGCACACACGCACTGGAGTCATGCATATATATGCGCTATTTATGTGGGCGTTTGGGGGCGTGGTGTCATCTATGCTCACGTATCAATAAGTGCTTGAGACGTGAACTGAATTTTTTATTACCGTTTGTATAAGTCTGCACAAAAGTGAATGTCCCTTCCGTCCCTCTTTGTGTCAAAGGACCAAGGTGATGGCAGGACCAAAGACGATGACGATGTTTCTCTTAACATGGCAAATTGCCTGTGAAATATTTTTGAAATCTATATACATATATATATGTATATACATAGATATATATATACATATACATATACATATATATACATATATATATGGATTTTAATATATATGACATTCAGGACGTACGTTGGAATAGTGATGTATACAAACATACAAAATTAGTACTGCGTCCTTAATTTCACATTCGAATTGAATCAACATAATTTCCACTTGGGAATTTCAAATCGAAAGGATTCACTGTTCTTACCTGAAGGCAGGAATTTTGGTTGAGCTACAGCGACTGCAATGCATCTAAGCTCTGAAGGATTAGTTAGTTTACTTTTTAGTTGGTAGTATGATAGTTGGGTATATTCAGTTTTTGTATAACAGGTCCTCTATATCCTATTTTGAACCTTGAACGCTTGGTGGCTGCTCATTACACAAAATTTGGGGGCTTTGTGAGGTGGGACGTGGGATGAAAGGATCAATTGTGGAGTGAATCAATGGCAAACCTCAGTCATCCAGCAAAAGGATGAAGGGTAAGGTGGGAAAGGACATAATGGTTTCTGACCAATTGGGTCTAATCTGAGCCACTCAGCGGACTATTAAGACTAATCCTGTTGGGCGAGAAAAGGGTCCGGGAGACATCCACTTTAATTGTATGCGGCAATGGCCTGTGTGGGATTAGCTTTGAAGTTCGCATCGAGAGCAAGTGACTCGGAGATACGACAAGTGCTTACGAGACACAATAACAGGATACTTAAGTTCGTCGCAAGGCTGAGGACGTTGGGGTAGCATTCAAAACTTAGCAGAAGGAACTCCGACGATTAAGGGTTCAATGGCAACGGATTTCAGGTAATTTCTCTTGATGTGAGCCTTTGGATGGATTCTGCTAAACCTTGCCAACGTTTAAGTCGTCGGAGCGTTAATTACTGCCAGTGCCAGGGTCCAAAGCCCCAGTCACCAGCCACCAGACACCGCTCACCATTCACCATTCACCATTCACCAGCCCCACTCGAGGTTGGGCCTCAGCCCGCCCACCCAACGGTAAGTGCCAGTGATAAACGGCCTACCAGGGACTCGACTTGTCTGAGACTCCGGTTAAATCTTTGCTGCTGCGGACGATGGTGATGCTGTTGCTGTTCTTGTAGCTGTGGCCGGAGCGTGGGCTCTTCCTGTGCCGGCGCCTGCCGCTGGCTTGTCCAATTGATTTATAAATCAATAAAAATATGCGCATAAATATTTGCCGAGACAATATAAATAAATTACAATCCAGTGCGAGCCGTGCAGGTGGAGGCTGGGAGGATCCTATGCAAAATGGGAACCATCAATGGGGCTTACAGCAGACGCAAAGAGGATGAAAGCTGGAGGTCCAGTTGAAGCCGGAGTTGGGGTGTTGTTGGATTGTTCCTCGCACCGAAGGTAACGAAGGATTTGGAGTTGGAGTTGGAGTTGGAGTTGCAGATGGAGTTGGACTGACAATGGCCGAAGGTTAGGAACCTGTGCCTGGATGCTCTTATTAACAGTTAGTCGATGGTTCTCGGGACTAGACAGATGCGAGGTCAGTTTGATGGACCATCAGATGTTCAACTCTAGTTAAGCCCTTGAAATAACTATCCCTCGATTGTGCAACTCAAATCAGGATACCCCTGAGGGACGTCACACTCCATTTTTTCAAGAAAGGACTTAGTATAGGCGTTGTGTGTTTTGATGGACTCAGTGGATGTCATCGATATCGATAGACTCTGGCTAACACGATTACTTCTGTGGAAATCCTCGCACTGGATTCCTGCGTGTATCCTGTGAGTTCAGGCTGTGGGCGGCAGGACCATAATTTTATGTATTGTATGCAAGATGAACGAAATTTAAATCTCTCTTTGCAATTACGTAAAATGCTTGTCCGGGCTCCCCAACTCAGGGGCAAACTACTGGGCAGTAGTCAACCGGTCAGCCAGTCGGCCGGTCCTGACACTAGTCCTGACACTGGTCCTGCCACTGGCATCATCGTCCAGGTGCTAACTAATCAAAAATGTGAGCAATTATAATTGATTAAAACCAGAGTGAAAGCCGGAGCGAGAGCGAGGACATGTGCGAGGGGGGAGCAGGAGCGAGACAAACGAGCCAAAACGCAAAGCCTTCTACGCACATATATATGTATGTGTGTGTGTGTGTGTGTGTGTGTGTATTTAGGAATATACATATGGCTATAGAATATGTATTAAAATTCGTTTATTCATAGTAACGCGTTGAGAGGCAGGACTCCCCCAGGTTTCCATGGGTTGATCTCGAAATGGAAACAGAATTGCAATTTGGCATAAAATCCGAACGGTTTTGTGCTCATGATGTGTTTATATCCCGAGTCCTGTCCCCCAGGATTGCTAGTGCAAGGATAATTAAGCTAAAACTAAGCGGGAACAGGAACAGTACAGGAGTATATACATTTCTTGGTAACTGAACCCATCACTTCCATATCATGATCAGTTATCTGCCCATCGACCTTCACTGGAGCACTTGTGCTTCTAGAAGGATTAACCTGAAGTCCTTTTTTTCTTTCCCTCGTAGGTATTCCATTTGCTGTTTCTTTTCATCTGTCATCCTGGTTCGAAGTTGAAGTCCTCTTTTAATGCTAGAGAATCCTATCTTAGAAGGTCCTGCCAGGATATGTTATACGTGGGCTTCCTGCTCCCAGAGTCCTGGACTCGTGGGTTAACGTTTATTAAAGCTTTCGATTTTCACTGATTTGAAGGTATTAAAAAAGGCCCTGCGATACCCATGGCCTAGAAGGTCCTGCCGAGGAGCATCAACAAAATGCGATGCGTGTCCTTCCACAAAAATTCTGTGGAATCAATTTAGCATCAAATTTTTCAATATGCGGCGGCGCAGGACTCCGGCGGAGGGGCAAGTTGCGGTGGTGGCGGTTTCAATGACACTGCCGCAGTCACCGCCAGCACACGCATGCTTATGCACCTGGCCATGTCCTGGCCGTGTCCCGGCCGTGTCCTGCCTGTGTCCTGCCTGTATCCTGCCGTTGCCACAGTGGTCTCGCACCGCACACCAAACCTGAAAATGTAATTGAAAAATTATTTTGTTACATGTGTCGGGATGCAGCTCCCGCTGGCTGCCGGCTGCTGGTTGCTGGTTGCTGGTTGCTGGTTGCTGGTTGCTGGCCGTTGCAAGTGCAGTCTGCATCCCGTGCGGTCGCGTACTGGGCTGCGTCGTCCTGCCGTCGTCCACTTGTCGATAATTTCGTGGCGAGCCCGAATTTTAATTAATTTGCCAAATTGTAAACTCGATTCAACTTCAAATTTTACATCCGCACGAGCCACAGAAGATTTAATAAGTCGCTGCGGCTTTTGGGTACGTTCCTCCCCGCCCTCCTCCCCCAGACGGATCCTGATTAGCATATAAATTACATTGCCCCTTCCCTTCCCGCCGCCGCTTCAGCGAGGTCCTTCATAGCCCAATTGCAATGCGTTTGCATATTGATTTATCATTAATTGTTTATTGTTAATAACTGAGCACGGGATGGGGGGTGGAGGGCGGTGACTTGCCGCCTCCGTACCCCAGCCATCGCTCCTCGTTGCCCGAAAGGAGTGCAGCCCCAATACGAATGTCAATTAATTTGTTAATTTATTTGTCATTTACTTTGTTCACTTTGCAAAAACAATTTTAACAACAAGCACATTCTACGGGCCAAGGACTCGAGCATGGGCGCAGGCGGGGGGCACCTGGCACCTGGCACCTGGCAACTAGCGACTGGTGACTGGTGACTGGCGGCTGGCGACTGGAAAGTAGCTGCAGGCGTGCGGCACAAGGTGGAAGCCAAAATGACCAGTAATTGGGTCAGATGGAGTTGGGCCATTCAAAAGGACAAGACATTCTGTTGACTGCGCGCCGGCAGATGCCAAGCACAAGTCACAGCACACTTGGAGCTTGCCACTTGCCACTTGCCACTTGCCACTGGGCGCTGGGCGCTGGGTACTTGGCAGTTGGCAGTTCGGTTGATGATGAATAGATGGATTGACTGGTAATCACACTTCGGTATCAGCTCAGGCTCGATTATCCTTGGTGTCTCCTGCCTGCAACACTAGAATCTATTTTGAAGGCTGTTTCCATCACTTTCTATTTCCCTTTCGTTTGCCTATCGAATTATGTCTACACCCTCTTTTATCTTTCTCCCTCTCTCTCTCTCTCTCTCTCTCTCTTCTTTCTCTTTCTCTCTCTTCTTTCTCTCTCTATCTCTTCTTTCTCTCTCTCTCTCTTCTTTCTCTCTCCCTCTCTTCTTTCTCTCTCTCTCTTTCTCTTCTTTCTCTCTCTCTCTCTCTTTCTCTCTCTCTCTCTCTTCTTTCTCTCTCTTTCTCTCTCTCTCTCTCTCTCTTTCTCTCTCTCTTTCTCTCTCTCTCTCTTCTTTCTCTCTCGAAGCTGTGAAATTTTAATGAAGCTTTCTTTTAGTCTTTCCTTTCCCCCTCTCCCCGATTTGTTCGTCTTCTTCTGCTTCAATCACTTTCCCTCTTCGTGACCTTCAGTTTTGTGATTTCTACCCAATTTTTCTTCCTGTTGCGTTTTCCTAACACAGGATCCTTTTCATTTCTGTTTGTCTGAACTGTACTTCCTTTCTCTATCTCTCTCTCTCCTCCTCTGTTTCTTACTTTCTTTCTTTCTTTCTTTTAATTTCTCGTTCTCCGCGTTTTTTCTTCCTTCTTCTGATGTTCACATGGAATAATATATTCCGTTTTGTGTCTGTCTTCCTTACGCTTTCTTGACCATTCTTCTCCCGTCTTCCCGTATTCTTCTTCTTCCTCTTGCAACCGGCATCCTTTCGCTCCGTCTGTGTCCTCCGAGCTCATATCAATATAGTCGATGCAAGCAACAGTAAGCGGAAAATTTGAGTTGAAGCTGGCAAAGATGCTGTGAACAGGACGGCTGCTTGAGGAAGGGAGAGGTGAAGGCAAGGGATTGATGCTGGTAGCTGGAGCAGGGAAAATCCTTTAACCGTTGCTCAGTTTCGGCTTTGAAGTTTCAAAGTTTTCGCTTTGTATAATTAAAACTAGGCAAGGACTAAGGGCCACAGAATCATTTCGTACGGTACGGGGGTACAGTGCTGTGCAGTTGATGGGAATGGGAGGGGGGCTGGGGGGAAGACGAAGACAAACCAAATTGTTTACATGTGTCTTTGTTACAGTTATCATTGGGGGCTTAAGAGTGGGTTGGCTGGTGGGCTGGCTGGTGGGTTGTGGGGGTGGCTGTCTGGGAGTCGGGGCGGTGGCGCCCGCCCGTGCGGCTGTCGTGTTGCAGGCGCACTTTTCCGTTTGCCTCTCTTTTGGCTTCGTCGCGTTTATTTGCCTTTCCTCTCGGCCGTTGCGCTTTTCACATGCATATGTAAGACGTCGACACGCCCACAATGCCGTCGGCCCATCCGTTTTTGGTCGTTTGAATGAGGGCGTGTTACGCCCATTTTATTTAGCATTTTGTTGTTTTTTCGCTTTCCTGCGGTTTTTAATTAAAATTAACTTTGTTTATTTTGCGCTGTTCCCATTTGGATCCCCTTCTCCCCTTCTTCATCCTCGTCCCCCTTCCCCTGGCCAACAACGTACCGCGCACTTCGTGCCACGTTTCTTCCGCCTTAAAAATAGTGTTTATTTTACTCGCTGCTCTCTTTTGGAATTATTGTTGTTGTTGTTGTTGTAGTAGTTGTTTCGCTTGTAGCAGAGTTGTTGTTGTTGTTGTTGTTATTATTATTGTTGTATTTGCTGTTGTTGCTGTTGCTGTTGCAGTTGTAGCTTCTTGTAATTGACGCCATTTGCGTTGTCGTCGCTGCTGTCATCAACGGCAGTCAGATCCTCATCCTCATCCTCATCCTCATCCTTAGTCGTAGCCTTACACTCCTCTGCATTCGAATTCGCATCCGCATCCGCATCCGCAACCGGTTTGCTATCCTCGTCCTGCTACTGTTAGTCTTACCTGTTGGCACACTCCTTATCCAAATGCTTGGCATTTGACTGTCAACTGGCAACCATCTGCCAGTTTTGCCAGCATCGCCAAGAGGCGTTAGAGTTTTGTAATGATCATCACTATGCCCCTCATCATGGTCCTTGTTCCTGTCGTCCTTGTCGTCGTCTGCTGCGCTCGTTTTGTAACTTTTAGTAACTTTGGGCCAAGTTTTTGTAATGCCTTCCGGCTCCTCGTGCCGCGTGCCTCGTGCCTCGTGCCTCTTGTCTTATACCCTACTCCTTCTGACGCCGACTTGGCCAAGGATTCGCCTAGAGGATATTCCTTAAATGAATTCAAGCTGTATAAAACCTATTGCTAGAAATGGTTCAAGAAACCGGGAACGGAGGATTGGTCCAGGGTATCCGAGGGGTTCATACCAGAGCCGGCAATTAACTCCCGTCTAGAAACTGCATCCAGATGCAGTTGCCTTCTTTGATTAGTGTATTTATTTGCCTTTCGATGCATTTCGTGTTTGTCTTGCACTCGCAGGACGATAATAAACAATATATAATAAGACTATCAGATTACATGGTGAGCTTCCAGGCTGCAACGGAGGACAGTCATATGGAGCTGAGCGGAAGGTTAGGCACAGCTTTCAGTGCATAAGTTTCCCCGCCCCTGGCCCGGGTGGGGCTCATCAGGCATCAAGTTTACCGTCGTAGCTGCCACGTTGCTATCGTCGCTGTCATCACTGTCGTCACCTGCCACCTGCCCCAGTCCTCTCTTGGATATTGCTGTGCTCCAGTAGCGGGGCTGACCTAGCCCGGCGAAGAGGCGCTCGACCAGATCACGGAACAGGGTGGGATTCACATTGATGCTGACGCTCATGAGCACAAACCAATCCCCGTAGCCCGCGTTGGCCAACACTTGACGTACATGGGACTTGGGTACGCCCCGGAGATGGGTTCGCAGCAGCTCCAATCGAAGTTCCGGGCAGGAGACGAGCACCAGACGGTAAAGTAAATTGATGGTCGCCAACATTGCGATAAAGAGGAACCATATATACAGTACGGCAAAGAGCTTCTCGTTGAGTATGTTGAGCGGCAGTACGCAGAGAATGTCCAGGATGTTTGGGGTTCCGCTGGGGCCGTAGACGAACATTTCGCACTTGGCCACTTTGGGAAAGACTCGCGAGGTCATCAGGTTCCACAGATTCCAGTCGTACACGGGGATCGCGGCCAGTGCATGGATGTACTTGTACCAGAAACCGTCAAAGATAATGTCCATTAGCCAGAAATTAAGGATCTGTAAGGAAGTGCAATTGTATAGCAGAGGGACACATCGGATTTGCTTCACTTACGCTGATCACCAGATTAAGGACCTCGCAGAAGAAATATTTGATGGCATAGCAACAGTGGATGGCGGAGAACCGAGCCTGGAAGTATTTCGTGAGCATGCGGAGACGCCTTTCGTAGATCTCCTGCAGGATCAACGCATCAGCCACCTCACTGCACAGCTGCTCCATGCGCTGGCCCTCCCACACTTTCCACAAAAAGGACGGAAAGTAGAAGAGCAGCGACTGGAACAGGAGTAGTATGAAGACCCACTGATAGTACCGCAAGTACATTCGCTTTGTCACGCCCCTCTTCTCGGGGCCAACGCCCTCAGCTATGGAAAGGATTCGTGCGTACTGCTCGTTCTGGTACCGCTGCAGTAGCTGGTGCTGCGAGGTGTCCGGTGGAAATGCTGGATGCCACTTCTTGGATGTGGTGTTCACACTGATGTTATAGCTCTCCAGGGGCAGGATGTAGGTGCCCATGGTCCAGCAGTAGGACTGCACGTAGCTCGTATCCGAGTCGGAGCTGAGGCAGAGTATCGGCTCCCCGAAGTACTGTTTGGCGGAGAGCAGGAACGTGCAGGTCAGCAGTATGACGATGGTGCACTTGGAGTGCAGGGTGAAGATTGGGTCATAGATGCGCACCGTCTTCAGGCGCAGGTACTTGGAGAGCGGCTTCACGGCGGCGTACATCGCGTCCCCAGTGTGACTCCAACTGCTCCTTGAATCACTTTTTTGTGTATTAATGTTTTTTTTTTTATGAAGTCTCCCGTTTGACAGCAAATCAAATACTTTGGTGGAGCGAAAACAACGCCGGAGACTGGGAAAGAGAAAGAGAGAGAGAGAGAGGAGAGAGTGAGAAGTGTAAGAAGAGCAGAAGGAAAATGAAAGTGCAAATGAAATGGAAAAGGAGAAGGAAAAGTCGAAGCAGCAGGAGTGGACAGAAGAAGAGTTTGACATTTAAGCACATGAGGACGTTGTTCACACTGAGCTGTTGGTGTCTATCCTTGAGTTGCTACTATTTTAAAATATGTAAAATTGACTACACACACACACACACACACACACACACACACACACAAATGCTTGTGTGATATTTATTGCTTGTATCCTTAAACTAGTCCACGCCGAAAGTTGCTTGGAATGTTTTGACTTCGGTTTCAATTCCATGGAGTGGCAGCCCAGTCCAGTGTTGGGCAACGCGGCGCGGAGTGAGGTGCCAGACTCGATGTGGACTCTTGCCCTCAACTGGATTTCCGTTTAGCGTTACAAACGCCGATCAAGTGGCCTCTCGAGTGGCCCCTCGAGTGGGTCGCATTAAACGGGCATAAATTGCGATGACTTTTGCTATTTGACACGCATAACAATTATGCGTAGTGCTCGCCGGGGTGCTGGGGCACTTGGGTGGTGGGTCCTTGCAGAGCTTCGATTGTACGGATAGTATGTGTGTGTGCGTGTGTGTGGGTGTGTGGGTGTGTATGTAGGAGGATCACGAGCGCTGGGAACGACAACGAATGGCAACAATAATAATAAAATGATTAATCGATGCTACATGACTGCATATACAAAATACGGAATAATTCCCAATGCCATGTCGTCATCCGGCGTCATTACCTCACCCCAGCACATAATCAGAGCCCCTCATCCATCTCGCATCATCATAATCACCGTCATAGTCATCGTCATTATCGTCACCGTTGTCGTCATCATCGTTAACGTCGGCATCATTATCAACGTTCAACATCGTCATTATGGAGGCGGCAGCATTCACCATTCACCATTCAACATTCAACACTCAACATTCAACATTCAACATTCAACATTATCATTGGAACGCGGCTGCCGTGCAAATGTTTATTGTGGGAATTCGTTTGGCTGCGACGTGTCATCGTATGTTGGAGCGGACGGACCCGGGAGCCACCTCTCCTCGCGCTGTACACTTCTATACAGCTCTGCAGGACTCTAGCCCTCAGACACCTCCAGTAGCACCAGTCGCAGCCCCAGCCTCAGCCTCAGCCTCAGCCTCAGCCTCAGCCTCAGCCGCGGCCTCAGCATCAGCCTCACCCCCATCCAACCACTCGCCACTCGCCACTCGCTGCCCGCCCCCAATGCATACTCCCAGCTTGACGGCAAATTAAATTTATGAATTCTTTCGCTGGTGCGTGACCAGAGATTTACTATAATCAGGCATCGGGAATCAACGAACACGCTCTGGAGACTAATTAGTCGAGCGGAGTGCCAGTTAGTGGCACGGCCTGCTGTCCGTTCCTCTGGCTCGTGCCTGTCAAGGGCCCCTCATCCTCGCCTCTTGCTTCCGTTTTATTTCCACCGCCATTCCCATTTCCCTTTCCCTTTCCATTTCCATTTCCATCCCCCATCCCATCTCCACCCCCGTCTCCATCTCCATCTCCATCTCCATCTTCATCTTCGCATTCATTCATTTAAATGTCAATTACAAGTAAAAGTAAGGACACAAATTATAATTATTATGTCCCGATCCGCATTGATGGCCGGGGGCAAGCAATTTGGCAGTGGGCCAGAGCTGCCTATGGTTCATCTTCGATCGCTTGCCCGCAATCCCGTCCAGGTGACTGAAGCCAATCGCCAATCGCCAGTCGCTGAGTCCTTGTCTGTGTGGACGGCATTTTAAATATTTATTCAAATAGAATTCATTATTTAAAGCGATTTCCCATTGACCACAACAGCCGAAAACGTTTGTTGACTCTACTCCCTATTGCCACGCCCATTTTTCATTAAAAAAAAACATTACTGGCCGCGGCCGGGCGAGTGCCTAGGCCAGCAGCAGTCGTCGCAGTTGGAGGGGGTCTGGTAGGGGTAGGAGTGCAGGCTGAAGCTGCAGTTGGAGCTGGAACTGGAGCTGGAACTGGAGTTGGAACTGGAACTGGAACTGGAACTCGAACCCAAGTGCACCATTCGCGCTTAAATAAATAAATTGAACAATTATGGTTGCGTGGTTGCGGTTGTTTTGGCTTTGATGGAGTCCGTTTCCATTTCCAGCCATAATCCTATTACCTCACGAGGTGACGCGGCACGTGCTTTCCCAGCCACCCGGCCACCCAGCCCGATACCCTGTAATTAAAGGAGTGCACGTAATTAGCCAAACTCTGGCCCCCAAACGTTGAACTTTGTTTTCGCTGAGGCCGAAAGGATTTGCTTATTTGAGGCGTTTTAGTTGCTCGCCTATCGAAATTCGATTATTTTTAACAGTAGTTATCGAATTGGAAATCGATTTCAGTTTTAGATATTTGAGTGTGGCAAATTAATTTGTTATCCTTGCGTATTCCGATCAAAGGGTATTCCTGGGCCGACCATCGCCCTCATGAGAACGCGAACTTCTGTTTTATTTTTAATTTTTATTCTTTGCCTTTTTTATTTCTGTTTTTTTTTTGGTATTTTTTTTGGTATTTTTTTTTTTTTTTTTTTTTTTTTTGGATAAATACACAGAACAGCTGCAAATATTAACTACAATTGAAACGGAGGGAACGCCATTGTGGGTGGTGGCGACGGGGGCGGCGGTGCGGTAGCTGCATCGAGATGCATAGAGGGGCAAAGCGAAAGGGTTGAAGCTGTGTGTGTGTTTTGTGGGTGTTCGGGTGTGTGGGTGTGTTGGTGGGTGGCTGTGTGGGTGTACGGGTGGGCTGGTGGGTGGGTCGGTTAGGTGTGACATTTTGCGTGCCACATCTGCGGCCGACTCTGTACTGGGCACTTGTCAATTGCACTTGGAATGTAATTGCAAATGCGGCTCACAAAATGGGACCGCAAGACGGCCGCAAGGACTCACCGCTAGACAGTGGACTATCGGCGAGCCATCAGCTGGCTGGGAGAGCGACTGCTTCTGGCATGCTTTCAACTGAGCTATGAAATGCGCCAAATGGACACCCTTAATAATGTAGATGACTTTAGTTTGGCCAACTGCCCAGTTGCCCATTTGTCCAGCTGTCCATCTGTCCACCTGTCCATCTGTCCAGCTGTCCATCTGTCCGTTTTGTCTATTTTGTCCAGTTGGTGCAGTTGGGCAGTTGGGCAGCTGGACAGACGGCGAATTCTCTTAGTTGTGGTTGCGTCTATTCTATATATATTTGCATTGCCTTCCATTGCGATTGCCTGGCGATGCGTCTCCGATTGTTGTATGCCTCGTGCCTCGTGCCTCTTGGCTGCACATTGGCCATTATTAGCATTGACGCAGTCGTCGGGGAGCGACGTCGGAGCTGTTGTTGTGGGCAGGGGAAAGTAAGTGGGTGTAGTAATGGGTATTGACTTGGTTCAAGGTAGAGTCAAGTGGGTGCTGAGGGTGCCGAGGGTGCCATGGGTTGTGCGGGTGGTGCGGGTACTGTGGGTGGCCGCAGAAGGGGGACGGGCAAAAGGAGGGAAGTTGTGCGTTTTTGTTATGTGCCAACATGGTCGTCAACGTGATGGCGTCGAGGCGACGATATCAGCATATGGCTTCCGACTTCCATGTGTGTGTGTGTGTGCGTGCTTGTGTGTGTCTGTCACATCTTCCTGCCGTGCATTGTTCGATTAATGACTTAACGACGTGAGTTGAATAACTTTGATTTACTGCTACGATGCGAACGGCCATTCCCCCTAATTGTATTTATTCACTAAACACTCACGAGGATATATACAGATATAGGCAAGGATACATATGCATATGTATATGTATATTGCATTGCCTTCTTCGTATAATATAGTTTATAACCCATTTTCAAACTTGACAGAAGCTCGAAATTCGCATAAAATCGGAGAAAGGCTTTTTTGAAAGAATTCTCATCCCGAAAGTCCCGAAAGGACTCTAGGCGGTAAGGACATGTCTGAAATTTGAAAATCGGCAAATCTTTCAAAGCCCTTGAATATTTCGATATTGAACTTTAAGTCTCAAGGATATTTTATTTTCAAATAGGTCCAGAAGCGGAATTGCTTTTCTTCAAGTTAATCCTGTTTCCCAGTTACCTTCATGTGGATATAAAGTAATTCCCCCGTTCTTAGCCAGCACCCAGCTCCTTGAGGACTACTCTTGAAGTCCTTTTGGTCCCAACAACTTTTCACGGCAAAGAAAATTGTGTAAATTGAGAAAATCGAGAAAATTTACCAGTTGCATGTTGTGCTCCATTTGGTCAGTTGCTTAGTTAGCAGTTAGTTGTACGTCCGCTTTCCTTACCCCTCCTCGCCCTACACTTCTTCCTTTCCCGTTCCCCGTTCCCCGTTCCCTTCCCATTCCCTTTTCTCTTTATCTTTGCTGTCTGTGGCTAGGAATTATATATTTTGGCTTCCGCTTCCTTTTCCCCTTTAAGTCTCCGATTCCTTCCAACTCCGCCTCAGACTCCGACTCCGACTCCGACTCCGACTTCGACTTCGACTCCGACTCAGACTTCAACTCCAGCTCCGACTCGGACTGCGATTCCGTCTGATGGCTGCCGCCTGGGGCTGATCATGTTTAATTAGCTCTAATGAATATTTAGCCCGATTCCTGGGCACGTTTCTCGTTGCTGGCCAATGCAATTTTCCACACGCTTTTCTATTAGTGTCTAACCAACTGTATCGTTATCCTTCCGCCCTCTGTGCCCGCCAGCCCCTCTCCCGCTCCTCTTTGGACAGACACTCATATGGTCTTTGGCTCGTTATTTGTAATTTGTTGTAAGTTTTGTTACAGTTTTTATTGTTGTTGCCAGTTGCCGGTTAACAATAGCCTCGCCGTTGTCCTCCCCCTCACCAGCCCCATCAGTCCCATTCACCCCATTCACCCCATTCGCCACCTGCTATTAGGCAGAGGGTTGCTCGCTTCCGTCACACAACATGTAACACGTCCTTCACTCGGAGTCCTGCAGTTGTCAGCTTCAGCTTCCTTTTTTCCTTGGATTCATTTTCTCTTGGACTACTACTATTAATTAGGATAAATATCAATTAGAATATATTTCGTGCATGCAAGGATTGGTATGACTTCGGAAGAGGATCAATTGTTCAATCCTTTGAAATCCTTTTCTATCCCTAAGACTCCTGAAGGGCATTCAATAATAAAGTTCCTTGAAAAATTGTACACATTTCGTTCGCTGTTTGTCTCTCGGTTCAATTTCATTTTCAGTTTCGGATCTGGTACCGGCTCCGGTTGTGGTTCTCGTTCGGGTTTTGGTTCTGGTTCTCTTTCTGGTTCTGGTTCTGGTTCTAGTTCTCCTGGCTGGCCATCGTTGTTTTTATCGGCATTGAAATGTGGCCCCAAAACAGTTTCAGCTCATAAAAATACAATTTGCTGCTGCTTATTTTTTACGATGCACATGAGGGCGATGCTGGCCTCCTTTTTGTCCCTGGCGCTGGCCCTGGCCCTTGTCTTGTTCGTGGTCCTGCTCCTGCTCCTGATCCTGGGCTCGTGTGTGTCCCTCCCTGTGAATGTGTCCATCGTACGTGTATGCGTACGTGTACATCCGTGTGTGTGTGTGTGTGTGTGTGTGTGTGTATATGTGTGTGGCTTGGCCAAAACTATTTTCGAGCTTGGAACGATGCGCACACATGCTCCAAGTGCGTCCAATGTCCAATGTCCAATGTCCAATATCCAATGTCTAGTGTCCAGTGTCCAGTGTCCAGTGTCCAATGGCAATCGGGTTGCCACCAACTTATGTATGTGGCAATGTGAACGTTGCAAGTTTGCCAAACACTAGCTCTGCTGCGGAAGGGATGGAGGGTAATTTGCTGGAGAAAGAAGGTTGGGTGGTCAAATTATGAGGGGGGAGGGGGAGGTGGTGATTCGCTGCCAGCTGCTACTTTCGGCTGCAGGCATTTAAACGTTTAAGGGATTTGTTTATGTTGCTGCTCCATTTTGGGTCAAACTATTTGAGGCAACCATTCCTGCCATCTTGACCATCTTTCCGCCCCGCTCGAAGCCTTTCCCTCGACTCCTTCCCGCAGCGCCCCTCTCACTGCAAATTTGCAAGTTGCTTTAACATAAAAACAATGCGGCCAACTGAACCGCCCATGTATTTATAATCCTGCCTAATAATCCACACCAACTATATCCTTTTTTCACCCCAAGCCCCCAACCCCAAGCCCCAAGCCCTAAGCCCAACATTAACCCTCCACCCCGGGCATCATCAACCAAAGCTGCTTCTCTGGGATGGAGGTCATGGCAAATAAAATAAAATCAAATGAAATAAAATTGGCAAAATCGCTTCAGCTAAATAGATAATACGAGCGGCTTTCTGGGTGTGCGTATGTATTGGTATGTGTGCGTGTGCGTGTGTGTGTGTGATGGACTGAAGTGGAGTGGAGTGGAGTGGAGTGCCCAAGCGTTGGGCATGGATATAAATGCTTGTGTGCTAAATAACATATTTTAAAAATCTATTCATTTCAATTTGAAGTCAATTTTCTGAAATCACCCCTAAATCATTTTTAAGCGTTAAGCTTCTGTGGAACTAGTTCCATTTAAGAGCTTAATGTTTCGGTTGTACAATTTTTGCCTTCATCTTTTTGGGAATTGAAGATATGGCATCTGTGTATTCATGAACCACGTATGATCCAGTTGGGGGGACAGTAGCTGAAATAGGTTGCTGAAGAACTAGTTCCTCTTGAGAACTAATGTTTCCGTTATAGGATATTTGTTTGATCTTTGCATGAGGTGATGTACATTTAAGAATCAGTTGGGGGGGCAGAAACTGAAATAGGTTTCTAAGGAACTAGTTCCATTTGTGAACTTAATGTTTTGGTTTTACAATTTTTGTTTGTTCTTTGTATAATGTGAAGCTCTTTAAGTATATTTATGAACCACTAATGAACTAGTTGGGAGGCTCATAAAACAAGAAAATATACCCAACTTTAGCTATAATAAAGAACCAGTTTCTTTTGTGAACTAATGTTTTGGTATATATAATTTTTGTTTGGAACTTTTTACGAACAAATCCTTTTTAAGTACATTTGTAGACAGCGTCCATTGCAACTATTTATTCATGAACCACTAATGAACCAGCTGGAAGGTTCACGAGGCAGTGGAACTTGTCTAAATTCCATTGAGATCATTTGTAAAACGTCAAGCTTGTAAAGTTCAGTAAATCGTTTATGTTTCAAGTCAACCACAATGACTTTTAAATCACTTTGATGCTACTTTCGAACTAGTTCCCAAGATGAGTTATGGGAACAAATTTAGACATGGTTCTGGAACTCTTCTGGAAAGTCTGCTGGCAAGTAGTGTGTGCATGTGTGTATAACATGTTCATGCATATGTATGCTACTGGGAACGAATGTCCTTCCCCTCGACCATCGCCCTGACCAGCCCCCTGGCTACCCCCAAGGAGCAGCCGCGCTGTAGTTGGGTCAAAGTCGAAGCCATTGCACTTATTGTATAATTATGCAATTTAATGAATACTAAAAAGCTGCCCAGGCAAAACGATGCAAGGATGTAATACTGTATGGCGTCAGATTGAGGGGGTGTTGGTGTAGGGTGGACCTATGGCCAGACACGAGCAATAAATACAAACTGCACTGCGGAGCGGAGTGGAATGGAGCGGCGGAAAGGAGAGCGCCAAGAAAATGAAAAACAAAGAAAAAAACAAGGAATTAAGAAAATGAAACGAAGAAAACAACATGAAACGCAACACAACGCGTGCATGTGGCTGTGTGTGTGTCTGTGTGCGTGTCCGTGTCCGTGTCCGTGTGTATCTATAGTGTAAGAGTGGGAGCTGTGTGTGTGTGTGTGTGTCATTTTATGCATGAATTTTTTAATAGCTTAAATATGCGGCAATAAAACTTTAGCACGCTCATCTTATCGTCGACGCTGCCAAGTTCTACTACCTTCTTCCGCTCTGAAGACAGCGAGTGGGGGCAGCCAGTGGGAGTAGGGTTCCCTCTTGCCTGGCCTCCCGCTGATATTGGCTGGACGCTGGCAACGGCGCACGTAGCTAATAAAAGCCACACCACGACTACGCCGGAGATGCAGATGAAGATGTGAACCTGGCGTTGGCAGCCGCCGACGTAGAGTTCTGCACGTGCCTCAACCACTCAAGCGGCTCATCCTCCTCGCCATCCTCGATGCGCCCAACACCCAACACCCAACACACAACACCCAGTGCCAGCCACCCAACGCCCCCCACCTGAGGACCGAGGTAGCCGGCATCTTGACTTTTAACTAGCTAACTTGATAAAACTACAAAACTATACAATAAATATGCAAAGCGCTGCGAAAAAGGTGGCAAACGCGATATCCTTGAGCCAGGAGGGTACAGGGAATGCAGGGGCAGATAATAGGAGTGCAGTGGGACGAAGAGAAGGCACGGGCGACGAGAGCTGCAGCGTGGCGGAATGAGCGAGAGGTGCTTCACTGTTGCGGATTGTCGACCAAGCTGGAGAATGCCCTGCAGCGCATAAGTGTTTGCTGGCCATAGCACTGGAGATGCTACAGGAGCGTCGACAGCCCCTGAGTCCCGAGTCCTGAGTCCCAAGACCTGACTTCTGCCTCTCTCTTTTAGATGGCTCCTCATGTATGTTTGTGTGCATCTTTGGCTGTGCAGGAGATGTGTCCATGCAGTTCCCCATGCAATTAAACACATACACACACACACACACACACACACACACACACATATATATATATATATATATACAGTGACCTTTTCAATTGAAGGAAGATACTGCAAGGATCCCTATTGGTAGTAACAAGGAATTGCTTCCTGCTCTTTAATTTATTCATACGCTGGGCTCAGTTCACCACCAAGAAACGTCGGCTTATTTGACCTTGGCCTGTGCCTTCGATTTTCGATAGACACTAGGAGCTTCACTGTAGTTAAGATATCCTTCGATTATTTATAGTTAACTATTTTATTCATTAATTTCTTCCATTCACGGCTTTTAATCCGTGGCTAGGAATTGGATATGTTCCGATTCCAACGTAAAACATATCCGATATATAAATATATTTACATAGCCGATAACCGATAACCGATAACCGAATCGAATCTAACTTTTTAAGGGATATTTCCAGTCGACAGTCTGTCAATATTTTCCTAGATTCAATGGAGTTTTAATTGATTAAAGACACCTTTGACATCCTTTGAATATGTATACACAAGTATACACATACGTGTAGTGATTACGTGGCTAGCTGAAAGCCGATCCTTGAGTATCCTTTCTATATCATCAAAAGCATCGATACATTGGCTTGTTCCCAACACCCCGGGCCCGTAGTTGTGTAGTACTGGGCAGAACTCTTAATCCTATTCGTCGTTGTATTCCGTGTACATGTATGTATAAACATACTTGCAGCTATCCTTGAATATCCTTGGACTTGTAGAGGCTGTTAGCTGAAGTCGCCTGGTGGCTGGGGGCTTGTGGGTCCGGACTAGGCCTTTAGCCTGCAGCTGTCTGCGTGCGTGTGAATGGGCCCCGGCATAGTTTTTAAGTTTATAGGCTTGTTATTTCATTAGCATAATCAAATGGTTTTTGGGCTCCTTCCTCTTCCTGTTCCCCCTCCCTTTTCCATCTCCCTGACGTTCCCCCAACTCCTTTTGTCCCCGTTTTCTGTTTTCCAGTCACCAGTTACCAGTCACTAGTCCGAAGTGTTAAGGGACGGGAACCAAATAGAAGATTATGTACATGTATATGTGCTTATGTGTGTGCCTGTGTATGGTGTCGATGTATGTGCTAGTGTGCGTGTGTGTGAGTGTGAGTGTGTATGTGCATGGGTATATGAACAAGTGTATATCTTAATTCAGTAGTTAGGTTGTTTCCTGGCTGTTCTTTTCTTTACTTTTCAATCAATTCCCATCGCTTTTACCGTTGTCGTTGGCTTTGTGCCTTTTATTGACCCCCTTCCGCTTGTCGTGCTCCCCCTCCCCCTTTCCCACCCCCGCACATGCTGTAGACCCGCTCCCCTGCTCCTCCGCTCCTCCGCTCGCAGCCTTGTCAGCAAATCTCTGCTGAAAGCCATCAACTGGCAGGCTTTGTCAGCGACATAACAAGGACACGCAGCTGAAGCTGTTTACACTTTTCTCACCCCAGCGCCTGTACTTTCTCCCCCTCCCATAGGGGAAGTGCACAACGTTGGGTGGGGGTGCTAAGGGGTGGAGGCGAGCTGAGTGAAAGAAAGAAATCAAAATAGAATAAAACTTGTGCGCTTTGCATAAAGTGTGCTTATCCCCGCAGGATATGACTGACAATGACGCCCCGATGCCTCTCAGCTGCACGCTTTTCTCCCCCCTTCCCTTCCCTTCCCTTCCCCTGCCATACCTTTCCCCAACTTGTTCCCTACTTTTTTTGGTCCCCTCACTATTTGGAGCACAAAAACGGAGAGAAAACTGATGCTGGGAGTTCTATGCGCTGTCTAATTTTGCACTGCTCCTCGTCCGCTCCCCTTGGGCTCTAGCTCCATCCACCAGCTTTTTCTTCTGCTCCTCCCCCTGCACACCTACCCACCCACCGTCACCGTCCCGGTTCCATCGCAAGTCGGCAATATGTCAAAAGCGCTGCATAGCTTTTCAAGTGCACGTGCCAAAATGAAGCTGGATGTGTGTCACGCGGCATTTCCGTAGCTCTTCCTTCTGCTCTCTCCCCCCCCTCCCCCTCCCACCCATCCGAAGCGGGGGGCTACTCCGCTTCTTAGGATTGCTTCTGCGGCTTGGCTTGGCTTGGCTTTCGACTCCGCTCCGCCAGTGGCAACGTCTGCTTCAAAGTCAGTATTGTTGCAGCGGGAGCCGCTTTGTGTTCGCCTGTCGCTTGCTTTGAGTTTGGAGCTTTGATTTATGTTAAACGCTCCATGCGGCCTCCAATGCAATTTCTCTCTCTTTCTCCCTTTCATTCTCTTTCTATCTCACTCTCTCTTCCGCTCCCTCTCTCTCTTCCGCTCCCTCTCTCTATCTCTCTCTGCTGCTGCTGCTGTCTTTCTGTCTTTCTTTTTCTTAGGCTCACCCACACCCGTTCTCTTTCCCCCTATAACCCCCACTCCCCCATCCACCATCTCTCTCTTTCTCCCTGTGTCGTTTCTTTTCCTTTCTCCCCCCTCCCGTGCACTCACGCAATTCGGAGAGGCACAAATTGCCGGCATCTGCATGGAACACCGGATAATAGTCCACTAAAATACGAGCTGCCTAGACAAACAAAACACCAACATAACACAGATCCGCACATGCAATCACGTATATATCGTATATTCATGCCCCATCCCCCACCTTCCTATGCACACACACACACTCACAGGCACAGGCACACAGACACACAGACGCTGACATACAGATACCTGGAAACACCCAAGCGGTGCATTGCTTTAGGTGCTTTGAGCGGCCATTGTTAGCAGGACAACCACGTCAACAACAACAGCAGTGACAACGACAACAACATAATCAACAACAACAACAACAACATTATTATCATCATCATCATCATCATCATCATCATCATTATAAGCTACGACAACAACAACAACAACAATACTTTAAACTCTATTAATTAAGTCGATGGTGAAATGTCCTTGCAGATTCATCTATAACTCGAGGTAATTCATTGAGGTTCTTTATATGAGACTTAAGTCTTCTGTAGCCTCGAGTAACACCATCATGTCCTTGAAGAGCCCTTCCCCTGCAAGATCATATGGAATATAATACGATCTTCGCAGTACCTCGCGTATTGTGTCTGCCATCGATGGAACTCCTTGAAAGGGTAGATAACTATAAGGTACAGTCTTTCATTGTCGTTCACGGACGCGCCGATGTTGCTGCCATTGATTATGGCAACGGCAACATCAAAAGCACCAGCAACAGCAACAGCAACAGCAACAACGACAGCAGCAACAACGACAGCAACAACAACGACAGCAACAACCACCGGAGGAACAGCGGGGGAATCTGCGGACACTACCGCGCATTAGCTGGAAACATGTATGTCCGTCAACGCGTGACACTCAAGAAATATAATTAGCCAGATAGCTGAGTAGCCAAATAGCCAAATAGCCAAATAGCCACCTAGCTATATGGCCAAAATGTGAGAGAGTCAAAAAAAAAGGACGCCTTTTGCCATTTGAAATTTCAGGAGTTGTCGCATTTATCTGGTTTCCTAATTAGAGAATGGCATCAGGCTGTGCTTGGAACGCACTGGATTGGTTAAAGGATGTCCTTTTGTTCGTGTTTAATTAGTTTATTTGTCCTGTTGTTCCGATCGAACCTCTAAATCCGAGAGCTATGATTACTCTGATGCCCCCTGGGAGGGAGACACCAAATATTCGTTCTTTGATTCCTCTAATGTGTTCCTGCCCGTTGAACCATTCGTATCCCTGGATCAGATTGTTCAAGGATGTTAAATTGGGGATTTCAATATGAATTACGTCGGGATTCGTGTAGGCTCGGTGTCTCCTGGCAGGATAAGGGGATACGAACGGAGACTTAGATGAATCTGATGAGACATAGTCAGACCCACCCGCACTCCCCGCGCGTCCACATGCCACATGTGAAGGGGCGGCACTTGCAACAAGGCGCAACAAACGGAGACAAGAGCCAGTCAAATGATTGGGGCAACCCTCGCATCGACTGGCGAATGCGTAAGATGCAACTGCATCTGCTTCGGCGGTGGTGGTGGGAGGGGGGGTTGCGGGTTTATTTTGAATGCTTGTGTGGATTGATTCATCACTTCTGCGTTCCCTGCAACAGTCCCGCCGCCACGCCCACTGGGCAACACAAGAAATGCAATTGAACAATGCGCCAATCATTGTAAACAATTGCGACCGCGAGGGGGCAATGAAAATGAAATGAAAATCACTTTTTGCTCAGCCCGAACTTTAAATTGAATCAAATCAATTTTGCTTCATTGAATGTTTACCATTTGCCTCTGGTTGCCCCTGCTCCAACGTCCTTCGTCCTTCGTCCAAAGTCCGAAGTCTGTTGTTCGTAGTCTCTTGTCCGGAATCTCTGTCCGAATGCTTGTCCTTTGCTGCCGCGGCTGCCGCGGCTGCCGTGGCTGCTTGGCAGCTTTTCTTGTTGTTGTTGTTGTTGTTGTTGTTGTTGTTGTTGTTGTTGTTGCTGTTGTTGCTGCTGTCCGTCCGTTGTTGGCTTTACGCGTTTTTTATTGCCGCAACTGAAAGTCGAGGTCTTTACTCGTGCCCGAAGCCGCGCCTCCAATCGCAGGACAATTGAACGAATTTGTTTCCTCGGCAGTCACGTCACATGGTAAATCCTCAATACATACGAAGCGGAGGACCCATCACATAAGACAGCGTTCCAGGCGTGAGATTTGCATGGGCAAGTGGCTGCTTGCCACGGATTGCCGCAGGGTCTACGAGCTGTCAATCGAGAGTAATTATATCCTTCCTTGATATGCAGTGTGCTCCTCAGCTCTGTCTATCTCATCCGTTTATCCTTGGCTCACGTCAACTGCGAGACATTTCCATTGATGCACAAGCTCCTGGAAGCAACGATCCGCTCAAATTTAACCATGGGATCAGGCATCATTGTAGGAATCAGCCTCCTGGCATGACGTCTACTATCTTCGTGCTCCGTGCCGTGTTTTCTGACAGATATTCAACTGCTGTCCTTGCTCCTGCTGCTTGTCCTGCTGCTGCTCCTCCCGTGCTCCATTCTTGTGACCGCTCCTGCTCCTGCTCCTGCTCCTGCTGCTGCTTCTGTTGCTGCTGTGAAAAGTTTTTATTGAGCAACTAACTGTGAAATTAAATTGTGAATTAAAAGCTGCCACCATGGCCAACAGCGATTACGAGCGATGGAGCCACTGGCGGTGGCGGTGGCAGAGGCAGGGGCAGAGGCGGAGATGGAGACGGAGACGGAGGCGTGTCAGTGTAGCTGTGTTAAGGGAGGGCTCCAGCAGCGGGGCGTGTTCAAGGGACTGTTGCTCCTGCTGCTGTTGTTGCTCCTGTTGTTATTGTTGTTGTTCCTGCTGCTGCTGCTGCTGCTGCTGCTGCCGCTGCTGTTGCTGGTGGTTGCATGCGCTGGGGACGTGTCGCTAATGCCACACTGCATTTGTGTCGATGCGGGAATGGGGCATTGGCATTGGGATCGAGGGGATTGCGAATGCCAAATGGCCGAGGAGCGTCTCCTTAATGCAGCCCACCCACTTTCCTTGTTAGCCTACCTCAACCCTTACCTTCAATTGCCACCCCTGTCCCTGTCCCTGTCCCTGTCCCTGTTCCTGCCCCTGTTCCTGTTCCTGTCATGTCCCGTCTCCCGGCCGTCCGCTGCTGTACAGAGGAGAAGTTGCTGCTAGTTATGGCTGCGACGGAGAACCGCACGGACAGCTTCTTTGGCTATTTGCAGTAAATTGAAAAAGTATTAAATCAATAAATAAAAGTTACGCACACACACACACACACACACGCGCGAATACATCCACCCAGAGAGATGCACACACACACACACATACGCAGGGAAAGAGAACGTGTAACATTTTTAGGGCATGGCGAATAGGGGACAAGGAGTTGCCTTGTGCGTGGGTAGAAATATCCTTCGCTTACTCTGCACATTTACACAGTCATGTCCACATCCACATCCACATCCGCCTCCGCATCCGCATCTACTACGACCCCGCATACTCATGTCCATTTCCACACTCACATCCTCATGCTCATCCACAACCACACCCATACATCCACATCCACATCGACATCCACATCGACATCCACATGCACATCCACATCCAGATCCTCATCCATATTGGCTGTGGCCATTTGGGGTTACACACGGCGCGTGTTAATTACTCGGAACATTTTAAACGGCGGCAGCGGCACCAGCAGCAAAATTTGTTGTATTGATTTAAAACTGCTTCTGCGTCCAGGTTGTCCTTCTCCCCATCTCCCCATTTGTCCATCTGTCCACCTGTCCATCTGTCCATCTGTCTACCTGTCCAAATGTCCAAATGTCCAACGTGTCCACGTGGCCAGCAGGTTGGCAATCAATGCAACAACAGCGCGCAGCAAGCAAAAAATTGCAAACGCGCACAGAAAGCAACGAACATCAAAATCAGAACAACTAACCAATGGCAACAGGAACTACAGCAGGAGCAGCTCAAGGAGCGACTGACAGATATCCTGTAAATAGACAGGACTTTATGGTCGAGTGAAAGATGGACGGGAAGTCCTTGATTTGTTCAGGGAATGTAACGGCAGCCGAGACCAATTCTTATGGGCGTGGGTATACCCCATGGACTGCGGCCGTAAGGGGCATCGCATGCGGCAGGCGAGTCCTGCCTCAGGCATGGGGGAAGTGCGACAGACTCTGAGAGTCTTTGATCGATGCGCTTTTCGCTTGACGTTGATACCCTACTCTCGCTGTGGTGGTTCTTTTATGATCACAGGGTATGGGAGCAAATGCTGTTGGGTCAACAATTGTTGCGGCTGCCGTTGGGTGGCTTCTGGTGGGTCAGCTACAATTTTATAGTGGCAATAGCGGCGCATCGTAAATACGAGTATTGGGAAGATTGTGGTGCGCACTTTGTGCCATGTCAGGAATAAGGATGTCGGATAGCGCAGCGTCTAATGCGGCTAAGGATCTGGCTGCTGAAGCTGTTTCCGTCCCACCAAGGGGTTGCCCCCTTCACTGCTCCATCTGCAGTTTATTAAAAGTGAATGCAAATTTTGGGCAATTTAATTAGCAACAAATTCAACAATTTTCATACACAACCGCACACCCCACATCCGAGCACACACACCCAACACACACACACACAGATACAACCCGCTCGTTATTGTCACGACTATGGGCACAAAAAGTTTCGGTTTCAGCTCCACGGACTCCACCGACTCAGTCGACTTCAACGGCTTCATGCATAGACCCCCCGCTTGGGGGTCCGCGGGTCAAAGGCGCAGGGGGCGTCCAACGTTTTTATTAGAATCGTAAATAGTCTTTACGAGTTGTACGTGCCCAAAATTTGCAATAGGCCAACAATTTCCCTGCCCTGTCCTTGTTGTTCCTGTTGATGTTTTTGTTTTTGTTTTTGTTTTTGTTTTTGACAACAACAAATTATCGACCACGCCCTCTGGCCGCACTGCTGCCCCTTCGTTTCGCAATCATAATAATAATCATAATCATAATCGTAATCATAATCATCATCATCATCATTATCAAAACAATCTTTATGTCCTCCGATTTTCGAGGGACACTCCCACCCCCACCCCCACTCCCACTGCCACTTTCCCAGCTCGCCCCCAAATGCCGCAAGTACTTCGAACCCTTTTGAGTGCATTCATGTTGCAACAGGCAGTGGCACGTCGAGTTGACTCGATTCATTAAATTATCTTTCGTATTTTCCTTCATTTGGGTCCGCATTTAAATTTGCAACTGTTGCGTAGGCAATGTCCTTGCCACAAGCAGTTGCAGGGCTGGCTTCATCAAGCCGTTGAGTAACTGAGTGTCTGCTCCATTGGACTGGACTGTGATGGAATGAGAGGGGAGAGTTAAAAATAATTAACACATTTTAAAGGCATTCGGACTTTATGGCTCACACACACACTCACACACACACACACACTTTTTAATCCCGGGCTCTTCGTTGGTTGTCCTCAAATGCTCGCAGTGATCGCAGGTAGGGATACTAAAAGTATCAGTTGCTCATCGTGAAACCACAAGCAGCTCACAGGATTAAAGAGCCAGTAGAGTCCTTCGACAATTCGCTCGATATCCTTCCAAACTCAGTCAAATGCAGACCTTAATTTACATGTGAGGCTCCCTTCCCTATGAAGGAGCCGGAACTACTTGGCAAGTGCATAAAGCTACTGCAGGGTGTTTGCATGTCTGCCATGGGTGGTGGGTTGTGGCTGGTGTGAGTGGTAAGTGGTGAATGGTGAGTGGTGAGTGCCGAGTGGCGAGTGGTGAGTGGTGAGTGGTGAGTGGTAAGCACTGAGTTATGGGCAGAGGTGGGCTTTGAACCGGTGCATTGCATTCACTGAACGTTTCCGATGAAGTTGTTGTTGCCGTTGTTGTTGCTGTTGTTGTTGTTGTTGTTGTTGCTGTTGTTGTTGCTGCTGTTGTTTCTGGGGCACATATAAAAGTGTAAATATTTATTGCATTAAATAACGAAAACAAACAGCGTTTTGACATTTTAATTGAATAAAATCGTTTTGTGGTCTTTTAAGGATTATTTCATCGCCAGCAGATGTTTGTGTGAATGTGTGTGCGTGCGTGTGCGTGTGCGTGTGCGTCTGCTTGTGCATGTGTGTATTCAGTTGTGCCTGTCCAAATGCATCCATCGAATGAATTGAATAGCGTTAGTGTTTGCGCAACAAGGTGAAAACAGCCGCCTCTGTGTCTGGCCGGCTGGCCATTTGTGAATTTTCGGGCCAGACAGGTGGAACAGGTGCACCGAAGGTAGGTGCCTGAGAAGTGGTGGGGTGGATCGCTGATGGGCAGTGGTGGGGATGGTTGTTGGTTCCACGTAAAGAGTATATCGTATATGTATATGTGCATGCATATGTGTATATGTACATCCCAGATACTTATACATGACAGCTGCATCACATTATGTACAATATAAACGCTCAGTGTGTGCGAATAAACAAGTAAATAGGCCCGGAAGGTCAGATGCTCGACTAGTGGGAAACCCTACATGATGCGGCAGAGTGCACGTAGTGACTAGGATACTGACTCGACATACTCTAGCATTTTTTATGGGACGAGTCGCGGGGCTTAAGGAAAATCTTAAAAGTTGCCTACTTTTAGGCGCTGCTTGCGCTTGAAGGGGGGACGTGTGTGTTCCATCGTTGTGGGCGCAAGATGGAACCATCCTAAAAGTGACGAGTCTCCGGTTGATCGAAGCTTAGATCCTCCTCCTTCCACCTACAGGGTATCAGAAGTAGTTGCTTTGATGTGCTGACCGAAATCGTGAGTGTGGCTGATGATGTGAGTGGCGAGGTGAATGCAAGTGCTTGCCGGGACGCCAAAGCTAAGCACACACACACACACACACACACACACACACAGTAGCATAGTTGAAGGCTTACATATACACTTTGACAACGATACAAGTAAAACCACTGGCCACGCCCATGTTTGCTAGACGCCTCCACACACGCTGCCACTTGAGCTGCGATGCTGTTTCCTTTGTCAGCTGATTTGCATTTAATTGCAGCGATTCTTTCTGTTTGGGGGCGTGGCACGTCATCTAGCAGCCGCCCTTTGTGCCGATAGTTAAGTATGTGCACACACACACACACACACACACACATACATACATAAAAGTATTATAATATATTTCATATTTTATATACGACACATTCCAGTGTGTGTGTGTGTGTGTGTGTGTCTGTGTGGGCATGTCTGTGTCTGTGTGTGCATCCTATGTTGCAAGTCTGCAGTGTCCTTTCAGTGTCCATTCTGTTCGCTCTTTTGTTGCTGCTTTGTTTTGATGCCAGTTGTTGCCGCCGTTGTTGCCTCTGTAGTTGCCATTGTTGTTGTTGTTGTTGTTATCGTTGTTGTTGTTGTTGTTGTGTGTCGCTTAAGCTGCTTTAAATTTATTGGTGTGCACAGTTTAAGTTAAGTTTAAGTTTTAAGTTTCGTTTTGTATTTTTCATTGCTGCCAAATGCAGTTGTCGCCCTTCAGCGCTTCTTTTTGGACAGCAGTCAGCAGACGCCACCTTGTGCCCATGACCCTGCCCCATGTGCCACAGCGCCCATGCCATGGGCAGCCAGAAAAAGTGGGCAACGGATAAAACTTGCCAATTATGCCATTGTATGCAATGAACTGAACTCAACTCCAACTGTTCGTACTTGCCACGGCGAGCATATGTTGTTGCATGCTACATGCTGTATGCTTTACGCTGCCCCCTCTCCCTGTCCCTTTCTCTCTCCACTCTCCACCTCCTTCTCGCCCACACTTTGTGCCTGCATTCCGGACTGTCGCGTTAGGTGTATGGAGCTTTAAAGCCGCTCGCCTCCATTCATCGAGCAGCCCACAACGCTAAATGTGGCATTAAATTTGTTGTCCTACCAACAACAACAAGAGCAACAACAACAACAACAACAAACACCAACACAAACACAAAAGCAAAACAACATCATCCCCACCCAACAACCCACCTGACCCTCGATACATATACACACATACACATACACATACACACACACTTGCCCAGAATTGCTAACTGGACACTAAAAATATGGTTACCACGAGGACTCGTCGAGCACTAATGTATATGGGAGCAGAGGGAGGGAAGGAGAGGGGTAGATGGGTAGATAGAGATGGAAAGAGAGAGAGAGAGAGAGAGAGAGGGAGAGGTAGACATGACAGTAATAATATTTATTCATTTCTTACAAATGGGGAATATCGGGCGATATTTTGGTAACGAGTCTCAGAGAAACTTCCAAATTGCCATACTTACCTATTGCTATCGTTATCTATATCGTTATCGATATCTTTATCGGAATTACAAGTCTGCAAACAACAAGAAACATATTGAACTTTTTCTATTTTAGTCAAGAACTTCCTTCGATCTTTGAAGAATTCACAGGATATCTGAGAGTCGTCCTTTTTCTTTTATTCGCATCGCATCCAAACCTATGTATTTTTGAAGTCGAGCAAACCCGATCTCCCGGTCCTTTACTGAGCATCCTTGTCGCGCTCGCTGCGTTGATAGCCTCGGCGGCTGCTCGCGCACTTAGCGGTACTTTGGACTAATTTTTAATGTCCCTCATATTTTGCACAGTGGGGGCAACCCTGTAGGGTTGTTGCATTTGTTGCAATTGGTGCAGTGGCTGCTGCTGCCTGCCGCCTGTCGCCTGCCGCCTGTCTCCAGGTGTGTGTGTCTGTGTGTGTGTGTGTGTGTGTGTTCAGGTGTGCCCGAAAGTAATTGCTCAAAGTGGCGACTGTCGCAAGCTGAGACTTAATACAAGATTTGCTACGCCCACAATTTTTTTGGGCTGCCCTTCGATTTGATGCCCTGCATACTTTCCATGGCTTTGCATGTGTGAGTATATCTTCCTGTGTGTGTGTGCGTGTGTGTGTGGTCTGCATGCCTGTGGGTGAGTGTTCATTGGGTCAGTGTGTGAGTGTGTGAGTGTGTGTGCAGCCAGTGCGATGATGTTGCCATTGCCTGCGGCTTGTTACTGCAGATACCAGTAGACAGCAGTGAATGGTAAGTCGGCGGGGGGTTCAGAGGTCAGAGGAGGAGGACTCGTAGGTTCGGTGGGTGCGGGGATTGGGGATTCCTGTGAGGGACGCTACAGCGACTTATGCATACAGACACTTACATACTGCTCGTCCTTGCCCCGCCCAGTCTCATGTGTATGTGCATGTGTGTATGTGTATGTATGTATGTGTGTGTGTGCATGTGTGTGTTTTGTTTTGTTTTCATTTTTTTCACTATTTTTTGTGCTGTGGCTGCGGTTGACTCGCGATATTTATTATTGTTGCTGAAATTGCTGTGTGTCCTCGCGTATCCCTCAACCTCCTGTGCTGCGTCTTCTCTGCTCTTCTCTTCTCTTCTCGCGCCTTGCTTCTTGTGCGCCTCGTTGTCCTGGCGCTCGTCCTGGCTCCTGCAGTTACTGCTGCTGACGCATTTAAAGCTTTTGCGGCATATAAATAAAAGCAAGAAACAACAGCAGAGCGTAAAAAGGAGAAAAAAACTAGCAAATCGGAGCTGCGGGTCGGACAGGAGTGCGGGCAAAGGGGCAGTTGTAGGGAGAGGAACAGGGGCAGGGATAGGGACAGGGATAGGGAGAAGAAGATGGAGCAGAGGGCAGAGGAACGCAGAGCGCTGACGATAAAGAACAGTGAAGCGTGCAGAACGTTGAAGGAACCACGAGCGACGAGTGGCGGGGGGCGTGTGGAGGGTGTGGAGGGTGTGAAGGGTGTGAAGGGTGGCGGGTGGCGGATGCCGAGCGGAACATGAGGCGAGCCACTCGGCGACAATGGCAACAACTGTCCTGCATCTCCGTTTGGCTTTAAAGCATTTCCAGAGCCATTCCCGAGACTTTGGATCTTGGCTGTGATGCGATGCGCCAATTCTTGATTTATTGGCGCCTGTTCGCCTGCCACGCCCACCGTCTAGCTGGTCGAATAAAAAGAACTTTCGGCTTTGGCTTTTAAATTTATTATGTTGTTTTTGTTTTTGCTTTTTGTATTTTTTTTGTTTTTTTTTTCTCATATGTTTTTGCTTTTGTTTTTATTATTTTTTGGTTTTCTGCTTTTTTGCTTTTGTGTTTGCTTCTTATTTTTGGCTTTTGTTTTCTCTCGTATTCATAGTTTGTTGTTATCGATAGTAGTTGAGGGACTTGTTATGCGTTCAATTGGTTTCGGGTAGGCATGTAACGGTTATCGGTTATCGGCTATCGGTTATCGCTTATCGCTTATCGTTTATCGTTATCCAATAAACCCAAATTGTGTGAAAACGCGTTAAAAAAATTATCGAAAATTTTGAAATCGATTCTGGGCTAAGGACAATGAGTTTGGATTCGTGATTTTCCGATATTTATATTTATATATATTTTACGTGAGTCGTGCTCGTGATTGTAGCTATAGACACACAATTTATATATATATGTATATGTATATGTATATACATGTACATACACATGTATTATGTATTTTGTTGCCGCCGCTTAGCTTAGATTTAAATATATATGATATATATATATATATATTTATATATATGCGATATTTATAGCTGAGTAACTATAAAGTATTTTACATGATGTTGTGGCAACACTCGCTCAATAGTTTTACATTTACCAACACTGTAAATTAGTTCTGCCCTCGGTTAGAATTCTCCCTGCGGGAGCTGCCTTTTATTTAATATTTTATTTTATTTTATTTTATTTCCTATTTTATGTTTGTGTTTATATTTATAATTATGGTGTATTTATATTTATAATTTTAATACTCATATTTGTGTTTATTTTTATTTATTTATAGTCTGATTTATATTAGTATTTCACTAGGGTTCATATCGGATAATTAGTTTAAACGTTCGCCATATTGGGGGTTGGGCTTAAGCACAGTTAATAATTGATTAATAGGTTCGACAATTGTTTATAGTATGTATATTAGGTTATGTATTAAGTCGTTTATATTGACTGGCGATTCTTACACTTTACATTCATTTTTTTCCTTGATATGTACAGTCTGCAAGAGAGGGAGTTGGGGGCATGGCACGAGGCTCGGGGCTGCCCCTTTGCAAATTGCAAAGATTCAAATTTATCACAAATTTATTTTTAGGTAAGTTTATTTGCATTATTATTATATTTATTTATGTTATTGTTGTAATATTTATTTATTATTACGATGATGATGAGTATTTTATTATTTTTGTATTTGCTTACTTTTTTTATTGGCAGAGTACCGTTAGTTTGCCTTGAGTGTTTTTTCTCCATTTTTTTTTTTTTTTTTTTTGTTTACATTTTAAGCGCTCTTCTCATTTAAAAAAAAAAAAAAGTACAAATTCAGACGCTTTGCCTTGTTTTTATATATTTAGTACAAGTTTTAGGTTTTGGCTTAGACTTAGTTTAGTTCACTTGCTTATCCTTAGATCTTTAGATTAGCTAATTGGGTGTAGATACAAGATACAATATTCTCTTTGTAGTTAATTGACTAGACTTTTTCTGTATGCATGTATGCCTGTGTGTGTGTGAGTGTGTGAGTGTGTTTGACTATCATATGTATGTTTGCGCTTCGATTTGTGTGTCTGCATAATTTTCAACTAGGTAATTAAGATATTGTTATTTGTTTATTTGTTTATAAATTGCTCTTTATTAATTGGCCAATAAATTTTTTACTCCTCTGTTATTTATGGTCTACAGACTACAAAAAAAAAAAAAAAAAAAATGATGCATATTGATATACACACACATTCGTGTATATATGTGTGTGTGTGTGTGTGTGCACACACATAGATACACGTTCGCCTAAATCTCCTGTTGTCCTTGGCAAATGCCAATTTATGATTTACACATTAGATTCAAATTCGATACATACAATAATTTAGAGTCCTTCGCACTGATTGTGCGTTGATACCCGAAACAAGCCTGGTGGCCAGCGACTGGCCCAGTCCTCGACATGTCGAGCACTCAGACCTGCTCCGAAAGCTGCTCCGCCCGCTCCACCTGCTCCACCTGCTCCATCTGCTCCACCGAACCCAACCTCTCGCAGGATTAGCCAGGAGTCTGCTTGGGATGTATAAACATAAAATAAACATGGATAAAACAAACCGAGATATAAAACTGCAGTGTTTTTGCATTTGACAAATTTGTGGCTGTGCCACACCCTGTAAATAATGCGGCCCGGCTAAGTGGGTATACGGGTGGGAGCCAGCTTCTGGCCTTACCTGTGCTTTGATGCACGAAAATCAGAGCTGGGAGTATCTGGGAAAACGATGGGGATAACAAATCGAAATTGTCTCGACTATCAGGGGTTAATGGCTGGAAGGACTTCAAGGGGCATTCACTTGGCTTTGGGGCATGCAGAAGGTCGAAAGTATAGGGCATTGTTTGGTCGAGCAGATTTATTCCTCTGAGTGCGTCTGCTTATTCTGTGTATTCCTCTGCATCTCTGTGTTTGTGTGTGTGTGTGTGTGTGTGTGTGTGTGTGTGTGTGGCGTGTGTGTAGAACAGTCTGTTAACAACAATAAAATGCTTCGTTGTCATAGCTCAGAAAGTACATCGTCAAGTAGATTGATGCTTCAGAAGGCAATGGGAAATACAAGGAGATGTGGGTGTGGCGGGGAGGGACTAGAAAGGACATTTGAGTGCACTTGGATGCCTATGCGAGCACACGTTAGAATCTACACATGCACATGCACACGCACACACACGCACATACTTATATAAAAGGATACATTTGTATATATTCCACTGTGCGATGATGAAGGCTGAAGCCAGGACATACCGCAGCCTGCCGCCTATATTCTGTGGCAAGTGCAGAGTAAAGTTGCTGCCGCTTTGATTTATGTGAAAGTTGAACTCTGTCCTGTGTTGTCCTCTTTCATCCTGGCCAGCTAAGCTGCCAAGCTGCCAAGCTGCCGAGCTGCCAGGATGCCAGACATACAAAGCTGAATATCCCGTCATGTCCTGTACTCAAAACTCAATCTGCTTGAGTTGTGAGCTGCCTGTTTACAGATACCAAACACTCGCGATTTGTTTGCATTTACTTTTCGATTCGATTTTGCGAGAAGAATCCTGAACGGACTCTCACGAACTTCAATTGCATTTTTCGACTTGAGGGACGCGCTTGAACATCAATTGGAGTCCAAGATTTGATGTTGCACTTTCAGCTAGACGCATGTCTTCAAGGAAGACGACCTGGAAGAAAGTTCAACTCAGTTCAGGGATCAGTCGAAGGTGCGATTCCTTCCAGCCAGGGATCAGGGCACAAAGGACCTCAGGCGCAACCCCTTGACGACAAATTGAGCCACGAACTTCAACATCAATTCAGATTTAATATACGGTCCTTGAAGCCTGCTACACATGCTGATCCCCCGTACGGAGATTGACTCCGACACTCGGCGACTGACTGACAGCCGAGCACTTACGCCGTGGGCGACTTCTTGGCTTGTTTCCTAGCTTAACTCATTTGCATGTGTCACATCAGTTTTGGTGACATCACAACGCATCACATCACATCACAGTGGAGCTCAACACCAACAGGCACACACACACACACACACACACACAGGCACACACATGCAAACACAGCGAGACATGGACACACGTAGATGCCTCTATACGCACCACACGTGGCAAGTGTCGCTCACATTTGTGCCGCAGGTTGTGTATGTGGCATATGCCACTCGCTCTTCCCCTCTCCCCACCTTCCACTCTCCACTCCCCACTCCCCACTCTCGCCACTCATCACCCGTCCCCTGTTAGCTGAGCCTTTGGCATAGGCGATTTTTCAATTAGTTTCCCGCCTCTGCTGGTGGCAACAAATTTGCTGGGCTTTGGCCAGGCTCTGTCTGAACAGACGGAAAGCGGGCTGCGTTGGCAGCTGGATCCTGTAGCTTGTAGCCTGTAGCGAAAATCCTATATAATTAAAATACTTAAAGGCCTTAAGCGCTGCAACAATGTTTTAACTTTTAAATTGTTGTAGAACACAGCAAAAAACCAAAAAGAGATGCCAGGACGCACATGTGTGGATGTGCTTTATGTGCACAGCTGCGGGTGTGTGTGTGTGTGTGTGTGTGTAGGTGTGCGAATGAATGTGAATGTGGTGTGTGGTGTGTGGTGTGGGGTGTGTGCGCGCGTGTGTACAGAGGCGTAAGTTAGATGGGGGCTTAAGGGAAACTAAGTTGAAAAACATCCCCCCCACACAACCCCCCTCCACCATCCCTCCACTCAATCGAGCGGTGACTAAAGCAATCAAAGGCAATGCTATCTCCCCATCTCCCCCCACCTCTTTGCAACCCCTTCCTGGAACAGAACTGATATGTCCGCCTACGCCTCTGGCTCCCGTACAATCCGCTCTCTAAGCTCACTTAAGCGTTTTGGCTTGGCACGCGCCCTCGTCGAATGTCAGGCCCAATCTCAGTCTTAGGCTTAGTCCCAGGTTTTCAGTTTTCAGTTTTCAGTTCTCAGCTCTCATTTCAGTTCAGGCCCGCTTCCTTCGAGCAACCTCTTTTTCTTCTGTAGACGTGCCGCATCTTTTAAATGTTAATGATTAAGCTTAAATGTGGGCGGGGCGCCCGCATGACTTACACGCATCGTTTGGCCCAAAGCCCTCGAGTTGGGGCACGTTAATTGACACAGGCATCGCCCACATATATTTTCATAATTTTTGTTATGAGTTGAGCACACACCCATACGCACACGCACACGCACACACAGACTCACCCACACATGAGCAAACACGCACAGAGGTCATCTAGTCGCATATTTAATTACATTTGAAGTCACCCCTTGTGCCGCGCGTGGCATATGGAGAGGGGGCAGGGGCAGGGGCAGGGACAGCCTGATGCCTGCTGCCTGCTGCCTGCTGCCTGCTGCCTGAGCGTAAGGTCAGTGTTTGGGGAGCAGGAACAGAGCAGAGCAAGTAGCATGGAGCAGGGAGCATGAGGCATGGGGCATTGTCGCCTCTTTTGACCTCGATTTAACGATTTTGCTTTGTCATTTGGTAGTTTAATTATGTGCATGGAAATTTATGTGCGACTCCTTGACTTTAAATGAAGTGTAAGGACCCAAATGCGAAGTCCACGTTCTCACCCTTGTGCTCATCTACATCCAAATCCGAGTCCATTCCTAAGCGAGAAGCTAAACCCAATCCAAGGCCAAAACTCAATCCTTTGCCATGACGCCGCCAGCTGTTTGCCAGGACTCTCGCCCACAGTTATTTATGGGCGGCGCGCCTGATAATCCAATGGGCGGCTGCTCGAAGGACTCTGCTGCCCAAAGACTCGCTGCCTGATTAAATTTTGTATTAGCTCAATAAATTTGCAACGCCAAATGGCATAACAAAAAAAGCCCCCGAAGAGTGGAGGGTGGAGGGTGGAGAGTGGAGAGTTGAGAGCAAGGGTGGCAAGGGGGCAAGGGGGCACAGCGAGGGAAAGAAAGTGAGATATAGAGTGAACGGCAGAAAGAGCGGGACAGATGAGTGCCAAGTGAGTGAGGGGATACGGCAAATAAGAAAGAAATGAATGCCCAGCGACACGCAAATGGACATCGCTTAACCCGACGCAGTCCAAGTTCATATTTCAGGCACAGATCCCTCCCTAGATTACCCCCCTCCCCGCCAGTTGCTCACCATCGGACGGATGCTGGTCACTGCCCACTGCCCACTGCCCACTGCCTGAAATGTGGGGCGTGAAGCGTGGAACTGGAAGACTGGACCTGTAGCCAGGAGCCAGGAGCCAGGCGCCAGGAGCCCGGTGTATGGTTGAGCTAATTGATGGCGCTGGTAATTTGGCTGGACGGCGATGATGAGTAAAGGACTCACAAGCTGCGAGTGCCAATAGAATGAAAGTCGCCTTCGTCTGTACATGGAAAGTGCGACTTCCAAATTTGTCCTTCTAATCCTGCAAATTGGTCAATTCCATAAAATTTTTACACTCGCCTGTAGTTCCTTCAAAACGCTTCGTTCCCCATAACCCATATTTCTTTATCCCTATTATTCCATTTATCCCTTCTAAGCTCAAAGCTCTTGCCCCCGATGTTTGCTTTACCCCCGTGCCTCTCCTCTCGTTAGACCCTTCCCCTCTCCTCGTTCCCGGTCATTTGAATTTCTGCTTACACCTTCAATTGAGTTTCGCTTTTTACACTCACTTCACCTGCAGCTATTCACTTTCTATGTCCACAGAATACCCTGTAATCTGTGGTCTGGGGGCATCCCCATTCTCCCAAGAGGCTAAGATCATCATCCTTGGTCAGAGGGTGGAATGTAGTTCAGCAATGCAGAGTCCTGTGTTGGAAAAGCCTATTTTCCAGGATATCACATGGTCGGGCCTAGAGTTAAAGCTACTTTTAGCTTGGTGAATTTCTTTTTTCGGCTTTTGGCCAAATTTATCACAGCTATAAAAGAGCTGACGAACTGATAGACAAACAGATGGCTGGTAGCGCTGCAGGAGAGCGGGTGGAGAGGGTGGAGCGGATGTAGAGGGAGGAGGAAGCATGAGGGGGTGTAGTGTTGTAATTTGGCTTCACTGCCCTCCGGTGCAAGGGTGGGATGGGGGCTAAGCGAAAGGTAGGGTGTTAACCTAGTCGGCCAATGGCTGGGGTCGGGAAGGTTGTAGTGTTAGGGAGGCAATAACGTCGGGTGGCTGGGGGGTATCCAGCGGTTGGTGGCCCGTCGCGTTAATTACGCGACTTTTGCTGCGGTCGACCATTTGCTGATTGCAGCGACGTCGCCTCGTCAGCAGCGACGTCAGCAGCGTCACGCACGACTTGCGCTTGCCCTCCGCCCCCCTACCCTCAACTCCTATAGCGACTATAGTGCGACGTGGCCCAGGGGCACATAGGCGTCTCCGTACGCCTTCATGTTCAGTTAGTCACGCCAATTTTATTGCATTGCTGACATGCCTGATGACCAGCGTATGCTTTACTGTGTCTGTGTGTGTGTGTGAGTGTGTGAGTGTGTGTGTGTGCGAGTGGAGTGTATGAGCTGGGTAGATGCGTGACTATCAGTCGCAACAATGGCGAACAACAGTTTTCTGGATTTCAAGCGGAACAATTAAGCTAACGATCTGCGGACATAAGAAGACAAGTGACAAAAATCGTGTCGCAAAGGATAACTGGCCTCGTCCCTGTCTCCCTCCGCTCCTTCTCTTCACGTATGAAGTGCAACCTTTTTTTTAAATAAATCCTTGGCCAATCGCTCATCCATATCCTCGAGCTTATGCCTTCTGTTGGCCAAACGTCGTCAAAATGATTAAAGGAGTTGGCATTGTATTATTTGTTCCTAGACCGGCGGTGATGAGGCAGTGGGCGGGTAGGTGGCTGGGTCAGTGGGTAAGCGGGAGGGGTGGGGGTCGAGGCTTGAAAATTCCTAAAGAAGATGTAAAATGTAAAATCAGCAGCTCAACAAAAGCTAAAATACAAGTAACTAGTAGCATTTTAGAGATGCGGGGGTAGGGGGGAGTGAGAGGGAGATGGATGAAGGATAAAGGATAAAGGTGGAGAAGGTGGGGAAAGCAGGAGGGGGGGATTACATTACAAAATGTGGACTTGAAAGTAAGCAAAGTTTTAATTTCCTTCAATGATTTCTCTGCGCATTTGTTTTGGGTCTGCCAACATTCAGTTAAACCCCGGGGAGAGGCAGGCACTCTATGAAGGATCATTCAAGTCGGTGTGTATTTGTGTGTGTGTGTGTTTGTGTGTGTGTGTGTGTGTGGAATGCTTAGCATCATAATCAAGTTAGATAAATCTAAATCCTTTGCGATAAACGACCAAAGAATAGCCACCCTCATTTCTTCCTCCGCCTGAGCAAATGCCCTTGGCTATGCCTCAATCGGAGGCTAGTCCTTAGCTCGTTTTGCTTTTACGGCTAGGAAAAGTTTTAGCTTAAAGTGTGTATGTGACCGAGTGTGTCTCTGCGTATGTGTGAACGTGTGTGTGTGTGTGTGTGTGTGGCAGGGACAACTTGAACCCCAACGAATTAGAGCGCCCCAATGCCGTAGCGAGTGAATAGAATTTGTAATTTCCGTTTTTCGTTTTGTATGCTAACCCGTAGCTGCAACAGTCCCAATTCCCGCTTCCCGCTTCCCCCCCTCTCTCTTTCTTGCTCTTCCCTCTCTCTGTGCCTTCTCATCCGTTCTCTCAGCCAGTGCCGACGGATCAGAATGCGCCACTTTAAGTCTGTGGCACAAGGAAGCGATTGAAGCTGCATTGAAGCGTCTGACTTTAAAGCAAATGCAGTTCCACAGTTCCATTGGTGGCTCTGACCCCCGACCTTTGACCACGGGATGTGTTGAAGCCTTTCGGAGTTTTTCGAGCTGTTGAAGCTGCTAGAGCCAAAAGCCAAAAGCGTTTCGGGTCTCGGATTTGGCCAACGGTTCGGAATATGCCGTTGAATGCCACTAAATTTTTTGTTGCCCTTCGCTGTTCTCACTTCTGATGCTCCTCCTCCTACGGCAAATGCATTTAAAGATGAGTGAAGAAGTGAAAAAGTAAAGGAAAGTGACGGAGAGCAGCAGTGGAGGAGTGGTGGAGTGGTGGAGTGATGGAGTGGTGGAGTGGTGGAGTGGTGGAGTGATGGAGTGGCGGGGGGAAGGAGTAAAGGAGTGAGCAGCCATTGAAACCATTTTCCATTTTCCATTTGCATCTGAAGTGAAACATTAAAACTGATGACCAGAGGAATGGAAGAGTGTGGGTGGGCGTCGTGTGGCAGGGGGTGACTGCTAGGGGGTAGCTGCTAGGAGATGGGTGCTTCGGGGGAATGTGAGTGTGATTAGCACGATAAGCAGCTGACCAAAGAAGCTACATGGACTGGGGATGATGCTTGGGACTTGATGAGGCGCTCTCACAGCCAAAATGGATTTGTTTGCGGGCATGACAATGCACTTTTACTTTTGAGAGATGTGCGATTCCATCGATAAGGAGTGGCCCGAAGATGACTTAAATTTGTAAATTACTCTGGGCGGAGCAGAGGCTCCAGCGAATCGCGACAACGACAAAAACTTCTCACAATGGGAGTGGCCTATCATTAAGACATTTCAATGATTGCGATTCGGGCGATAGGCCCTTCGAGCTACTCGACAACTCACACACTTATCCTGCAAGCCAGTATTATCCTGGCGGACAATGTAGATTCTCTTGTTGATTACGAATTCTTCGACGTCTTTGCAAGTTTTCGGACGATTTGTAAAAAATGACCCTGAATAAATGCCTAGCTAATGTGTGGATCTGAGCTCCTGTCCAGTGGAGTGACATTAAAGATGTCCTTAGTGAACTGAGGCCTGAGAGGAAAAGGTATCTAATACCCTCCTATATAATTGCACACAACGGAATCCTTAACAAAAATCTAGGGATTCGATTCGGTTTTCAGTCTAAGGACTAGTGTCTAGTAGGGGTCGGGGCAGAGAGCGGAGACATGGAGCACAGTGGCTCATGGATGATCAAATTGGATTCAAGCAGGCTTCACACATGCAGACGAACTTACTTGCTAGTTGAGCGGGAACAGATTTAAGTACAAATGGATATTTCGGATATAGTGTCGTTCTTCTCGAGGGTGTGGCTAACGGAATTGGGCGTCTAGTTGGGTCGTCGACGTTTCCTGCGTCGACGCCACGTGATGTGACTGTGACTGAAGAGCTGACCCAGGCGGGCGGCGAGGAGACGGGCGTAGCGCCATTCAACACAGCTGGCGACTGCGATGAGGAGCATGGCGTTAATTCCCAGGGCCAGGGAGGCGGCGGAGGAGCCAAGGTTGCCCTTGGTCAGTTGGTCGGCACATCGACCAATTGTATCGATATCCAGCTCACTCATGACCCTTCCGTTGACCTCCAGCGGGGAAATGCAGTAGTTTTTCTGAAGAAAGTCACTCAGGTTGTGGGCCCCCTCGGCAAGGGGTCCGTCGAGGAGGGTGTGTATGTGGCAGCCGCAGGGGAAGTGGTTGTTCAGCAATTGCAGGTGATCGACTCCGTCGACAATGATGGCGTTCGGATCGGGTGTTTCGAGCACATGGTTGCCATGGAACTTGAGGTGCTTGATGGCTGCCGAGTTGGTGAAGTTGAGCTCCTCAATCGAGTCGATCTTGTTGTTGAGTATCTGCAGTGTCTCGACCTGCGTAAGGCCCGTGAATGCGTCTGCACAGATCACCCCCAGGTCGGACTCCTGCAGGGTGAGGAGCAGCACATTGGAGAGTCCGCGGAAGGTGAAGGGCGATATCTCCTTGAGATCCATGTACGCCAGCTTAAGGAGACCCACTGTATCCATGCCGAAGAACGCGTCCTGCTCAATGCTCCGGATGCCCGACGGCAGTATCAGATGACCCACATTTGTCAAGCTGGAGAACGCCGAGCTCTCGATCCGTATCAATGGATTGTTGCTCAGGAGAATGAGCTTTATGTTCGATGTGCCAGCAAAGGCATTGCCCTCGATCCGCTGGATCTGATTGTGGCTGAGCAATATCGTCGATAGGTTCTGCAGTCCGGCAAAGGCGAACTGGGCCACCATCTGCAGGGGCGTGTACTGTATGGAGAGCTCCCGGAGTCGGGGCAGGCCGCGGAATGCGAACTGCTTTATACGCGTTATGTTGTTCCCGTCCAACGAGAGCTTCTTCAGTGCCCTTAGACCCGCAAAGGAATCGGGCTTTATGATCGGAAAGTTGTTCTTGGTCAGCGCAAGGTTCTCCACTGTCGCTGGCAGCTGGCGCAGTGGAATCTGCTCCAATCCACCGGTGTTACACAGCACCTGCAAGATACAAACAGAGCATTGGATCAGTCAGTCATTCCCGAGCCGCCGGCTGGTAGGTGGATGGGTCCGTGATGGACACTGTCTGAGTGGGGCAATCGAGTGGCCTGCGTCGCGAAAATTGAATTTGCGACTTTATTGCTGCAAATAAAATTAAATCGAATTTTTTTGCTGCTTCCTTTGTTCTTTCTTTTTGTTTCTCGCTCTGCTTCTGCCTCTCATTTCCCTTCTTCTTATTTTTTTATTTTTCGGGCTTACCACGCATTTCCCTTCGGCCCTTCGGCCCTTCTGCCGCCCCTTCGCCTCTTCTTCCTTCCACCCATTAATCCCCCAATCGACGTCTTAGCGCGCTCCTCACATCCTTCCTGTATTGTTTTTTCTACTGTTGGATGTCATTTGCCTCCCGCCTTCCCCCTCCTCTTTCACCATTTTCGTCTCCGTTTTCAACTCCATTTCCATTTCCAACTCCCGCTTTTCACTTTTCTTGCCACACTTCCTGCCAGTGCTTTGTGCTTTAATTTTTCCTACTACCCTACAACCAAAGGACATTCTGCATCGGCATTCGTCATCTCAAGTGTCGTCCTTAGACTCAAATTTGTTCTACTTTTTTTCCGCTAGACTTTCACAAGTGATCCTGTTTGACTGACTGACAAAATGGACGGAATATCCCCGATGTCTGTAGCTGCAAGGGTATTCGGCTTTCGTCCTTTCAGTGATAGTTTTTCTGTCCTAGAGTTTACAACTATTATGTGCTGATGCGTGCGTTTGTGGAAACACCCCAAGGACCTGCCCGGGTTCCTTTCCCAAATATGTATATCGCGTCAATTGCCGTTGCCGGGACACCCTGTGCCTAGTGCGTGTCCAGTCGCTCCTCAGTCCTCAGTCCTCAGGCCTCTCCCTGCAGCTCTGTCCTCATCTTTATTGCCATTCGTCTATCCAGTGTCGCGACGATTGTCGCTGTCACGTTGATGTCCTTGCCGTTGCCGTTGCCGTTGCCATTGTCGTCATCGTCGCCCTTTCCCATTTGGTCCACCCTCCGTCCTTCTCGGCCGTCCCTGCCCATTTATCACTGCAGTATTCTCTATTCCTAGACTGTACAATGTCCTGTCTGCTAACAACTTGGCGTTTCTGTTGTTTCCCTCAACCCCCACCTCCAATCGCCCCACCCCCCATCCCACGGCGAAGTTCCAGTTGCGTAAAATTTACACAATTTTCATACGCTTCACCTTTTAAATGAACGAATTAAAAGTTTCATTTCTTTCAACTTGACTTTTTTGCTTCTTTCCTTTTCTTCGTTCGCTTCCTTCTGCTCTTCTGCTCTTCTTCCTCTTATGGCTCCTATTTTCTGTCTTCTGTCTTCTACTTTCTGTTTTCTGTTTTCCGTTTCTGTTTTTTGATTTCTGTTTCCGCTTTCATTGTTTGTGTGTCTGTTGTTAATGTGTTTGTTTTGTGCTTTTTATTCTGTTTCGTTTCAGTTTGTTTGATTATGTTCCATTCCATATTGTTCCGCGCTTCGTTTTTCCCTGGACTCCCCTCCGCTTCCTCCTTCTGTGTTTTATTGTTTACGTAGTTTGATTTAATGAAACTTTATTTCTTTTCTGAAAATTTAACTACTTCTGCGACGACTTTTCCATTTTCCCCACTTTCCCACCTTCCCACTTATCCACTTTTCGCTTTCCATCGCTTCCCCCGCAGCCAGTGGACGGCAGCCACTGGTCACCCTTGCAATCTGCTGCTAACCACTGTAAACCGCTGCGAACCTCCGGCAACTCCTGTAAGCCACTTGGAACTTTAAACTTAATTGGCCTGAAAAGCACTGGAAATAAGAGAAGCTACAGATTTGGCTACACCTGCAAAATGAGAGTCGCAATTCGCGAGTTGCAAGTTGCAGGTCGCAGTATGCAACGTGCAACGTGCGACTCGCAGTCTTAAATAAAGAACAGGTGTAGTGCGGTTGAGGATTGAGAGTTGAGGGTTGAGGGTTGAGGATTCAGAATGGAGGATGGAGGATTGGGGTAAGAGTTGAAGTTGGAGTTGGAGTTGGGGTTGGAGTTGGAGTTGAGTTGGGGTTGGGGTTAAGGGAGTTAAAGGTTGCTTGGAGCACCTCGGGCTGTGTTTTTTGTGTTGTGTCTCCTCGAGTGCTGAGTAAATCATTTCATTGTTCATAATCTGGAATAATGAAATCACTTAAGTTCTCAATTTGGTAAAAATGACGATGCCAGCAGCGCCGCTCTGTGGGGCCCCACTGGTAATAAAGATGCGCATTAAGTGAGGCGGCCTACAGCCACGTATCCGTTACCCGCGTCTTCTCGTCTCCTCGTCCGCATGTCCTTTCTTCGCTGTCTGCCCCCAGTTTGCCCTTGCTCGCCTTTGTCCCTCCCCCTCCTTCCCTCCAACAACATTCAGCCTCTTACTCCTCTGCAGCTGCCCTGTAAAAATCTCGCGGGAGACAATTGAATACGAGACGGGCAAACACACACAACTGGTGGTGGGAGGGGAGTACAAGCATACGGTCGCGGGAAGGAGGAGGGTGGACGGACAGGCAATGTAACAAGTGGAATGCGAGGCACTTTTGGTACCCTACTTCTGGTGCCCCCCTTAACTCCCAATGCCCAACCCCAACCCCATATCTAACCCTCGGCATACAACCCTCACCATCACCCGTCACCCATCACCCATCACCTCGTTCACTTCATCACCGCATCCGACGGTCCCGGCGCCACCCACGGAGCAGAGCAGTGCATTTGAAACAAAGGGAAATGACCATTTCCCAGCATTTTCGATTTAATTTTTGTGCTCATCATCAGAAAGCTCAGCAAGCAGGAAGCAGCTGTGTGGTCCAGCACAGAGCCTCTGACCAGCAGGATCCCCCAGGACGGGCTCCTCATCCACACTCCTTGCCGTCTTCTTTTTTTGATGATAGCAATGATAATAATGATGACAATCATGATGTTGCACGCAGAGCTAACAACTATAAAAACTACAAGTATACTTGGAAATAGAAGATGCAATGGGATTACGGGATGGGAGCCAGGCTGAAGGTGGATCAGGCGAGGTTTGCAGGGGGCTTTCTTTGGTTAAGGTACAGATGGAGATGGAGATGGCAATGGAGATGGAGGTGGGGGTGGGGATGGAGGTGGTGCTGGGGATGGAGATGACTGCAGGGAAATGGCGGGTGAGAGTGGGAAGGAGGACTGAGACATTGTTAAGCTTACTTGAGTCTGGGACAAGCAGATGCACTCGGCTGGGCATGATTTGGATGTTTCGGTTTGTTGCGAGTTCCACAGGCAGACAACAGTGAGCGCAATTATGAGCAGCAGCCAGGAATTGCACATTTCACGTTGTTGCTGACACGACAGTTTGGCGGCGTAATTGAGCTCGATTCTCTTTCTCTCTTTCTATCTCTGTCTTACTCTCGCTGCGTCTCAGTTCTCTCTCTCTCTCTCTTTCTCTTTTTGTCGCTGTCTCTTTCTTTATCTGTGTGTGTTTGTCTCTCTGTCTCTCTGCCTCTCTATCTCCCTGGCACTCTGTTCTTCGCTCTGCTGTCCTGCACTGTTTGAGCTGTCAGGTTGCTGGACTGCCAGGCTGCCAGACTGCCAGAGTGCCAGACTGTCAGAGTGTCAGACTGTCAGACTGTCAGACTGTCAGAGTGTCAGACTGTCAGATTGTCAGATTGTCGGAGTGTCAAACTGGCTGAAGTCGACGAACCAACTAGCAGGCTACTCCCCAGCTGCCTGTTGGCCTCTTGCCTTCGGCTCCTTGCGTTTTGGCTCCTTCCTTACTTATTTATTTATGTTTTTTATATTACGTTATTTCATTTGAACTTTCTTTTTATATATTCTTTAGCTTAATCATATTTATTTATGCTTTTGCCGCTTCTGCTGCTTCTGCTTGTTCTGCTTCTGCTTCTGCTTCTGCTTCTGCTTCTGCTGCTCCTTCTCCTTTTCCTTCTGCTTTTGGTTTGGCTGCTCCTTCGGATACTGTAGTTATATCTGTTGCCAGGCTCCGTCTGCTCCTCCGTCCGCTCCTGCTACTCCACACGCTGCTGGGCGGGGCAAACTGCAAAGGAAGAAGAAGCGATAAGTTTCATTTTCTGTTTCCACCAGATGCACTGCAGCAATGCGACCCTTAAAACTTTTCCCTTGCATTAGATGCATTTGTACGCATGCACATACCCCCACCCACACCCACACCCACACACAAACACATTCAATATATGCCATAGATAAATACCTCTGCATGTGTGCGATGCACATAAATGTGCATTCACTCGGCACATAACCTGAAGCCTACACTTATAATCTGCTGCCTCCGATTGATGGTCAGCATACAAACAACTGACATGCAAAATTTATACGCAGCTTAAGCGCTGAAAACACAAAGACTGCTCGTGGGACGGGAGTCGGGGGGTGGAGGAAGGAGCAAGGAGGAAGGAGGAGAGACAATGCGACCTGATGGATCGACAGTTGGCATGGACTTGCCACCTTATTGCGGCTCAAAGTTCAATTTCAGTACTTAGTGCTGAGCTTTTGGTCTTCATCTCCCCCGTCTCTACCACTCCCCACTCCCCACTCCCCACTTCCCTTTACCCGCTCATCAGTCCACTGTTGTTAAGCACAAAAGCAAAGGCCGCATTGATGCTAACGCTGAGGTTGACGCTAACGCCGAGTCTTGGCACTTGCTTTCACTTGGCCCTGCCTGCCCGCTCTTAGCCAGATCCTGGCTGCCGCGTCTGCTCGGTTCTGGCTGATTGGTTGGTTGGTTGGTTGGTTGGATGGCTGCTTGGCTGGTTGGTTGGCTGGCTGGCGGTCTGGCTGTCAGGCTGTCTGGCTGTCTGGCTGTCTGGCTGGTCGTTTGGCTGACAGCTTCTGCTGGCTAGGCCAAAATAGCTGCTTGTTAATCATCAATAATAAATAAGTAATGCAAGGTGGACGTCAAGTTGCAGTTACCTCGAATACCAGCAACAGTCCGTACGGGACAACAACTGTAGACTATGCAACAACAACAACAACAACAACTATAACAAATACAGGAGCAACAACAACGAACAAAGCCAATGCAATATAATAACTAAAATTGCTCTAAAGAGAATTTGCGATTAGGCGTCGCTGCTTTTGCCGTAGCTTCTGCTGCTGCAGCTGATGATGATGAAGATGAGAATGGCGGCAGCTCCTTAGACAGAGTCACGGGGCTACGGGGTGTCTGGGCTTATTTGAGATGTTTAAATGCACAACTCAAATATGCAAGCAACCAAAATGACAAACAACACACACACACACACATACACATATACACATACAAACGCACACACATCCATTTGTACACACTAAAGCGAACTGGTGAACGGACAAGCTTCACCTGATGCCCAGCTGAGCCGAGCACTTGCTCTTAATTGAACACTGAGCAGCGAACTAAGCAAAATGCACAATGTCCGACTGAGTACCCAGGAGCGGAGCTGCCGCTGAAGCTGGAGCTGGAGCTGAAGCTTGAGCTGAAGGAAGAGACGAGTCGAGGGGCGACAAGGTGTTTTTGTCAGACAGGACAATAAATGCATATGCCTCTGCATGCACAGAAAGCCATTAATGCGTGGTCAATATAATTAGAGAGCTGAAAAGAGCGTCACTGACAAGCAGAGTCAGTGTCGGAGTCGGAGTCAGAGTCAGTCGTAGTCGGAGTCGGAGTCGGAGTCGGTATGAATTAGAAAGACAGGACGTTAAAGGTTAAAGAAACACAAATGACGCAGAGCAAATCTGTCTGTGGGAATTATGCGAAATATGTGTGAGCACATGAAGCTGTATTTAATCATGTGTTACAGAAAATAATACATATTAAAGAAGCCAGCAATTTAAGTACATTTATGCATTCGCACACATGCGCGCACACACACAACCACACACACACACACACACACACTAATGGGTATTAATCTGCGTGCAAAATACAATATATTCAATATTCGGTCAGCAGTAAACACATTATTTGAGTGAGAGAGAGAGGGATAGCAGATAAGAGCTTTGAGTGTAGACTTGTGATCTGGAGACACTTTATGACCATAACTCTCCAAGCTCATTCTTTTTAATGACATGTGCTATCTGCTGTCTCGTTCTATGAACAGCTGGGAGAGCGATGCATTGTGGAGACTTAAAAGTGAATTGATGAGATCTGATGCTCTCTTGGAGAGAATAAGCTCTGAAAATCGCACTTATGTATGTGTGTGCATATGTGCTTGAATTTACCGTTCACCTTGTCGGCGGCCATCTTTGTTACTCTGTGTGGCGTTTTGGCAGCACTGGGAAAATGCTCACAGTTAGAGTGTTATAGTGGTGCGAACGGGCAGTGAACAGGCGGTGAGTGGCGAGTGGCAAACGGGGGGCGGGGGGCGGGACCCGAAGCTATAAGTATATGAAATCAGTGCACAGAGGACGCGACGCTTGTCGTACCTCACACAATCGCATTACGTCCTGATCTAACGGAATAAAAGCAAAATAACAAATGCCGGCACAAGCTCAAATAATGCACAGACAATTGTGTAAGCAGCAAGAGCTGCAGATGGAGCAACCAAATAGCGACAAGACAACAACAACAACAACAACAGCAGCAACAACAACAACAACAACAACAGCAACAGCATCAACATTAACAACAGCAATTGCAAAAGGAATCACAAATGTGGTAACAAAAGAAGAGGCACCAGGAAACAGCTTAGTGCAATAGCAGCAACAGCAGGAGAAGCAGGAGGAAGGGAGCAGCAGGACCAGAAGTGCATGCGAAGACAGTGTCAGATGGCAGAGGGAAAGGGAAAGGGAAAGGGAAAGGGGAGGGGTAAGGAGTAACTTTATGTGTAAGTAGACTTGCTTACTGAAGTCGCAGTCTAGAGTCGATATGTGCCATAGACGGTGGGCCTTGGGGCTATGCAACTGCAGCCGACGGCACCACCGATGGACGGAGACGGTGCGAGAAAGGAGGAAGGGATTGCTGGGGCAGAGCAACGGCCACTTGCAGCTAATCAATCAATTTAATACAACATTTTATTGAATTTACACACAGCCAGGGCTGAGCTCTGCTTAAAGACGCAGACAGAGAAATAAACAACTGCGTTCCAAATTGAGATCGAAATGCAGGCGTCAAGCAGCTATGTCCTGTCCGCATTCCTACCTCCCCCTGCAACAGGCTGTCCTGCGTCCTCGGATTCCACCTGTTTATTAAAGCTACTCTGACTTAAGCCGATTAGTTCTTAGGCTTAATAAACCGCGTAGTGTAATTAAGGATCGATGGTCCTGGGGAAGAGAGCACGTAAGGATAGGAGAAGGAGAAAAGAGAAAAGCTCTTCCATCTTGCAACTTAACAAAATTCATTCAGAATTCAGTTTATTCTCACCTTTCCGCCTCTATTCAAAATATCCTTCTTTAAAATATTCTCCTTGCTTCGTCCTTCTTTTCTCGTTGTCCTTGTTGGTAGGGTACTCAATACCAGCTCCTTACCTCAAGGTATCTAAAATAGGGGGCGTCAGGGAAGTTGTTAGCTCCAGCAGTATCTAAGGAGTTCAAAGGACGAAACGTACGTCATCTCAGGAATTGAGATGTACTCAAGCTCAAAGTATAGGATAATTTGCCTAAAAAGGATTTCTTTTCGTATCAAGGAGGCCTAAATTAAGTACAAATCATCGGGCAGGTCACTTATCGCAAGTGGAAGCCAGCAGCAGCTGTGGTTACACATGAACTTCCGAGAAACTGACTGGTCAATGGAGACGGGGATAACCATGTGGGGAAATGGTATCCTTGGGATTTGTAAGCTCATAAGTTAATGTCCGTTTCGAAAGGAAAATAAATATCGTTAAATAGATAAGCAAAGGAACCAGCAAATAGAATTATTTTGCCACGCAGCACACAAGACCGCAGCCAGGACCATAACTGGAGTCAGAGCCACAGCCAGAGCCACGGCTCTCTCTCAGACCATTGGCTGGGGCAAGTACCAGAACTAGTACGTTGGCTAAAACGATAAACGAGCCACGACGGACAGTAGACGGCGGACAGCGGACAGCGGACAGCGGACAGTGGACAGTGGACAGTGGACAGTGGACAGTGGACAGTCGACAGTGGACAGTCGACAGTGGACAGTGGACAACAGAGGGATAAGAGATGTTGGACAAAGGCCGATGTGCGATGAACGTTGGACGTTGGACGTTGGCCGATGGACATTTGTGTCGTTTGTCGTTGGTCGCTGGTCGCCGGGGCCACATTCAATTGCTGCCAACTGGAGACTCAATGACGCCAGGCGACACACACACACTCGCACACCCACAAGTGTCCACGCGCTCACACACATATGATAGTGTGAGTTGTCCACCTGTCTAGGGCTTACTCACTTACCAAGACCACGCCCACACCCACACTCACACCCACACCCACACCCACACCCGCACTAAAGCGCGCAGCAAAAGTGGACAAGAAGCTGGCACAAGGCAGAGCCAAGTGCTTGACCATTGGCGTCCGCTCTTGGCCCATGCCCGACTCGGGCCAGGGAAGATAATTTAGAAAACCGCACAGAGCGCACACACCGAGAGGTCGACTCAGGCTCACGCCCATGCCCACGCCCACGCCCGTGCCCGCGCCACACCCGACAGACTGCAGCCCATCAGTCAATCTGATGGCTGCGACTGGGCAGGACACTAAGTTTGCTCCTTGCGCCCGCTGGCCGGCTGTAGCCTTAAATTAGAGAGCATTAGTAACTAAGTTTTGTGGCTTGAATTAAAACGGAGCTTCGGCCATGTGGGCAGCAGCTACTTGAGCGCTTTAAGCGGGCTCCCCCGGCTGCTAACGTGGCTGACACTTCATTAACGTTGCCCCCAGCAGTTGGCCTTTGGGCCTGGACTATTTAATGATCAGCAGCTGCAGCTATATCTGCACTTGATCCACCGGCCAGGATTAATTGCAAAGAGCAGGGTAGTTCGAGTTCGGGAAGAGTGGGGAAGGGGGGCTGGTGGGGCACGGTGAGGAACGATGAGGAACGATGAAGGCGGAACGGACGAGGCGTGAAGGGTCGTGGGTCGAGGGGGTAACATACGAGGAGGATACAAGATTTTTGGTCTCTCGCCAACTTAGAAGCTTAAGAGCTCTGTGTGTGTTTGTGGACCTATGTGTGCGTGTGGGGTGTGTCTGTGCGTGTCGCTGTGTGTGTGCGTGCCTGTGTATGTGTGTATGTATATGTATGTGGTTGGGTGTCACGTTTATCTTTTCACCCAAATGCGCTTGCGAATGCCGCTAATCAAATTATGAAAGCCTTGTTAACAACAACAACAACAACAGCAGCAGCAACAACAACAACAACAACAGCAACAACAACAACAACAACAAATATAATACCAAAAGGTTAGTTTTGTTTGGCGTCATTAATCTGTTATGACTGGTAGATACCCTGTACACAGTTGTGTATTCGCACACAGAGCCTTTCAAGCGGAGTTTCCAAATATCCTGGCTGCTGTCTCCTATATCTTTGATCCTCAAAGGACGGCATTGCTTGGAGTTAGCCAACGCCGATGTGTGGTATACCCCATAGCAATGATTTCCGAGGTACAGGGTAATATGACCGAGCAGCAAGAAGGGCTGTGAGCAATGACGATGTGCATTGCGATAAGAAAGTAAGTCCTGAGTTCAGGATGCACCTGGTCAATCGCAGTCGCATTGGTAACTGTTTTTGGCTCTGCTCCTGGTAAAATACGCCGCCCTCGACAAATTTGTGAAGTCCCCAAGAAGCAGGATATTCGGAGAGTGGTCTGAAGTAGTCCGTAGTCCGCAGGAGCAGTGAATTTTGTTTTCATAATCTTGCGAACTTAACCCAACTTTGGCTCCTAATATCCTGACAAACTTAGGATGTCGCGAACCATCAGAAAGTTAGGCGCGTGCTGCGGCCTGTTGACGTCTCGGAAAGCCAAACGCATAAAACATATGTAAAACTTTGAAGCTCAGATTTACACTTGGCCCAGACGCCACCGGGAGATTTACACTTGGCCCCTCGCCACGTCCCCCCCGCTCTGATGGTCTGTCTGGCCTTGGCTTGCCCAATTTGTGGCTGTCAACGTCATCGCCCGACATCTTCATTCCCATCCACATCCACATCCACATCTCCATCTCCATCTTCATCTCCTTCTTTATCTCCATCTCCATCTTTATCTCCGTCGCCGTCGTCATTTCTGACACCATCCTCGACACCATCTTTGGCACCATCTCAGACTCTTATCGGCATCAGCATCAGCATCGCCATCGCCATCGACATCAACGTCTTTGTTGTTCCTCTTGTCGTTTCTCGTTCCTCGTTCCTCAGTCGTCGTTCCTCGGTCGTCGTTGTCGTCGTCGTCATCATCAGCAATTCCCAAGTGCGTGCAGTGGCCTTTAAGCTGCCATTGTCTAGTTCAACTTGGCAGCTGCTACACTGCGACAAGCGACTGACCAACAACTCGACTGCAACTGCGAGTGAAGTTGAGATGGGAGCTTCTTCGGGAGGGAGGGGGGGAACCGTAATTAATAGAGGTTCGATCGGTTATCAAACGGAAGATAATAAATCATTCATATCTCGGACCGCAAATATCAGAGACTGTGGCTGAATGTCCTTAAGGGAGTCCCGGAATTGGTTGCCTCGTCGGCGAATCTCAACACTTTGTATGCTTAGAATATTTGTTAGTCAACAGTTCACATCATCATGGATAGGGTTCTCTTTGAGTGATTTGATATTGGAACCTCGGGGAAGGAATCCTTGACTAGGATATTTCTTGCTGTGTATCTGATGGGGTTATGTGTAGCTTAGTGGAAGCTGCTGAGCGTCGAATGTCAGGAATAAGAGACCTGATGGGGTAAGAGGAGAAAGATGGGTGGGAACGGAGGCGGAGGCGGAGATGGAGAGGGAGCTCTGTTGATGTTACCGGCTAAGACTGCGTGAAGAGGGTATAACGGGACATAAAGCACGACAGCTTCTTGGCATTGCTTTGCATATGAAGCTTTCAAAGCTGCTGCGTGTACAAGACTTAACTTAAAAGAGAAGGTAACAGTGTGTGCGTGTGCGTGTGTGTGTGTGCGTGTGGGTGTGGGTGAGAATGTGAATGTGGGGAGCTGCGGGAGTGTGTGTGCTGGTTCAATGGCTTGACACAACTTGGGTGTGCGTGGTCGATCGGGAGGTCAGCGGTTATTGCGTTTATGGCTTTTTATTCATGTCCTAAATCTGTCGAGGCTGAATTATTGGTTAAAGTTCAAGGGACGCTTCGAGTTTTGTTGCTTATTTTGCGATTTCCTAGACAGAGCCAAAAGCAGAGGCAGCACTTTGCCTGCGACTGCGGCTGTGACTGTGTGCAAAGAAGGTCAGCAGGCGGGGCTACAGAGACGCAGAGACGCAGAGACGCGGAGACGCGGAGGAGGCGAACGGCAATCGCATAATTCAATCATTTGGGCAAATAATCAATCATTGAAGCATATCATTAATTAATTCAAGCATTTAGCCAATCTGAAGCACATGCAAGCCAGCAGAGTCCTGTGCCCATGTCCTGGCCGCAATCCTATCCACATTTACCTCCCTCTCCAACTCTCTCAATTTCCACCCACACATATCCTTGGCTCACACACGCCTCCCGCAACCACACCGATCCAAAAAAGAGATAAGCCAAAAACACTTTCATAAGCATACACACACACCCACACACACACACACACATACACATGTATATATTGGGGAAAGAAAGGTACAGAGGCGAAAGTCCGGAGGCAGCCTCCACTCGCCTTGCCTCCACTCGCCTTGCCCTCAACTTCTGTGTCCTGTGCCATGCCAAAAATTTATTTGCCGGCTTCATGTCGACGCCGCGTTTTTGGGTTAAGTTTGGGTCGTGTTTGTCTTCGTATGTGTAAGTTTGTGTGTGCTTATGTATACGTGTGTGTGTGTGGGGGTATATATTTGTAATTAACTGTTATTTAATACGATTTCCCTTGATTTTGTGGCAAGTGGCAACAAGCTAAACAGCCGAGTCTGACACCCGCTGTGGAGTTGGGGCTGAGGCTGGAGGAGATGCATGAGGATGAGGATGAGGCTGAGAGTTGAGTTGCATATGGGAATGGAGACGGCCAATTTGTGGATGAGCGAGTGTCTCGAAAGCAGCTTCTATGCTTTGGCCTGCCCCAAAGCACAAGGGCCGACAAATCCTCCTAAGCAACGGTACAGGCGACGGCGACGGCGCTGCGTGTTGCGTGTTGCGTGCTGTTGATTGTTCTTGTTAGTTTTTGGGTTGCGTGGTGTGTGACTGTGCGTGTGTGTGTGTGTCTGAGTGTGTGTGTGACTGTGTGTAGCCGGCTGACTACTATGGTGTGTAGTGTTTGGTGTGTGTTGTGTAAATGCAGCAATTTAATTTGCGAAACTTTTTGGCGTCTCTACGCGCTCTCTAGTCTCTAGTCATACCCTGTAAATGCCAGACGCAAAGGATATCTTCAAGGAAGCTTGTGGTAAAAGCGACATTGACTTAATGGGGAATAATGAGAAACTCTTTAGAGTCCATTCATTGGGGTTACCGCACAGGGCACCATCTCGTCTGTTACTTGGCTCCTCCGTGGCTGCCCTTTTGGCTTTCCTCTGATAATGATAAATGTAGTTGGATTTGTTGGTCGCTAATGATGATGCTGCTCAGTGTCAGTCCAGTCACTCACTTGGTGATTTGTCACTGATAAGTAGACAGAGGAAGCGAAAGCTTCAGCTGTAACAGCAACAGCAACAGCAACAGCAATGAAACAGACAGGACAGACACAACAACAGGTAAAGGACATGCCGTCCGGCCAACCGCCTAGAGGTTTGTCGAATGAGGAGTGTTCCTAGATTAGGAAGTTTGGTGGATACTTGGAACGAGGGAGTGCGAAATCAGTTCTTTATTCAATATCTTGCCAATGGTTTATTTGGTGTTTATCCAATCCATGGGGTGGGGGAGCAAGGATCATTTTAATTTGAATAAATTTGCTAATTATATGAAGTTAGCATCAACTCGAATTTTCGATATTTCGTTTGATTTGGCTTGGGGTTGGGGTTGGGGTTGGAATGGAATGCGAGGAACGTATATCCGGCAACTGATATAATTTCAATTTGCTGGCAAATCCCAATTCCAAATCCAATTTCAATCCGTTTCAATGCGGCGCGTGCCGTGATGATTTCTATTGGCCGGGACGAGGGACACGGGAGGAGGGCGGGTGAACAGAGATGTCTGTGGGGTTTGGGGTGAGCGATGACGTTGGCAAAAACAAAGCAGATGATATAATGATGACGATGATGAAGTAAGGATACAAGCAGTAACAACATAAACAACAACAACAACAACAACAACGAACAAACAGCAACAACAACAACAAGGTTATAAAAACATGTGTAACTAGACGGCTTACAAGGATCACGCACTCAGTGACACTTAATGCCCCGACGTCGAAGAGGACAGCAACAACAAAGAGGAACAACAACAATAATAGCACCAACAACAACAAAAGCAACAACAGCAACAACAACAACAAAACCAATAACTACGACGACAGCGACGGGGCCGGGGACGGGGACGATGACGATACAAGCAAAAGAAGAGCAAATGTCACACACAAGAACAGGACACACACACACGTACACAGACAAAGGGAGAGACAGGCAGACAGACAGACAGACAGACATACACACAGACAGACACACAGACAGACAAACGCAATTAGCTTTTAGCCATCATAACATTATGAACGGCAACTGACAGACGACTGCAGCGACTGAGACTTTGACTGCGACGGCGACGGCGACTGAGACTGAGACTGAGACTGCCATAGCGATGAGGATGGTGGCAGAGACAGCGACAGCGACAGCGGCTGTGACTGCTAACTGCTAACTGCTAATGATAAAGGGAAGGACGAGAAGGTGTCGGGAGTCGAGAAGAGGTTGCGCCAGGGAAGGGATGAGGAAATGTTGACTGAAGCCGCCACAGGCCTGGCCTTTGGTGGGCTAGTGCCAGCCACGAGCTATAAGTTCTGGAGTGTGGGGGGAGAGGCAGAGGGAGCGGGAGCGGGGCTGTGGTAATTGCGGTTGGGGGTTCATCTTGCGCGTCTGGGCGCCTAGTCGCCTAGTCGCCTAGCCGCCTAGCCGCCCAGCCGCCCAGTCGCCCAGTCGCATGGGCGCATTATGTTGATGTGCGGAAAGAGCTCACGGCACTGACAACAATGCCGTTAACTTGTGTCGAGATTAAAATAAGGACACTCACAATATATACTGAAAAAAGGGACGTCGACGGCAAGGACATGCGACATGGTGCGACCGGGGTGACGAGTCAGGGCCAAAACTAGAAAACAGGATGAACATGAACGTGCCTCGCAGTCGACGAGTTGCAAGTTGTGAGTTGCATGAGTTGCGAGCTCCTATCTCCTAGTTCCTAACTCGATGCCGGAGCTGGAGCTGGAGCTGGAGCTGAAGCTTTGTTTATTATATCAAATGTGGATGGTGGATGGTGGATGGTGGAGGTAAGCACAAGTGTGCAGGAGACGGATGACTGTTGCTCTGTAGCTCCTCTTGCCGAACAGCGGATGGGTGGCTGGGAAGCGATGCCTGGACAGATGGGCAAATGAGCTGAGGAGCAGATGGGCGCCATCAGGGCGAGTTTTGGGCTGGCTTCTAAAAATTACTGCGTAAATGATGATATGAGATTTAGAGCATTTCTGCGGTGTCATTTGGTTCTTGGCGGAAGCGGATAAATGTATGTATGTATGTATATATGTGTGTGTGTGTGTGTGTGTGTGTTCGTTTATATGCATATAGGGTCTCCATGAATGAACAGTTTCTGACTCCCGGCCCCTGACTGCCTGATGTTGTGGTGCTGCGGTGCCGAAGGGGAGGACTGCGGTTCTGTGGATGCGAAAGTTGGGGGCAAGGATACTGTCAACCAGCGGAACCGGAAGGAAGTTGTTTAACACACACCATCATCAAGTCTCGCATACTCACACATTCACACACACACACACTCACACGCTGGCATGAACACGGCCATAGCACACATCCCATACACACGGTACCCACACACACAGAGAGAGAGAGAGAGAGAGAGAGAGAGAGAGGGGGGGGAGCACGGGCTGGGAGGACCCTGCTCCGAGTGGAGATTATGTGGCACGATAATCATATTACGATTATGTCGCGTAAAATTCGCTGCACTCCTCTCGGCGGCTGTTTAAGTTGAAGTAACTCGCGAGTTAAATGAACAGAGTGGGGGAATGGGGAATGGGGAAGGGGACGACCGCAGATGGAGAGAGGAAGGATGTGGGAGGGAGGATATTAAAGTGAAAATCTGAAGAGAGCGAACGGGGTAGAGAGCAAATGCAGAAGTGGCAATCTGAGAGGGGGGAGGGGGGCGGAGCAGACAGTAAAACATCAAGTAATACACTGAAGTACTCGTTGAGGGGAGCTGAGGGCCGGATAGATGGGTTGCTGGGAGGGGGGTTGGGAGGTGGGAAGGCTGCCGGAGCTGGTGGAAGCGGGAAGGTCGTATCGTTGACTTTTGCCCAGCTAAACAAATTCATTAAAACGATATTTTTACATTTGGCCTTAAGAGGAGGACTTCCGAAGCAGAAGAGGTTGATGCGGGAAGGGAAGGGAGTGGAAGGAGTGGCTGGGAGTGCGGAGTGGGCGTGGGGCGGAAACCATGACTAACGGTGCCCGTACGGAGCAAATGGCTTAATAATAATACTCTGAATATATATATTATATAATATATATTTTGATATTTTTTGTTTTTTGGTTTTTAGGGCTTCAACGCGACAGCGAAAGGATATAGCGGAAAATCGTAATACCAAGGACCTTGGGCATAAAAATGTAAGTGCAAATGTTTTTGTTTCCGGAAAAATATACGAATTGGTTGCGCCACAGAAGGGATCTATGAATAATAGACACTATGTCCTGCATTGTTGATATTGCAGATCAGATTAAGGACTCCAAAAAAGGACCCTTACGAACACATTTAGTTAAATATTGTTCACACTCCTGTTACATTTTTTTGCCCAATTTGCCCGAATTCGGAATCCTTTTTTAGTCTGCGCTTTAACACGACTTCAAGCACGACCAATCCTTTAACCATAAGTCGGACTTGTCCTAAGCCTTGTGCATTTCGTTCAGTGTATTCATACGTTGCTCCGTAGGTGTGTCCTTTAATTGTTTTTTTTTTTCTTATTTTTGTCCTTTTTTTTTGGTTTTAATTGTGTAAATGTTATTTCATTGAATGGCAAACGCTGTCAGAGGCGACATCAACGTCCACGTCGACGGCCACGTTCACATTCACGTCAACGTTGCCGGCGTCGTCGACGTCGACGTCAACGTCAACGTCAGCGTCTACGTTCGGTGTATTCAATGAGCAGGGTTGGGGGCTGGACTGGGGACGATGCTTCAGCGGGCAAGCTGTGAGGGGGAGCAGAGCCGAGGGAATCGCTTAGCGTTAATGTCTTTCATTTATTGTCATTGTTGTTAATGTTTTTTTGTGTGCGTGAGAAAAAAGCATTTGCATTTAAATGCGTGGGTGGGGTGGCGACGGGTGACGGGGGAGGGGGAGGGGGAGGGGGAGTCGGAATGGGAATGGGGATGAGGGAGAGTAGATGGTAGATGAGTTGAGGAAATCTGGATGGGTGGAACCGTGGAGTGTAGCTGCTGGGGAAAGGAATGCGGGTGAGTGGAGACACTGGATGAATGGAGGGAGGGGGACTGGGGACTGGGGACTGGGGACTGGGGACTGGGGACTGGGGACTGGGGCTGGGGGCTGGTTACGTGGTTAATGCTGAGATTTTGCTTGAATGATTTTTATTGCTCGTTTGTAGTAAATTTTGTGTGTAATTAGGGAGAGAGAAAGGGTTATTAAATTCTTGAGCTGTATGCATTAATGCGTGTGTGTGCATGTGTGTGTGTGTGTGTGTGTGTGTGTGTGTGAATATTTAGGGTGTGGTAGTTGCTAAAGGACTACCACACTGCCTGCAGTAACTGGGTGAGCATCCACACAGGTTTGGTGACACAATGTGGACCTCCACTTGCTCGGACTCGGTTTGAGACTCAGGCTCGGAGTCCAAAAACTGCAACTGGCACTGTCCACGTCGAGACCAAAACCGGAAGGATTGGGGCAGCATAAAGAATACCAAATGCCAAATGCCAAATGCCAAATGCCAAATGCTAAACGGACCTCGCCCCACCGAAAATGAAATTGTGGTGCCAACCAAGCGGCCATTGGGAACGCGGAGCAGGGGGATCACGCAGGCAGTGGCTGCGGAGGAGAGAGGAGGAGCTAAGAGCGCAAAGGACACTGGACAACGGACATGAACTTTCATCGTATTTCTATTTTGTTTTCGTACAATGAAACGTTGAAAACGATGATGGAGTAAACGGGAAGTGACGAACAGGGGAGGGTGGGGTCCTTGGGGCCGGGATAGCGGTATACGCCGAACCTGGGTAAACAGACCAGATGAGAATGATAAGTAGTGTCCGCAGTGGTCATGATAACCAAGTGGCTGTCGAACGGGAAGTGCTGCCAGCGGCAATTTAACGGCGACTCAAATACCCTGCAACATCTATTTGATTAGCCAGGATGCGGAGGACTCCAACCTCCTTGCGAGCTTACACTTTGCGCTGAGGGTCGAAGTAAATGATGGAATTCAGAGCTTACAGGATATGTAACAGTCCTGCAGAAGCTTCCGTTTATTTTAAATATTGTGTTTTTGGCTGCTGTTGGGATTTACTTTCTACTTGTTGGGTGTGTGTGTGTGTGTGTGTGTGTGTGTGTGCGTGTGTGTGTGTGTGCGAAAGATAGAGAGTGTGAGTTTGTGTGTGTCTTTGTCTGTCCGAATGAATTAAATTCCTAGCAAGGACAACCTCCCGTTCGCAACTCGGTCGGTCGGCCGCTTGAGTCGAACAAGGACTCGGCCACAGACAGTTCGCGGAGAGGAGAGAGAAGACTGGAAAAGATTGCCGAATGCCTCAATGAAGTTGGGACTTACTGGACACTCTCCTTGGGAATTGACTGTCGTCTACGAAGTCTTCTCCCCGAAGCATTCAAAGTAGGCGTGGACATAAATCCCATATACTAGCTGGGACCCTAAGGAGGAGACTCCTATGGAACTCACAGAATCTAAAAACGGAAAGGATCGACGATCATCAGTCGCGCGTCTCGCTGCTGTACCGGCAGGATAACGACAGCAGTGAAAGCAACTTCAATCCAGTTCGGCCGACCTTCGAGTCAAGCTCGTCCTGATACGCGTTTCTCCACTAGTAGAAGATTTTAGATCCAGGATAATGATATGGATGACACGGACAACTCCTTGCTGATCCATAAAATGATTCGATAAATATCCCTTTTTAACACCGATACTGGCAGTGAGGCGTAGCGTGAAGCTCGAAGGAATTTACAGGATTTGGAAATAATAACTACTATTTTTCACTCCTTCTTCCGCCGCAGAAGGGTCTTAATGGATTGCAGGACTATTGAAGTCACCTAAGGAGGAGCTAAGGAGACGCACACATATATAACTTATTCTATTCTAATCCTTGTATAAGCCATGGGACAAGTTGCTCCCAGAATCCTTGATACCATAACTGTAAGGAGGCATTTACCAAGTGGATGCACTTGAGGATCGGCAAAGAAATGTTTGGTAGATCTGAAGACACGAGTTCATCTCCTTCGCTGTACCTGATGGGGTGGATGCTTGGAGGAAATAAGGACCCAGCATGGAAACCTTATTGGATATCCAGCCCCCAGTGGCTGAGAGAAGCTTCTCGGGATGGAGAGTGCTTAGCCTTGGGATGTCCTGTGCTATGGCTTTCCCAAGACAATAGTTTGCGAGAAATACATGTAATTTACAACAACCAGGATGTTTTTAAAGTATCGAAAAAGTATCGAAAAGTATCGGCTTAAGCTTGGCTTCAGACGATCCCTTTGATCCTTTGGCGACAATTTAACATTTACTGTCCTTTGGGCTTTATATGTGTTTTCAATAATCGATAGTTGAGGTTCTGTGTATGTGTGTGTATGTGTGTGTGGGCGTGTGTGGATCGTACATCTGTGGTTGTAAGTGGTTAATGTAACGTTCACAGTAATCGTTACCGATACCGTTACTGTTACCGTTACCGTTACCGTTACCGGTATCATTTCCGGCTTCCGGCCACTCACCTGTGCGCACATCGGACACTCGGAACTGGCGAAGGATGCTCCTTGATTCGCTGCTGCAACTGGGGAGGGCAACAGGCGGCGACGTTGGCGGATGGCGACTGGGGGCTCAGGTCCTTGCCTGTCATTTACACAGCTCGAACAATTTATAATTCACGATATTTAATTGAATTTCATTTCCTTTGACTTTCTTTTACGACTCGCGATTCGCGATGCGCGATTCGGGATTCAGGATTCGGGATTCGGGATTCGGGATTTGTGATTTGCGCTTTTCCTCTTTACGTTCTTTTTTTTTTTACAATTTGTGTGTGAGTTTGATTTAGTTTTTAATTTCGCACTGCAACAAAAAAACAAACAAATTGAATGGGAAAATAATATTATTTTTTTGCTATTTGCGCTGTGCGGTTCAGTGGCTGCCGCTGCCGCTGCCGCTGCCACTGCTGCTGCCGCTGCCGCTGCCACTGCTATCACTTGTTGTAATTGCAATGCAATCGGCCTGATGTCCTTTTTGCGTGTTTGTGTTGTTCTTGTCGTTCGTGCCGCAGACACGGCGTGTGGATGGATGATTGTTTGAATTTGTGGATCTGTGGATCTGTGGATGTGTGTGTGCGGATGGCGGATGGCGGATGGCGGATGTGCGGATGTGTTTATGTGCTGGCCGCTCAAATTGCCCGAGAACCGCGTCAAAGCGACCGCAAAGCTAGCTAAACGGCAAACGGAACTTATGTCCCCGCCGGCGACCGCAGAATTCCCCCAGGATTGCCAAAAGTGCAACTGGAACACAAATTGTTGCCGCGGTCATAACGCCAGCAACGTCATCAGGAGCACCGGCAGGAGCCAGCAGAAACGGCAGCTGGCTCCCAATAAAGGGAGCAGCCCGGCGGCCAGCAAATCAACAAAGTGGTCAATCAGCCGGCAAAAATCACTTATGCACATCACAGAACTCGCCGCACGTGGCATGTGGCATGTGGCACGGCAAGCGGAGAGCCCTTCAAAAAAAGGCAACACATAAGCGAGAGATCAAGCGAGAAGGAAAGTGAACTGCAAAGGAGTCAAAGCGAGCGACAACTGTTAACTGGGGGAATCCCTTAATTAACCACTGAGCCTCAAGCCTCAAGCCTTCGCCACTTTGATGTAGGCCAGCCAAGTGATTCGCTTGCTTCCCACCAGGCTGGCCGACTGACCAACTGAAGGTGCCGTTTCTGTTGGAGCTGCTGTTGCTGCTCTTGGTGCTGATATCGCCGCTTACTGAACAGGATTCTCGAGAGTCAATCAATTCGATTTACTGCACGTGCTTGCATCCGCATCCGGTACCCGGTACTGATGTCAACAAGCTTCCACACGCAACTAATTCAAAAAATCCAGCGAACGGATTACGGACGTCGCTGTCGCTGTCGTTGCCTCTGCCTCTGCCTCTGTCTCTGCTGCTGCTGCTGCTGCCTCTGCCTCTGCCGCCGCTACTACTACTACTGCTTCTGCTGCTGTGCCTGCTTCTAGGTGGCAGCCGAACGTAGGCCGTATTCGTGCGCTGTAGTCGGTCAAAAGCTGCCGTCGGGTTAGCTGTCGTATTTGGTCGCTCGTCGCGCACGAACCACAACGAGTCAGCTTCGTGCACACGAACTGTGATTCTTTGTTAAACGAATGCCTTCGCCTGTTGGTCGGCTGGCAGTCGTTCACAGTGGCTGACATCGTCAGCACGTGCGGAAGGACAGCGGCACGTCGATCTGTCTATACGCTTGTAGTATGTCTCTCTCTCTCCCTCTCTCTCTCTCTCTCTCTCCCCCTCTCGTTCTCTCTCTCTCCTTCTCTCTGTCTTTCATTTTGTATTAATGCCGTGCGTTGTGCGTATTATTTAAAAAGCAGCTTAACCTGCTTTGGTGACCTTTTCCCTTGGCCGACTCATCGTGGCTCCTCCACAGATTTGTCCATTTGTATCGATGATGATGGGAAAGGTATGCGTGTGTGCGTATGCGTATGCGTGTGTGTGTGTGTGTCCTATGAGTTCATACGTGTTGATAAATGAGTTTTTATTTTGATTTTATTCACTGTTTGCCTTAACATTTCCTCATATTTAAACCATTAATTGTTAAGCAGCCACAAACACAGATGTGTTCGTGTGTGTGTCTGTGTGTGTGTGTGTGTGTGCGTGCGAAACTGTGGTTTATTGTTGTATCGTTTGAAATTGTGAAATAAAGTGATTTTCAATTTATTAGCAATCAGTTTTGCGACCAGTTAAAAACAATGTTATTCCCTGGCGGCCGATTGGAGGAGAGGAGAGGAGGGGAGGGGAGTGGGAGAGAGGGTGTGGGAGAGAGGGTGTGGGAGAGAGGGTGTGGGTGGGGGGTGAATATTGGTTAAAACTGCTGTCAGAAGCGATCCTAAGCTGAAAACTGGCATCATTTAATTACTGGTTGTCAGTCGCCTTTGCAAATGGATAACTGTCAGCTCCAGGATTGTGAAAAGACAGAAGTTCAGTTCGTTGGGTCTTGGACACAGTCCAGGAATGGTCCAGGTCGAAGGCTTGGTGTATCCTTTCAAAGTGATGGTCCTCTCTCGAATCCTCTGATTTACCTAATTGGATGGGCTTGTCCAAACACATGAAATAAAAAACATTCCAACTCCCGACTCCTGTCCAGTAACAGCATTGAAATTGATTGATTTTTAATCCTGCGGTTCATAGTCCGCCGCAGGCGAATCCTTTGAATGAGGCTGAGTGCATTTGCTGCAATTATGATAAAAATAAATGCATTTTTAAACAAGTTAAGTCACTGAACTGCTTCAGACATGCATCTGTATATTGGGGGATATCCAGGATTCCCATTCCCAAGTATGTAAGGTCCCGGGATGGGGCAGTATTCCCACTGATAGTTGCCCCATAGGTGGCAAGCGAAGCAGCTTTATGCACTGACTGCACAGTTTGGGAAACAGTTAATACCATAGGAGCAGTGGGGAACATCCTGGTGAGCCTGTCGGCGACTGCTGGGCGATCATTTGACGCATTGACCTGACCGAGACATGTCGGGGCCTTTATGCCTGCCAGTCTGTGGCCATAATTCGCTCAACATCCGATATGACCGCAAAACGGCAAATTGGTCAAGTCGGTCTCCTTGCCACGTAGCGAGAGACAACCAAATTTCCCAACCGGCTTGCCACAACGATTCCGACTCCAGTTCCGCCATCAACTCAGTCACTAACTCCGACGCCGACTGCATTCCCATTCCCATTCCCATCTCCATCTGCTGCTCCAACTCCAACTATGACTCCGACTCCGACTCCAACTTTAACTCCGTCTCCATTATGGAGTCGAGATGTAGATGCAGTGTCGATGTTGATGCTGATGCAAATGGCAGGAAATGCGTGATAACGACCAGCGACACACACACACACACACACACACACACACACAAAATATTGAAAATTTGAATGGAACACATACAGCGTCGCACACACACACACACCACACACACACATGTGTAGTACTTGTGACTCTGGCTGATTCCAACCCGTCTGCCCGTTGGACTCCTCCTGCCTGCCAATGATGATTCTGGCGCTGTTGTGAAAGTGTCGACACCAGTTTTGGGCCGGACCAAAACACATGGGCAGCATGGCAAATGGCAAATGGCACATGGCACACGGCACATGGCACATGGCACATGGCACATGGCACATGGCTCATGGCACATGGCACATGGCACACCAGCAGCACCGCCAGCAGAAACAGGAGAATCGGAAGAAGATGGAGGTAAAGCTCCTGCTGCTGCTCCTGCTGTTGCTCCTGCTGCTGCTGCTGCTGCTGCTGCTGCCGATGCTCTTGCTGTTGCTCCTGCCAGTAGCCATCCATATGTAGGACTCGTTGTCGCGTCTGAATGTGAAGGAGCGAGCATAAAGAACCGCAAAATCATGAAATTGAAATGCAATAATGAAGGCTTCATGGTCGATCGCTCAAACACACATGCAGACATTCGCACACACACACACACACACACACACACACACACACACACACACACACACAGGCATTCAAACACACCAAAGCCAAGCTGAAGCAATAGAAGCAACAGAATAATCGACACCATGCCAGGAGCAGAGCTGGAAACCAGAGAAGGAGCTGCACGGACAACGTGCAATCGACACTGGCTACAAATAGTCTCTCTCTGTGTGTGTGTGTGTGTGTGTGTGTGTGTGTCGACACCACAAAGTTGCCATATTTAAAGCATAAAAGCAACATTTCCGTTTGTCGCATGCCACAGCAGACGGCAACGAAGGTGAAGCAGGAGACGCGGCAGACGCGGACCCCAAAAAGTACGGAAACTAAGCAAACGCCGAAGCTACTGACGGCGCACAGGACGAGCGCGAGGATGTGTCCATGAACGAGGACGAGGACGAGGACGAGGCCGAATCCCAATCCGAGGCCTACACCACGAAGACTATGTATATGCTCCGCATGTGTCTATTTTGCCAATGTGTGTGTGTGTGTCTGTATGTGTGTTGCTGTGTGTGTGTGTGTGAATGAGTGTGTTGTATGCGTCTGTCTGCGTGCGCGTTGCAGTCATGTACAACATGCAACAAACGTGAGAAACTAAAATGAGTGCAATTTGTATGCCACGTTTACGGCAAGGGGAGGGCGGGGAGGCGGGAAGGCGGAAGCTGAGGTCGGGCCTGATGCAGGAGATGCTCTGTGGCAAGTTACGGCTGCAGGGATGCTGGGTGCTGCAGGACGGGGAGTGGGGAGTGGGGAGTGGTAAAGGCCCAAACCTGCAGTCAACTTGGAAGCCCAAATGAACAATGGAGAGTGGCCCAAAAAGTGGCAGGAGTGGGGAAGTGGTAGAAGTAGTGCTTCCAGGATGCCCATTGCTGTGATGGAAGGAGTGTGCGGTGGAGGGGGAGGGGAAGGGGGAGGGGGGTATTTGTACATCATCGGGTGTGTCGCTCGCACATATCTTATTCTTTTTGACCAGAAATTCATTTTTGCATCAATTGTCGCATAAATTATACAGATTAACACACACACACACACACACACACACATACACACACACATATGGGACACATTATTAAATTAAATTTGAGGCAATTCACAAATAAAAGGAAAATGCAATGCGAGGAAATTCAAAAAATAAAAGTCACAACTTCGGCCAGTGGGTCAGCAGCTCCCCTCCCCACCCCACCCCACCCTTCCTTCCGTTGTCCTGCCCGGCTCCTCCTTACGGCTGTTGCTTCTTCGTGTGTTTCGGTAATTGTTTAAAGTAACAGCTACAAATTGGAATTGCAACAGGACAGGATGGGGGCCCAGCTCATTGCCGGATCCTGAAATGTAGTCGGAGTCGGAGTCGGAGTCGGAGTCGGAGTCGGAGTCAGAGTCGGAGTTGCAGTCGCAGTTGAAGATGGAGTCGGAAATGGGAATGGGAATGGGATGGGATGGGATGAAGAAGCGGAGAGAAACGACAAAGAAAATGAAAATTATGTGTTGGCATTTGCAAAGGAACGAGGAGAGTGGAGGACTGACCGATGTGAGGGGGCAAGGGAGTGGAGATGGGGAGATGGGGAGCGGCCAGCACCGCGCGAGTCCTGGCAGCTTGCAATAATTTTGGAAAATTCAGTCCGCTTTCGTTGTCTAGGTGCTTGGAGCCTTTTGCATGACTCCTGGCGGTGGCTGGCGGTGGCTAGTGGTGCATCTGCATCTGCTTGGGTCCTTTCCGTTGCATGTGATGGTCTTTAAATTAAAGGCGCATAGACAATGGCGTGCAATAGTCCTGGTAACAGTACAACCCGAGGGGAAGCGGGTCAGCAATGCGTTGCCAAGGGGAAGCTCTTGTCTAGGTGGATGGATGAACAGGTAGATGGACGTATGGTTGAGTGGTTCGGTGGTTCGCTGGTTGGGTGGTAGCTAGTTGCATGGCTACCTGTTTAGTTGTTGCGGGTGCGTGGAGTGTGGCCTCTGACTTTGTGTGTGTGTGTGTGTGTGTGGATCGTGATAAGCTTGATAGTGTGACGCTGGAGGAGGAAGTGGGAGCGGGAGCGGGAGTTGCGATGGTGGTGGGAGCGGAGAGAAACGCTAATGGCAAAAGCTGACGCCCGTCGTCATCGTCGTCGTCGTCGTCGTCGTCGTCGTCGTCGCTGACACACACAAAACCGAAATCTAATTTAGTTTGTCAAGAGAGGAGGAGCAGCAGCAACTGGTTCCTGGCTCTTTGCGAGGCTCGAGGTTGCCGCCCGAGCAGGGACACGCTGTGCATGGGAATGCGTACGAAGTTTTGGATACTCCTCTCAATGTGTGTCTATGTCTATGTGTATGTGTATGTGTATGTGTATGTGTATGTGTATGCGTATGCCAATGCGAATGCGAATGCGGTGACTGTACTGCCATCATGTCTATCACGATGATACTTTAAGCTGGATGCATGCACTGGGCCCGCAAGCCAGCTGCAGCTTTGGGTGCCATAATTAAGGTGTTTCCTCCCCGGTCTCGGGCGCCAATTTCCAATGAAATGGCTTCTCTTATGCAGGCTGCTCGTTTAGCCTCGGGGCAGTTCAATTGCCAGGCGAAGCTGCCTTCAATTCCGACTGCTCCGAGTGCTCCGACTGCTGTGACTGCTCTATCAGAGCTGCAGTTACTTTTCCCACTCTGACTACGACTACGGCTACGGCTATGGCTACGGCTTCGGCACCGCATCCCCCGGCGTCTAGGCAGTCCTCTGTAGATTACGCTGTCGCCTGCCTGTGACTATGAAAATGGCTGACAGCCGCACCAGCAGCCAAAATCTAAAATTGCTGGCAAAATGTGAGTTTGAAGTACGTGTGGCACACTCACACACACACTCAGTCGGAGGTGAGTGGAAAGGGTTACGGGTTACGACTTGTGGGTTACGGGCCACGGGTTGAGTGTTGCAAAAATATACTAAATATAAATGCACATAAAAATTCAATTTCTCTAAAGTGTAGCTAAGCATGTAATTGAATTTGTAATGGCGAATATCGTTGAAGTCGTCTACGTCTCTCCACAAGCCACCCCCACCCCCACCCCCACCCCTACCTTCATCTCGATTCCTATTCCCACTCCCGTTCACATTCCCATTTCTATTCCCATTCCGAATCCCATCTCCATCTCCATCTCCATCTCCATCTTCATTTCGTTCCATTCTGTCGCGGACTCGCATCTCCATTCGGTGACTGACTGACTGACGGACGGATGGACGGAGGGACGGAGGGAGGGACGGACGGACGGACGGACTGTCGTATGCATAGATCCATGATTCTACTTTTTATGTAAGAGTCTAAATACATATATATTTTATACTTGAACGTGTGTGTGTGTGTGTGTGTGTGTGTGTGTGTGTGTGTGAATGAGTCACCAATATTGTAAGCGTGTGTGTGTGTGTATGCAAGTTGACTCCAATTTCAATTCCGATTCCCGACTTCACATATCCTTTGCCTGGCTGGCATTTGGAAAAAAGCAAAGCAAACACTGCCTGAGGCTCGTTTCAATGAATTGTGTTTCTAATAAGAGCTGAACAACTTACACGCGCCGCCCTCCCACCTCCCACCTCCCACTTTCCACCTCTCACCTCCAGAGCCCACCCCCTGGGAGCCATCTCTTTGTCATGCCAAACTCTTTTCTATGCAATCTTAGACGCATTTACATATAAATGCGACTATTTAAGGCTGAGCATTATTTAAATTGACAGCGTCGCCCGCAGCCGCCTCAATTTGCACACAATTAAGCCTTTCAGAGCAATTGCCCCACCAGCCTTGTCTCGTCACAAGGACCTCAAGCTCGCAGCTCAACAAGTGATTCCCACCGACAGATGACCATCGGGTTATCTGCGCTCGCTCCATTGGTCATACTGCGCGAGAGGAAGGGAGCAAGAGGAGTGGAAGAGGGAAGGGGGAAGGGGAAGGGGAAGGATGAGGGCGACAATTGACAAAACTACAAGTACAACAAATACAAAACAATTACAGTTGTCGCAGGACTAACATTCACCCCAATATCACAAAACATCTCAGAGCCAAGAGCCTAACAGAGGTCGTCCTTAACAGCGACTCTGTTAACAACGTCACTAGTGTAACATACGGGACGGGATTAATCGACTCTGCATGGGATTATGTGAGTTTATAAGCTGCTCCTTCCAAGGATATAATAATATTTGAACTTCAAGGGTTGTTAAACGACAATTATTCTTGGGTTCAAGGACAAGGATATGTTATAAAGACTCCCTGGATACTTGTAGTTCGTCCAATAGAAAGCCAGGATAAGGCTAAGGATACCAAGAGAAGTGGACAGGAATGATAGAACAGGAAACGAGCCTGCTCCGCGACAACTGGCCAAGCTGCTGTCTCGGTTGTGGGTAATGTGTGCAGCGCAGGAGCGCGAGGCAAGAGACGCGAGGCACGAGACACGAGGCGTGGCAGCGTCGGTGCGCACGCACATAAACCAAAGGCGTGCGGCTCTCATTCAGCCAATTAGTCAATCAGTCAGCCAATCAATCAGTCAATCTGTGTCACTGACAGGGCAGCTCAATCAATTAGTGGCCGGCGGCATTCCATCCTCCGATCCTCCCCGGTAACACCATTGTCATTATCACTTGGCAGGCGTTGATGCGAGAAAGCGCACACTCCGGCTCTGGCAAAGATTAAGTCGGACGCCAGCGGCCAGCCGTCAGTAGCCAAGAGCCAGGAGCCAAGAGCCAGGAGCCAGGAGCCAGGTAGCAGGTACCAGGACGTGGGCATTGTCCTCACTCCCATCCGCAAGCTCACTTGTCCGCTCGACTCCACTTGGCATGTAAATTCGAATGAGCAACAAGCAGAGGAAACAATTATGTTGAGCCAATGAAGCAAACCGAGACAACTACTTGCTGGAAGTCGTGACACGCGTGTGACACGACCATGACACGTCCAACAGGAGGAAGCCTGCAGCTGGTCTCTGGGATCGGGTATCTGGTGACTGCTGACTGCTGACTGCTGACTGCTGACTGGTGGCACACAGTAAAAGGGGGAAATTGTACGGCAATGTCCGCGGGCGGAGGAGCAGGAGGAGAATGGGGATGAGGAGGGGGGAGGGGGGAGGGGCCTTTAAGGATTGTGGGCGTTTTACCCGAACACTTTACAAAATAAATAAAATGAAAATTTGCTGCTTCCGGCCTTTATGCAACGTCACACGACTTCGTTCCCTGTGTCCTGTATCCTTGTCCATATCCGTATCCGCATCCGTATCCGTGACAATGTCCGTGTGCCTGCCTGCAGCCTCCTGTCGCTTGCCACTTGCTACTTTCTTTGCAACATAATTTTGAATGGGACGCAACGAGACGTAAAGTGAGAAAGCTGCATGCGGCATAAGGCATGAGGCATGAGGCGTGCGGCATGAGGAACGAGGCATGCGGCATGCGGCATGCGGCATACGACATGCGGCAACGACGCCAGCTAACTGTTAACGGCTCGTAGCATGGCAAATGCGTGCGTGCGGCTGAGAAGTCTTTTCTATCTCCAACCCTGCCCCCTCTTTCCCTCCTTCCCTCCTGCCCTCCATCTGCCCCTGCCTCATCATTCTGTGTGTGCAAATGCAAATGATGTTATCTGTGCCTCTGGTCCCCAACTGTCTAACTCCCCGCCTACCAACCCAGCTCCCACGTCCGCCCATGCCCGTCCACGTCCGCCCGAAGGTGGGCCCCCGCCACACTCCATTTGCCACCCCCCACCTATCGCCTGCTCCCATCTCTGCTGCTTTGCATTCCAAGACCGTATTCGGAGTACGGCGCACAAAACTTTTCATTGCCGTTAAGAAATTGATCAAGTGAAAAGGTGAAAATTGATTTTGCGACATGTGTTGTCGCAGCCACTCCCATCTGTTATCCCCCAGCCCCCATCCACACTTACCACCCACTTCTCACCTTAGTCACCCGTACAGGTGTGTCAATTGGTTATCGGGAGGCACAAGGAAAACATGTAGGCACTCCTGTCCCCACACGGGTCGACTACGTGTTATCCTGTTCGCAAATCCAACCCCTGACTTGCGTTGACTTGGTCAATGCCCAGGGTAGCCAGGGTAGCCAGGATAGCCAGGATAGGGCAGAATACAAAGGATGCTTAAAGGTATACTCCAAGACCTTGAGTAGCTTCTGAATCGGCGATACACCCAATGCGAGTATAGAAATCAAGGGGTATCCACACACTCATGGGACTGTCACCCCTTGGTGACTTTTAGCGACTGGTCTCATATACTCGTAACTCCCCTATTTGATTGACTGACTGAGTGGCTCAGTGACTGAGTGACTGGCATATGGCGTGTCATTCGATTACGTTAATCAAATGAGGCACCAGCGCAAACACGCAATCTTCTTCGTACCTTATACCCCGTCATTACACCCCACATCGCACATTCCACATCCCACATCCCACATCCCACATCGCACATCACAGACCTCAATCCTACAATCCGACCGTTCCCATGGCATTTTTGTACGGTTAACACTAAGGACTGCGGCTTCTGCTCCTGATGTGTTGATTTTTGTTTAAGAGCACAACAAAGAGTCTCACACCCGGGTACACACAAAGACAGGCGAAGGCAGGCAACACCCGAATTAAGTATGTGGCAAATGCTCTTCGAGGCGATGCCAACAAAGGCTCCTTGCCTGCAAGGAGATCATCCCAACGAAAATTGAATACATTTAATTGCAGCATCGACACGTTAAATAATTTTATAGAATCAAGTTTCCCCAAAAACTTTAAAATGTCCTTAAAGAAGTCCTTTCAGTTTGCTCATCGCTCAATGCTATTCGAATGCGAGCTCTAGGGAGCCTCTCCTTTCACTCCTCCCCCCCTTCGATCTTTATATTTCTTTATTATTGTATAATAACGTTATTTTAATTCAATTAACTTAATATTAGTCTCTGATTAATTTAGAATATCAACAGAGTTGCTAACTGGCATAGTTATTATCACCAGGATATTGGCGCCAACTGACATGGCAGATGCTACGGATACATCGCACCAAGAAGCGACTCTTAAGGCAAACAACTTATCTGACCAAGATTTTAAAAAAGGAAGCAAGTGCTAATAAATATTTATTATTCGATTTTTTAATAATGACAATTATTTTACAGGTACGCATCGCCAGGATATGTGGATCTTAAGGCTCGGTCGCAGATCACAAGAATTCAATCGAATTTGCATAAGAGATTGAGTTGAGGTGCCACGGGAAGAGAATTGGCAAATCGTTGCTACTCAGCAGCAGCAGGGACTACCTTCTGCAAGTGTAAGAGGGAGACAGCTATAGCGCACTTTAATAATGGCCGACTTGCAAAATGCCGCAGCAAAGAGATAGGGTATCAAGATGTTCATTGGTTTCTTATCTTAAATATATTTTGTATTAGTTTATTTTGGTACTAGTCTATAATTAATAAGAATTAATTTTTAGATCACATTTGTGACTTAATCTATGGTAATTACTCTAATCATAATTATCAATATTTTATATCAACTTATCAGCAACTGCACAAGTGACTGGCATCGAAGGGTATTTAGAAGTCACCCTCAAGCAACTTTTTCATTTAACGGTTCTTTGCGATTTGCGATTATTACTCTCTTTGCTCTCAGTGATCTCGGCCAATCGGCTGCAACTTAACACAAAGCAGCACAGCTAGTGCACTACGCCTTGTGGGGAAAGGGGGACAGCTGTACATCGTTTTAATGATGGCTGACCTGAACTGATCGAAATTTGGTACGCCGTTTAACATTCTGTTCGCTTGGTATCTCAGCCAGATTTTCATACAATTTTAATACATTTTGATGACCCGCGACCTACCACAATGCCTGGGGACTTAAAATGTGCATAGCTTGGACAAAAATCGATCGAAATTGATAAAATAAGCTGATTTTTTTTTTTATTAATTAATGTATTTTAAGATTTTTTCAAATTGCAGTTTTTTGCACATTTGTGATTACTCCTTGAATGAACTCCAAATATTCAAAATATGTCTAACTTAAAAATAAACTATACAATTTGATTGTCAATAGTTCTGATCGAGAGGAGCTTAAGTAGTTACAGAAGTTAGTTAGAACAATGTAATGTTATGTATTCTGTATCCTTTTCAAGGATAATACTCTCTTGGTATTTTAAAGATATCTAAAACTAATTATTTGTAACTGTAATTAAAAAACTTGCTTTTCTGACTATAGAAACGTTTATTTCCCCAAAATTTGACATAGATTAGCGTAGTTATAAGTCGCGTCATTAATGTAAGATTTTCCTTCATTGTCAATTATTATTAAATAATAAATACAATAAATGCACAAAAAGTTTCTTGAAAAAATAACATTTTTTTTTAATTTTGAATTTTATCAAAAGCACCAAAAACTCCCGAAAAACAGAAAAAAGGCAGACCTTAAGGAGTGCAGTTTTGAAAAAATGCTTCTTCTTTCTTTTGCATTTTGGATTTTTGCACAAAAATTTGCCGCTTTCAGATTTGAAGTACCAGGCGAACAGAATCAGCAGATGGATACATCACTAGCTGCAAGAAATAATGTTACAAACTTTCCCCAAATTCCTTTTGAGGGACCGATGCAAACGCACAGGATAATTTTAATTGGCCGAAATCCAATAAAAATGCACTTTAATGCAGGATTATTAGTCATTTTATTTGGTTTAATTACAAAATAATTGTTGTACATTTTAACTGCTTACATTTCAATAAAACTATTGTAGCTTTTATTAAATAAATTATTATTCTGTGAAGGCGATGGGGATGGATGCGCATCATCAAGTTCCCAGGCATTTTGATTGTGGTCCCTCAGATTTCTTTGAAAATTGTATAAAAATTGTATGAAAATCTGGCTGAGATACCAAGCGAACAGAACGTTAAACGGCGTACCAAATTTCGATCAGTTCAGGTCAGCCATCATTAAAACGATATACAGTTGTCCCCCTTTCCCCACAAGGCGTAGTGCACTAGCTGTGCTGCTCTGTGTTAAGTTGCAGCCGATTGGCCGAGATCACTGAAAGCGAAGAGAGTAATAATCGCAAATCGCAAAGAACCGTTAAATGAAAAAGTTGCTTGAGGGTGACTTCTAAATACCCTTCGATGCCAGTCACTTATGCAGTTGCTGATAAGTTGATATAAAATATTGATAAACTTATGAGTAGATTAATTACCATAAATTAAGTCACAAATGTGATCTAAAAATTAATTCTTATTAATTATAGGCTAATATCAAAATAAATTAATATAAAATATATTTAAGATGAGAAACCAATGGACACCCCGATACCCTATCTCTTTGCTTCTGCATTTTGCAAGTCGGCCATTATTAAAGTGCACTATAGCTGTCTCTCTCTTACACTTGCAGAAGGTAGTCCCTGCTGCTGCTGAGTAGCAACGATTTGCCAATTCTCTTCCCGTGGCACCTCAACTCAATCTCTTATGCAAATTCGATTGAATTCTTGTGATCTGCGACCGAGCCTTAAGATGCGACGAACGAAATCTGTGAATTAAATAAACATTATTATTCTTAGAACGAAGTGTTTTTTATCAATTAATAATAATGATTTTTACATCACTTCAAAATTGTTTAATTGTTTCATTTCGTGTGACTTGTCCTTCGGTTACTTGAATATCCATAACACGGCCAACTGAAGCTAAACTCTGGTAAAATGAACATTTTCCATTTGGATTATGTTTTTTTATTAGATCTGGATCGATAATCCCCCGTTTGCATTCAGATAAAATACAAAAGGAAAGAAGAACACATTAAAATTGAAACAACAAAATGAAGTATTCCACGCCAGGCCAGAGACCAAGCGATGGTCCTGCTCCGTTGATGCTCCTGCTTCTGTTTCTGCTCCTGCTCCTGCTTCTGAAGAAAAGATGTGCCCCTCTATGTGCTGTGTGCTGTGGAAAGCAAAACAGAAGCTCATTAGGTAAAAGGAGAAGGCAAAGGTAAAGGTTAATTTGGGTCATAAGCATTCAATGCTTTCTTGCTATAATCCCAATAGTCGGACCCTTAACTTATCCTCTTAATTAAAACCTTTCAATAAAAAGGAAACGGTATTGAATCCTTATTATCTTATCCAACTAAATGGCATTGGCGTAACTGGAAACTGTTTCATCTATCAGACGACTGAGCAGCGGAATGTTTTTTTTTTTCTCCTTTTTTTGATTCGTACTCAAAGCGTTTTTCTGACAGTTTTCAGTTGCTAGTTGCAAGTGGCAGTTGCTCGGCAAGTTGCCTCGTCGTTGCAAGTTGCGGGCAAAAACCAACGACGGGCGGGCGGATGAGTTTTAACTGGAAATCTGAAAGCAGATGCTCGGAAGCAGAGCCCATGAAGTGGCCCAGTTCTGAAAGCGTAGGAAGAACACGAAGAAGAGGAGGGCAGTGGAGTGGAGTGGAGTGGCAGAGTGCGGCGATGAGCAACGAGCGCCAGAGGTGTGCCAGCCGGGAGGGGGGGAATATGGGGGAAGTGGAATTGGAATAAATACATAACTGAATATGACACGTTTGTTACAAAGTACAAAACAACAATAAGACAAAGTGTCATAAAAGTTGTGCACGAAACTTCAAAGTAGCTGCAAAGCAACAACCACAAGAGCAGCAGCAGCAGGAGAAACAGTAGTAACAGTAGTAACAGTAACTGTAACAGTAACAGTAACAGTAACAACACTAACAGCAATATCCACAACAATTACCGACTGTGCACAAACCGCAGCAACAACAATCAACTCGAAACCGGGTACTAAGCGCTTTGAAAATGACATAGGCAACAGCAACTATTGCAATTTGACTCTTGTCCTTCCCAACACACCCCTCTCTTGCTTCTCCTTCTCCCTCTCCTTCTCTCTCTCACAAGCCCTCTATGTCTCCTCGAGTCGTGGCCTTTACCCTGCACAGGGATTCCTTGGACTCGTAGAAGCCGTGCAGGACTGTGCAGGACTGTGAATATAGAGAAGAAATATTTATACATATCAAGGATAATTTGTAGTGAGGAGCTCACCAAATCATCCTTTGGATCACGAGTCCCAGCAGGCGATTCAAGCTCGAGTACTGTGTGTAAAGCGACACTCTGGAAGGGTATCTACTGGTCGTTGTCGTTGTCCTACCACAACTCAGAGCTCGGAGTGTGTTGTTGTTGTTGTTGTTGTTGTTGTCGTTGTTGTTGTTGTTGTTGTTGTTGCTTCTGTTGCTGCTGCAAAAATAATAAGAAAGTGAACTTAAAATGATTACACGCTAAAGTTTTGGCCTGCAATTTGCGGCACTAAGAACAACAGTGAAGCAACAACAAACCCAAAAACAAAATTACAACAACAACAACAACAACGACGATGAAGGCAGCAACAAGCCAAGTGGTTTCCTACTTTGCATTTTAAAGCTTCACCGTTTCGTCGAGTGGTCCCTTCAAGCTCAATGCAGCTGAGGGCGCCCAACGTCTTCTGCTCCTCCTCCTGCCTCCTGCCTCCTGCCCCCAGCCCCCAGCCCCCTTCCCCGTGAGTCCCTTGCCCACCGTCATTACATCAGATGCTGCGGCTGCCGACACCCTGCTGAGCTTAAGTAAAAATACCAGCTATGCATCCAGAGCCACCACATCTTATCCACATCTCATCCACATCCGCATCCGCATCCGCATCCGCATCCGTAACCGAGTCCACATCCACTCCACATGTATGTCTTATGCATTATGTTTTTTGTTGCTGTCATTAGCCGAAAGTCCTGCGACTGTGCAGAAATCAATTTTGGGAACGATTCCATTGCAGTTTTGGAAAAAACTAAGAGCCAGGAATAAATTGATGTTAATAGAATCCGCAGGACTCGTGTTATACTTAACACTCCAGTACTTACCCGCTCTCATGGTCCTGCAGCTCAGTTTATTGATTACACAGGATGTGGAACTGTGCTTATAAACACTGCTCTGAGAGTCCTACCTTTACGTCCCGGAACACTGACAAAAGTTGTGCTTTCACCAGCGGATTGTACAGTTCCTTTGGAATTGTCCTGATCTCTGCACTGAGTCCTTGCTGGACTAAGTTACCTGCTGGAGACGAACGATGCCCGTCCCTCCGCAGCTGCTGCTAAACTGGGTCCTTGTTGGGACTTTTGGTGCGCCGATAAGAAAGCCGAAAGTCCCGCGACAGCAACCCCTCTCCCTCTTCCTCCCCCGATCCCATCACCATGTCCGTCTCCGTCTCCGTCTCCGTCTGCGTCTCCAGGCTCGTCCCCGACTTGGTAAGTGCTTGAAAGTCAATTTTGAATTTAAAATACACCACGTAACGCAATATGTTGATCTTTTGAATACGAATGCGAAATCCGCGACTCGTCGGGCTGCTGGGGAGTGGGCCTGAAGGGGGACGGAAAGGAGGAGGTGGTGCAGGAGGGAGGAGGGAGGAGGAGGGGCAGGGCCGAGCGGGTGTAAAACTGACGACGGACGGAGCTGAATGTAAAATGTGGAATGTGAACACAAAATGGCAGTAGTAGCAACGGCGACACACATACAACACCCACACACACACACACACACAAGCAGGGTGTACCTTCAGCCGCACACACAGCAAATTTAAATAAACTTTACTAATAAAATGTCGTTTACAAGTGGCAAGTGTCGACGGCGCAGGCGACGGCGTAGGCGATGGCGATGGTGACGACGTTGACGGTGGTCTGAACCTGAACCCGGGAACCCAGAATTGAGGCTCGAGGTTCGAGGTTTGAGACTCCAGTCTCGAGGTTGAGCCGAAATCCAAAGACTTGGGTTTATCGGGCTGACTGCCTGACGGACTGAGTGACGTCGCTGGCCGTGTTATCGGGTATTAGACGAGTGCATGGAGACAGCCAAAGGATTCCATTGGTGTGCGGAGGAGGCAAGCAGATGGGCAAGGATTCGGTGTGGGCTTAGCCTGCAGAGCCAAGACGACGCATGAATTGATGCCGATGCCAACAACGTATTAATTTAGTGTATCAAAATAAACTTATTCTTCCCGGCGAGGGCCCACAAAAAGGCAGAGAGACACAGAAACAAACACTGAAAGGATGTTGCCGGCTGGAGGGGGGGTGGCTTGGGGAGGGGCTTCAGTTTGAGGCGAATGTCTGCATTGAGCGAGCGGAGGACAATGTTTCCAGCTCAGCTTATACAACTGACGAGGGGACGAGGGGAGCGACTGGCGAGAGGAAAGGAGGAGCAGAAGGGACGGATAAGGAGCTGAGCAGATGAGCAGAGATGTAGAGATGTGGAGATGTGGAGGGGGAGCCAAGGACCAAGGCATGTATAAATATCTACATCACGTTCCAAGCTCGGAATGCCAATGTAAATATTTTCAAACTTTGATGAAATAATCAAGGTAAACAGTAAATGTCGTTCTCGTTGTCGTCCTCGTACTTGATACTCGTGCTCGTACTCGTTGCCAATGTTCCCATGCCCCTTCCACTACCCACTCCCCGCTCCCTGCTCCCTGCTGCCTCTTGTCATTTCTGTCTCAATGTTCCCAAAATTTGCTGCGACAACCGGCGGCAACAGCAACGGCAGCCGAAGTCGTCCTCGTCCTCACCCAATTTCTTTTCCCAATCCAGATATCTCGTCCTCGTCTGCCGTCCTCCCCCCTCCCCTCTTCCTTGTCTGTGACCTGGCCAACATTTGGAAGTGTATGTAAGTGAATGTGGGCTTCGCCTCCCCGCATGTAGATACATTTACAGTTTTGGCCAATGTTTTTGTAGTCTGTTTGTTGTGCGACCAAATGTCTGTCTGTCTGTCTGCCTGCCTGGCCGTCCGTTAGTCTGTGTGTCCCTGGCGCTGTCGCCGTCTGTCCCCCTGTGTCCTCCCTAGTGCACCAACACTCTCCAAATCCATCTGCTTGTTTGGGAACGCATAAATGTTTAACTGCATCGAAGATGAAGCTTCTGGGCTTCTCACCGAGCAGCAGAGGCAGACGACGGGAGGGCAGCTCCGCTCCTGGATGATCCGATAGGTGATCTTCCCACTCATAGTTGGAGCCAGCAGTAGTTACACCGCGATCAAATAACTAATTGAAACTCAATATTAAAATACAGCCCAGCTTTAAATTAATTATAAACTTACTTGATCCTTACGCAGGAAGAATAATTAGTTGGATGAGTGGATAAGAAATCCTTGGAATTTCCTTCTATTTATTTTATCCCTGATGAGTCGTACCCTTCATTCGGTTCCCCTTTATGAACACCTACACCTTTATCTTCCGGCGAGAGTTTTGCTTGTCTTCTAATGTGCAGTGTGACCAGCTGCATTTATCCATAAAATGCCACTGACTCGACTCACCTAGGGCCAACGAGGAGGAAGTCTGCAATACAAATAAATACCTTGTAGGATATACGGCACTTGAATTTTATTTGTTGTTGTTTGTGTTATTGACATGTCCTGGGAGTGGGGAGTTGGGAGTGGGGAGTTGGGAGTCGGTCAGGCGAAGGTGAAGGTGAACGGTGCATGCTAAGTGGGGCATCCTCATTTAGTGCAAGTAGCAGTTGCATGCAAAGTGCGAGCTGACGGTCAACGCCCGTGGCTCGTTCCAGCGGGCAGCCAGGTTGATATCATCAATCACTGGGGCTTCATGGTGGACTACAGCAGAGATTTGACGCAGCCAACTGCAGCCTGGGGATTGGCATTAGGGATTGGCGACTGGGGATTGGGGATTGGGGATTAGGGATTGGGTATTTGAGATTGGCTATTGGGATTGAGTTTTGGCCTGAAACTCTGTGCTCAGTGAATGTCACACGCCGCTGGGTAAGAATGACCCTGTGTGTGGCCTGCCCGTTGTAGTTGCTGCTTAGTCAGCCATAAGATCATCAAGGCTGCAGGCGATAACCTTTAAATTTGCCCCGCCTCACCTCACACCCCCCAACCCACACATCCCACATCCCACACTCCACACCCTTCGTCCCGCACTGTTCATCCGCAACATAAGCGCATGTGTGTCAAATAGCGCTCAAACGTATAAATGCCACTCAGCAACAACAACAGCCACAGTCACAGTTACAACAACAACAACAACAACAGCAGCAGCAAATCCAATGGGGTGCAAAGTCAGAGGAAAAAAAGAAAAGGTCGAAAGCAGAGCAAATGGGCAAAAATGGCAGGCCAAGTCGCACAGGTGCCACAGGATGTTGAGGCGATTGTCACATTGGCGCCTGCCACAGTCAGGTGCCCGCTCGCTCTATTCATACTGGAATGGCTGTGTGTGTGTGTGTCAGTCTGCCTGTATAGACGTTCCCCCACCCCACCCCCTCTCCGCTCTAAACACTGTGCTCAATGCTTGCACACACAGCCGACTGCACTGAGATAAACCACCATAAATCTGTTGCCATCATTTTAAAGCGATTACTACAAATGGATGCGAGTGTGGGTGTGGGTGTGGGTGTGGGTGTGGGTGTGTGAGAATGAGAATGAGTGGGGAAGTGCATGTGAATGCGAATGCGAATGTGAGTGTGTGGTGGTCCATACGGAAACTTCGACGTAAGCGCCGATGGCAATGCCGAAGCCGCTGCCGCTGCCGCTGCCGATGCCAATGCCAATGCCTTTGGTGACGATGACAACAACGGTAAAAAAAAAAAAAAATAGAAAGGAAAAGGAAAAGAAAAAGAAAAAAGAAAAGGAAAAGGAAAAAACCTGCTAACGGTAAGTATATAAAAAGCGTGTGAAAACACAAGCCAGCAAACATATGAATAGTAAACCGACAGCAGACACCAAGTCCACCTATTCTACCTATGGGACCGACACCAACTGCAGCTTTAGCCCCCCTCCCCCTCCCCATCTCCGCCAATAGCCCGAGCTTTAGTCTGAGTCCGCGTCTGTGCCCGATTTCCTCCCCTCGCCCCCCTGCAACCACTTCTTTCTGACTCCTTGTCCGACTTGGCCAGTTTCCCAGCTGCCAGAACAGGGCTAGGGGCTAACGAGAGCACAAAACAGAGCGATGTGAGCTGCACTGTAAAACAGAAATAGCAAATCATACACACAAACACGCAAATACACACATGAGCACACACACACTGACGCACTCGCACACACAATGAAGCACTCACACACACACATACACACACACGCGCGTCGACGAAAACAAATGCAAAATACAAAACCGAAACAGAAAAAAGAAAGACAAACAGACAAACAAAATAGAAGTAG